>PVJH01001746.1:0-194191 GCA_004026705.1 Nesogale talazaci
CACAGTGCAAACTTCTCAGGAACAGTGAGAATACATCAGAGAATAGCCTGAGATGAGCAAATAGAGATCAAAACTTCAAATGTTGTCTTTTGCTTATTTTATGCCAAGAATCTATAATTTTGATGGGTTTAATGGCTGCATAATTTTAATAGAATTTAGTAATGACAGCATATTTACTTTCATTGCATTGAAGATCTTCCTGCATATGCTTATGTTGATCCTGTTGTTCTTTGCATTACTTTTGTAGAATAAATTCTAGGAATCAAGACCACCGAGTTAGAACAGGTTTCCTCAAAGTGAGTGCTTCCATCCTCTGAGGACACTAGAATGATCCAGGAGAGTTGCAAAAGGATTTACCTTCGCACTTTTTCCTGAATTATGGGCTATAGTATCAAAGTTTTTAATTACCATGGGGTACAGAGTACATTTTTACAGAGTAAAATGATTGGTCAAATCAATTTGAGGAATGAATATGAGTTTCTTTTTTCTTTCTTTTCCCCAGAAGACATTTGCCATAATTTATTCATATAGTATGAAGGAATTTGTTCATTCATAAAGAACCTTGGTGAGTAAACTAAACTACAGAATTATACACTAATACTCAGTCTTTGTGAATAGACTGATTTTATCACTATTTGGTTTGAGGCTAATTATTTTCCTCAAATGTAATTTATCTGAAATAAAAGTGATTCTAGAGTAAGTGATGTTTAAAAATGATTTCTTGGTTTTATAATTGTGGTAGTTACATAATCTGATCAATTTGGAACCTGAGAGGATTAAAAGTGGGGGGTGGAGTCTAGGCTGTCAATCAGATTATAGCCAATGAGACTTCTGTGTGGGCTTGGCTTTTTCCGGAGAATTCTGGGAACTTCTGTACTTCCTCCTTGCAGGCAGGAGACACTCTCTGCTCACTCTCTGAGAGATGCTCTATTGACAAGACACATGGAGCTATTCCCTGGGAGCTCGAGAAGCCACATGGACCTACCCTGATGCAACTATTCCTCTGGATCTAGAGAAGACACATAGAGACCTTTGCCAGTGCTGAGATGCCTACAATGCCACTGAATCCACAAGACTTCCAACACATTGGCCTGTGATCCTTCTGAATTTGACATCATTCCATGTGTTTCATGAGTCTGAAGAGGATGTTATAAATTGTTATCAGATGTATGGGCTAATATTGGACTTATGAACATGATCTGGACTGGACTAGAATGTTTTCTCAGTATTCAATTGCTCTTGTATATAAACCTCATTTTTATATACATATGCATGTCTATGAATTTGTTTCTGTAGTCTACCCAGACTAACACAATAATATCGATGCTTGGGGGTACACTTGCTTTTCTTGATATATACAATTCAAGCGGTTTTATTTTTACCAAACGTTCGTGATTATTATGCGCCGTCCATTTGTTTGTGACACGAAGCAGTCCGGTGCTCTAAACAGCAAACACTGCAGAGTCCTGTACCCTCCTCATGAATCCCTATGCAGGGATTTTAGAATGTGCAGGAGCAAGAAGAGAAGTCAGTTTTTTATGGTACATAAAAATGTTGAGAAATAATACCTTTGAGAAGTAGGGGTTCAGGAAAGCTATAGGAGCCACTATGTCAATCCGTCTCTTTGAGGACTTCCCTTTTTTTCTCTGCCCCTTCATTTTACCAATCATGATGTCCTTCTACAGGGACTTGTCACTGCTGATCATGTCCGCAGAATGTGACATGGAGTCTCTCCATTCTTGCTTCCAAGGAGTATTGTAGCTGAACTTCTATCCACATAGATTTGTTTGTCCTTTTAGCAGCCCATAGTATTTTCAATCATCTTCTCTGGCACCACAATTCAAACCTATGATACTTCTACCGTCTTTCTTGTTCCAGGTCCAACTTTTACATGCATGTGATATAAGACTTAAACAACATATTTTTGAGTTAGGTGTACCTTAGTCCTTGATATAGCCTCCCTGTTTTTCAACATTGTAGAGAGATCTTTGTGCTGAAGATTTGCACAGTGCAGTGTGTCGTTTGATCAATTGACTGGTACATCCATGAATATTGATTGCAGAGGCAAGTGAGGCAAAACCCTTGACAAGTTGAATCCTTTCTCCACTTATCATGCTACCTAATGGTCTAAGTGGGAGGTCTTTGGGGGAATGGAATTTTATCTTTAAAGTCAAACTTTGGGGGAGTTACATTTTAATCTCAACCCTGTAATGTGAGAGTAGAATTAACTACTATTCTTGAAATTCTAAATCTGTGGAATCTTTCCTGTCTCCAAGATCACCTCACAGTAGAGTGGTCTCTGTCCTCTTGCTTGTTAACAAGCCATGTTTTTGATGCCTTGTATGTTTGTAAAGGAGTCTATTTATTACCTAATTGAAGGGACATTAAACAATCATTGTTTCTAGAGTGGTAGTTAGCCATAAAGTAAGTAAAAATCCTGTTATGAAAGATAGGAGTTCTGGTACAGTAGTGGGTTATGCATTTGTTACTAATCACAAAGTCAGCAGTTTGAAGCCATTAACCAGCCATTCTACTTGAGAAATATTAAGTTTTCTATTCCTGTAAAGAGTACAGTTTCATAAACTCACAGGAACAGTTTTATACTTGCCTATAGGATTGCTATAATAGTCAGATAATAGCAACTGATCTGTTTTTGCTACTAAAGATGGTCTCTGTGCAGTCACCTAATCTGGTATCAATTTGAGCTTTAAGACTGTAAGGGTGGAGTCTAACCTGTCAATCTGGAGAGAGCCAATGAGACTTCTGTGTTGGCATGGTCTTCACCTAAGAATTCTGGGAAATATGGTCCTTCCTTCTTGGAGACAGGAGACACTGTGCCATTCACTTCCTTGGAGACACTCAACTGGCAAGGCTGACTTCCCGGGAGATGTCTCTGAGGAGAAGACACATAGAACTACTCTAGTACCCTGAGCTGGACAAGCCACATGTATGCAACCATACCCTGAAACTAGAGGAATCACTTGGAGACCACTGCCAGCATTGAAATGTTTACAACACCATTGGAGCCAAAGAGTTTCTACCCAGATGGCTCGTGATCATCCTGAATTTGGCATCATTGCATTTGTTTCATGAATCTGAAGAAGACTTTATAGACTGATATCAGACATATGGGCTAATACTGGACTTATGACCTTGGATGGAACTGGTTTGGGATGTTTTCTTAATGTACAGTTGCTCTTTTACATAAAGTTCCTTCTTATACATATATGAGTGTTTTATGAATTTGCTTCTCTAGTCTACCTAGACTCACACAGTCTCTTCATAAAAATTCCTTAGTTTAGATACATTTTCAGTAAAACTCTCTAAAATGCAATGATTTTAGGTGAGTGCTTTGCCTGGCCTGCATTTTCTCACCTCCTTCCCCCAGTGTTTTCCTTTTCAATTTGTGTAAGATGCAGGTACATGCTATATGTTTGGTCTGTGTGTCTGAATATGACTCCACAGGAAAAAGTTCATCAATCTTGCTGAAGCGTTCACTTTTTTGAGATCTTTTCTTTTGAACCTTGCCTTGCAAATCTTAATCGTGTTATATACATCACCTGAGATATCTCTCTGCCATAGGGAGGTGATAAAGACATAACTGAGTAGTAATTATGGACTAAGCGCTAAACTACCTGAAACAAAATGCTGTGCTCCTAATGTTACATTTTTAGAATATGTGACAGATAAAGAATTTTCTCAGCATACACTTAAGGTATCGCTCTAAATCCAAGGAGTTTTCTTTTCTTCTTTTCATTTACACTGTCAGACCCTTTCTTTGCTAAAAAATACCACATATTTTTTTGTTTAATAATTTGTAACTCTCATCCAGAAAGTATCTTCAAGGACTCGTCTTTAAAAATAGATTTCAAAAGTGCAAACCTAGAAAGGTAATTCAGTGGGGATTTTTTCCTCTTATACCCTGTATTGCAAATTAAGACCTCTAGTATATTATGAAGAATAAATCACACTTATTTTTCTAACTGTGCTTAGCCCAAGTACTGGGCTAGGTAGGGTTCTAGCAAGATGTAATTTTGCCTGTATTACCAAATCATCTGGAAACATAGCTGATGACATGTGAATACCTTTCAGGAATTCTGAGTGCCTATGAGTTTGGAAATCCATAGGCTCTTTAAATGTGACTAGAACAAACCAAGTGATGCATGGCATTTCAGGCTAAATTTATATAGCTGCAGTGGAGGTTGTTAGGCTTTGAAGTTTAAAGTATTTGTTTGTATCGCCCCTCCTGGCTGATTGAATTTACAACTTCCTTTGGCATGTTTAGGAACTGACCCAACTCACCTTCTCTTTCAGTGAAGGAGCTAGTTATTTACAGAAAATTCACAGTAAACTCTTGGTAGGCAGAAATTCTCTCTTAGGTGACAATATTTTTTGGCCTTCTGAACTATCTCAGTGGAGTTGTGGGATAATTTTTGATGTTTTACCTTATTTTATCTCTTCATTCTGAATGAAGGCCAATCATTGGTCATAGATATCCACTGTCATTGACTTAATTGGAACTCATAGCAGTCCTATAAGACAGGTTGGAACTACCTCCACAGGCTTCAAGGACACAAAAATCCTCATTTAAACAGCTTTCTCTGGGTGCGGTCCTTTAACTAGAAATATGACACTAAAATATATTGTGTCTAGAAGTTTGGTCTGTTCTTGGGTGAGATTCATATTTTCCCTTATTATCTCAGTGGCAATGAGTTTTTAATTAATGTAATCATGGACACCAACATAAACAAAATCTGAACTGTAATCCTGAATTGATGTTGTTGATGCTCTACAGCCTAATGAAAACCAAAGCAATATCTCAGTGATATCACTCTTCTGTGAAGGTTCAGTTACTTCTGTGACCAAGGTAATTGGAAGAAGTCAAGTTCATAATATACTTCTCTGAGAGGACTTCCTTCTGGGGTCTGTTAAAGCCAGTTTTGTTATCAGGTGTCTCAAATGATTGGCTAGTTTATAGTGTCACCTCTTGAAATTAAGTTTTAAATAAGTTTTAAATAAGTTTGAGCATAAACTGCACTTATACAGTGAGGTGAGTAAGAACACAGGGCAGAATGAATTTAGATGTGATATTTTTATTTTTTTAAGTAGTTGCATCTCTGGATAATACTTAATATTTTAGAGACAAGGACTAAAGAGGAATGAGCATGGCTTGGAGGCTTAGCAATTTTAGTAAACTAAATAGTACACATCATGATTTTTATTAAAATAATTTTCATCTTCCAATAAAAAAGCCCTCTCATAGGAATTTATTATGTAAATATTTCCTACATTTTTTAAATTGGAGTTTTATTTCCACAAGTGTTGGATCCATTTCAGGCATGTTATTTCAAATTACTGTTGGATATATATATATATATATATATATATATATATATATATATATCTTGGTGCAACTCACTTCTGTGAGACAGCTAATACATTGGCAGTCCTTCAAGTCTTGAGGGCTACCATGTAGTCCTCTGTAGAGCAATTAAGGCTATCTGGATACAGGCATGCAACAGCAAGGCAGGTCACCAACAGTCAGCCAGATGATGGGGTCCAACAGTCCCCAACTCAAAAGATGTATATTCCAATAGTGTGCCTAAGAAGGGCTTGAAGGAACCTCAATTTACAGCCACACAATCTACTGATTAGGAATCTCACAGCTAGTGTTCCTAGAAAATGCAGGCAGAGAACAAGCAAGGCAGGTGGCTGCACACTGGTCCAAAGATCCTAGAGAAAGAGAGAGAGGGAGAGAGATGAACTTCATTGAGTCACTTATATCTCTGCCTTTCAAATAATCTCACATGTGTTCATTGGCCATGTTGACACAACAAATCTACCTATCACATCACTGAAGAATAAAAAAAATCAGGTCATGTTATCATTAAAACTTTATTGAGATTTCAAAGACAGCAGGAATAATCTTATTCAGTTTAAAGGCACAGTGGTTCATAAGCTATTATTCCCCAAACAGTAAGCACTGTTTTAGGAAATAGATGTAGTGAATAGTCAGCTAATTTCTAGCATAAAACTAAGGGTTTCATGTCATCGTGACTATGCTATTAAAAATATCGGTGCACCAGTAACTACCCGTTACTACCAATCAGATTTTATCCATTTTATTCATACTCTTTCAGGTTAAAGAGGGATTTGCTTTCTTTTTCTATTGGTTATGAATTAAAGCCATCATTTTTTTCTGACTTTCATCTTAATGGTTTGAAATAAAGAGTCAGATGCATGGCTTTTCAATTTGTTTTACTGCTTCATTTTATTGCTTGGTTATTTTAAGGTCAAAAGATTTCCATCCCCAAAATACATAATAGAAATAATAAGGCAGTAAAATTTGGACTTAGATGATTTGAACATTTTTTCTTTAAAGTGTCAACATGATTTACAAATTATTTAAAAGGCAATAAAATGTGAACTTCTACCACATAAACTTTAAACTGTCAGATATATGATTTCAAAGTTATTTTATTAATCTAGCACTAATAGTTATTGTTCCTATCTGCAAGGATAAGGAAGCAAAAGCTATTTACCTAAGAAATCATTAGAAACAGAAACACCAGATGTTCATGGATTTATTTTGTTTCTTTAGCCTTAAGTCTACATCTCTGTTTTATTTATCCAAATTCAAATTTATATAATCTAAAAGCTGAAAAGAAGGTGAATCTTTCCGGTTGAATCAAATTCAAAATGTAATTTTTAAGTAAGGTATCTGGAAAATTGAATAAAGGTGATTTCTTTTTAAAGGCTGGAGGTATGAGATAATTGCTTCCTTTTTCCATTAAACTAGAATAATCCCATCTATGCTGTTCCCTCTGTCATATTTCTATTCAAACTAAGCTTCACAAATCCTTAAAAACTTGGAAACAATGCCTATCACATAGGTAACTTAGAAACCCTGCCAAAATTAATTTGGAAAATAATGCGTCCACATAACTAAAATTGGTTTTCATTTGAAGAATATTCCCATGAGGCTAAGGGATTGGCTAGTTCCTTGAAGAAAATATTATTAGCTTTTTATCTTTTCCCTGTCTGTGATTTTTTTCCCACATTCATGTTGATCAGAGGAATTACCTTCAAAATAGTACAATAGTGCCAGAAAAATCAGTGCAGAAGTGGTTCTATATGGGGTGTTCAGAGGAAAGGCATTAAACTGAACATTCATCTATGTTTGCAAGCCATTTTCCACATCCAGCAGGCTGTCATGTTTCTAGAAATTTAAAACCAAAGTTGTGTGTAATGGGATTGTGAATTTAGCCAACTGATATACTCCAACAGCAATTCAACCTTCAGAAAAGAATTTAAGACTAGTAATGTTGTCCTATACATCATCACTATATGCTTTGATGCTTAGTTCCAAATGTGTATGCAGTATTCAATTGTGGTAACTGCCTTTTTTTCAGGTTTCTGAAGGAAAACTCCATACAACCTTTCCCCTTAGAGACCAAGAGGAATGGGTTCCTTAAAATGATGCAATTCTTTTGAAATATAACCACTTTCTTCATCCCAGTGTTTGGAGTAATTGGACAAAGTTTTTGAAACAGGGCACAGCAAAGGGTTTTGAGATCTATTCTTGCTCAAAGATTTTTGTTGCCAGAACACTCCTTGTTGACCATTTCCATCCTATGCCTGGAATCATTAGAACAATGTGATGCAGTCTTCTGATTCCATGTTGGGCAGGTTTTAATCCATGAATCAGTAGGAAATGAGTTGATTGGTAGAGTGGACAGCTTCTTGGAGATTTTCTTTCTTAAATTGACAGCCCCTTTGTAAAAGTAAGTGCCAATTCTGCAGGCTAATAATAAAGACTAGAACATTATTGTTTATTAGGTATGCAGCCATAAAATGAGTAACATAGCTGCAAAAATATATTTGCAATATGTTCTCTTTAAACAATTTTTATACAAATATTGTTATCCCTACTTATCCAAATCAGTAATGTATAATAGAATACATAGCCTTAGGTAGATCCCTTTGACCTCTAATTTATACATTTCAGACAATAAATTGCCAAATTAGATATCCCAATCTTTTATGATTTTTTAAGTTACAAGTTACTCTGGCACTTTCAAATAACTTGACATTTCTTTAACTGCTTTTTGAAACTTCAATTTATGATATTTTGAACTTGAATTGTGTGACTGCGGTAGTTTGAATATAGTTTTTAAATTTTCCACTTCACTTTGTAACAGAACACAGTATTTGGAACAACCGAAGTCCAAGGAGTTGGGATAACTGACTGCTCACTCTCTGTGTCTAATCATCAACTCTAAAGACCATTACCCACACCTGAAGGACTCTAAATGTTGGGGACTTGAAACTCCTCTTTAAAAAGAATTCTTCACTGGGATAGGCCTCACCCCTTCACAAATACTGGATAACAAGGAGACAGTTTCCTCTTTTGCCTTAAGCCAAATAAACCTAAAGTGAAAGAAACAACTATGCAAATCACAGATCAGGTAATGCTTTTAGAAAATGCACTCGTGACAGGAAGGCTAACTTGTCATTACTGAATAACAATTATTATACAGTACTTTTTAACATTCCTGGCACTATTATAAGAGCTGTATCTAAATTAGTACACAATTTATATTTAGGTGGGCATTATAATTATCACTATTATCACTATCAGGTGAAGGAAAGAAAGCAGGAGAGGAAATGTCCCCTCGCTATCCAGCTGGAGGGTGCTAGAGTGAATATTTGAATCCGATAAATCAACTCTTACTCCATATGTTTTTAAAAGACTTCACGCAATGATATTTTTCTCCTCCAAGCTTTTCATGTGATTGTTTTGTTACATTTTGTCATTTTAGTTTTGACAAGCATTCATTGAATTTGTGTGTTTGGGAAATCCTTCTTTATTCCATCTTTCAAAACATTAAAAAACATAATAAATAAATGTGGGATACAAGATGGCTTTTCCCCACTTTGCCTACCCAAATATATGTCAGAACTAGAACACTGCTTGCAATTGATAGCAAATTATTGTCACTATTTCCCTGAAGTCATCAGCTATCCTGGGCAATCAGATCCTATTGTCTGTCCAGCCATAGGTAGGGCTCACTCCTGCTCGCTCGTGCTGTGAAGGGCAGTGGGCTGCTTTCCTGAAGGAGAGCCCAGAGAAATGATCTAGCCAGCTCAGTGACAGTCAAGGTTAGACAGCCATCTTGCATCTAGGGTACGTCCATTTTGTCACATGTGTATACCTAATCCCTCCTCTTCGTATTATGTGTACACCGCTAGGTCATCCCCTTCCCATTGCTGTATTGCCAATGGTACACCCCCTTCCTGCGACATATGTGGTTACCTGTAATCAGGGGGCTTGCATCCATCTAAGTAGATATAAGCATTGGCTAGACATAAACTCTCCTTCCTCTCCTCCCTCTTTCTCCTCCCGCATCTCCCTCTTCCATGTGGACCACCAAGAGAGGCTGATGTGAGCATGCTATCATGATATGTATCTGACTCCCTTATTTGGGGTTCTCTAAGTCTCTATGTCTTTACTATAATCTTTATATCTTGCCACCATACAATTGCACCAATGGACCCATGACGTTGTCAGCATCTTGTTTACTCTGACAAAAAAAAGTAGCCATTGTTATAAAATTCCCATGAGGGAACTTGGAGAGATTCTGTCAACCTTTTTTTTGTTTCTGGCCTGACCTCGTCTGCATCAAAAGTCAAAAGCTCCGAATAAGGCTGATCTTATAATATTGCCACATTCAAATCTTTAAAAATAGCCATTGCAAAACATGACTGATGATTCTTTATGAATTCTATTGAATGATGTACTCAGCTGTTTGTATAGAGTATTATCTTTGCCTTTCCTTTGATACTGTGCATGAGAGAATTGGGAGAGGGCATTTTATTTTGTGGTATAGCTCTAAATAAGATATGTCTATACTTGTAAAATAGTATTTCACATTTATAGCATGTTGTCTATTAAAAAAGAAGTCAAGAAAATTTTGTTATTCTTACTTTATAAATCTGAATTATTTTCAAAATTTGCAATTGTTAATATTATTCTCATTGACTGTGTTTAAATTAAAGGAGCCTGACTGAATCTTGACTTAGAAAATGGTAAAAAGAAAAATGACCTCTTGATTGTTAGATCAAATGCAGCTGAATTTTGACCTTAGTGTGATGACCATGTCTAGAGTCAATGATAGAATTGATCCATTTTTTGTTGATTTGGCTCTCTTGTCAGCACAAAAAAGATCAATCATCACCTTACTGTTCAATTTGTCATATAGTTTTCTTTCACCATAGAAAGTTCAAGGATTCTCACTTATCAATTGAGATCATGCTCTAGATAAACAGTTTAAGAAGCATTTTTAATCCTTTTGTTCATGAAAAAAGATAGCAATAAATGTTTTATAACTATTTTCTAAGCCTGGATTATTTTCCAAATTAGTTAATGTTTTATTATTCAATTATTGAATAAATCCCTGATGTCAAGTGATAGGAATTTTTTTTAATGATCTAACTTCCCCAAATTGGCTATTTATGCTTATCAAGTTCTATGGATAATCACAAACTCATTTTTATTCTCAATGTTAAATGGTTCTTGCTATAAGACAGTGATCTACATTCTATGCCATGTTCATAAGAAGCCTGATAAGTATTTGGTTATAACCTAGAACAGAAAAACCGAATATAATTTTCAGTAAATGTATGTTAAGGATATGTGGATAAAGAGTCCTGGAGAGGGTTAGGGAAGCCTCCAGGTGCTCTGGGTGGGGAAGGATGACGTTTTCTATCCCCAACTCAGAAACCCACAGGGAATGTTCTCTTCTGTTGCTGATAGGTAGCTAGTGTAGGCAAAGGTGGGTCCAATATGCGTTGTTTAGAAAAAAATCAAGCTATTGGTCAGAAAAGAATGGCACAATGCGCATGCTGAAAGGACCAGGCTTTCGGCCAGAAATGCTGCAATTGGATTGGCTCACCTAGGACAGGTAAATTCAATTTGGCCAATAGTGTCGACCAGGGTTGTCAACCACATCTCCCCGAGGAAGAATTGAAAAGGCCAAGGGGTTGGCTCTGGTGAGATTCTGCCCCCCCCGCTCCCCCCCACCCCCACCCAAGGAGCTGTTCTACAATGTAGCACAGCCCGGGTGCTGTCTGGACCCAATCGCATCTCTCGCTCGAGCAGTTTGCAGGCTGGCCGACTGGGGTGAGGGATCTCATGGGAGCCTGTGTAAACCTGAGACTTCTTTTAACCTTCATAAAACTTATTTGGATCACAAATGAGACTTGGGCTTGAATTCTTTCTCATGTGGAGCCAAGGACCGAGATATATATCTCTTCTTGAGAGACCTTACATTCCCTAGGCTCGCTAAGCATCAGATCCCCTGACTGGCTGTGCATTTGGTTGGTTGGTTGGCTGGTTGGTCATGAAGGATAAAGAAGGAGAGGACTGCATTCCGTGTCCTCAAGGGTCCTTGAGGGAGTCTAACAAAGAGGATAAAGAAAGTCACACTACCTTCCACCTATCAGATGCATTATTGCAGGGCATTTTCAGAAATTTTAAAGAAAGGAAGAAAGGAAAGGACTGTCTGTAAGCGATAGGATAGGAAAGGAATCCTAGGAGTAGCCTCCAAAAATGCAAACTCACTGCTATGAATTTGATTGTGACGTTTAGCAGTAGGACAGGATAGGACTGTCCCAGTAGATTCCTAAGACTGTACAGTGTTATGGAAGTTGAAAGCCTCATCTTTCTCCTGGCAGATGGGCTAGTAGTTTTGAACTGCTAGCTTTGTAGCAGGGACATCGATGCATAACCCACTATGCTACCAGAAATCTTTATGAGCAGGAGATAGTACCATACAGTAAAGCTGAAGGATACTAGCATTGGAGGCTAAGTAAAATAAGGACATTGCAATAGACACGAAAGGTGGAACTAAAAAAGTGGAAGGCCTTCTAAGATTCTCTGCAGGAAAATGAAGTCACAATGCTTTGAAACTACTGTTTCCATCTGTAGAAAAATATATAGACTATGTTAGGCTTAAATTAAAATTTTATCCATGAAAATAAAACTTTATCTCCCTTTCTTTTGCTCTTTTAAATTGCTGCGGTACTTTAAGAGGCTAACACAGAAGGGTAAAGCAAGTCTCCATAAAACCCAGAGAAGAGGTCAGTAGAACACCTCTTTGGATCTTTTCTGGAATCCCAGCTGAAAAAAAACAGAAAAGAAAACTATAAGTATATTCTAGAACACTTTCTTAACCTGTGTCAGAAATACCTGAAAAGCGCTCATAAAATTTTCATTTATACTTGATGATAGGCAGAACATCCCTCAGAACATTGTCTAAATGCTACTGAGAGATGTAATCTGACTAGTAAATTAATGAGTTTGGGTGATCCTAATGTTAACATAACATTTGGAGGCATTGCTCATCAGGGGTGCAATATTTTGTTTCACAAGATGCATGAGACAAAAGCACTTAATGAGTTCTGGCTGCACTGAACATATTGTGCACAATTCTGTTCAAACTGTTCCAGGCTTCCTGCCAAAGCATGTAGGTGAAATTGCTTAAAAGATTAGTAGAAGAAATGCCCATCCCTGTTGGGCACCCTTGTGAATGGTTTGTCAATACTAGGGGAAAATTTTGAAGTAGACCATAAACAATTAGTTTGTGTCAGTTCATAGGAAGTCTGAAGCTCTGAATAAGATTTGTGCAAAGGGAAATAGTGGCTCTGACAGACTCTCTCCTTTTCTGTGGCAAGTAATGGTTTAGTAGTTAAGGGATAACTTTAATATACATAATTCATATCCATTCACATTTTAAATAAATATTTCCTGTGATAAATTCCATTTAACACACTTTGAGAAAATGAGATACTGAAGTACCATTACAAGTTTAACATTCCATTTTTGTATACAGAGCAAAATTTAAAAATTATTCAGACCTTCATTAAATTTTAAACATACATAAATAACAATTAAAGTTGTTGCCTATTAATAGTCTGCAAATAAAAGTGACAAAGGCTGTTGCTTCACGTGGTTCAAAGCTTAGAGGACAGATATGCATAAATGTTATTAATGAGTTGTAGAATCATGGGATCATAGAAAAACACATTGAAGGAAAAAACTTGAAGCATATACCACTATGTTCGTTAGTTTAGCCAATTCTTTAGTACATCTTGCTGATTACTCTCATGTCCAGCTAAGACTTTTTCTCCAATGCTTGTTTTTTTTAAATCCCTACTTTATCATTATTTAGTGCTTTTACATAGAAACAATTTTAATTTGTGCTGTTATTACAAAACTCACTATCGAACATCTGTTGTATGTTCTTTATATGAGAACAACTGTTCAAACTCTTTGACTTACAGTGACGGTTGCTGTCAAATTGATTCCATTTCCTGATGAACCCATGTTTCCTAGAGAACCCATGTTCCATAGGCAAACTGACAGTTCGATAGAACATGCTCCACAATGTTTTAATGGCTGCTTTTGTACAAGTAGATTGCTAGACTTTTCTTCCAAAGCACCTCTGAATTGATGTGAACCGGTAACTTTGGAGCAGTCACTGAGTATGTTAGCCATTTTTGTGACTGGGAATTTTTACATACAGTAACTCAATTAACTCAAATGCAATCCTATAAGGTAAGGTATTAGTCCATTTCCATAGACAGGAAAGGTGTGAGCTGAAGAAATCCAGAAAGTTGGCCTTCTCACAGTTAGAAAATGTTGAAATGAGGATTTTATCCAGGTAGTTCTTTCAAAAAAACATCTTTTTCTTTCATCTTCCCAGAAACATTCAGAAATGACACTTCCTTAGTTGGGTTAGGTACAATTGTTTTGAAATTCTAAATTTCAAAACACATTTGAATATATTTTTTCAGTGATTACCTTTTGTACTTTGAAAATGATAATAGCTGATCAAGGATTTGAAATAACTGCTTGTCTTTAATTCTATATTTAGAGTTTTCTAACAAGTTATATTTATCTTAAAGAAGTAAAGCTTTTCTTTAAAATGCTATTGCATTTTCAATTCAGAGAATAAAGTTCAAGTAAGTTTGTCTACATTTTCACCAATTCCTTTTTAATGAAGCTAGAGAAATTAAAGGAACATTACTGACAGTTGAAACTTGCTGCCCTCACACCACCAGTGCTCCTGGTGGGCTGGTACTACCTGGACATTGACACCGTTTGAGTGCTTGCGAAGAGGCGGTCATTGTCCTATGACTTGTTTGGATCTTTAGGGACTCACGAAGCCTGAGATTCTTTTCAGGCCTGTAGTCTAGCAGCTTATTAGAGAACAAAGGACTTGCTCATCAAGAACCCAGTAACAGATGTTCCAAGGTTTTGGATAGTGTCTCTTTTTTATATTTTGTTTTTCAGAAATGTGGCTGCTGGTTGTGAAGAAGAATGATTTGTTTGAAACAAATAAAACAAAAAGCCTGCAAACTATTGTTGTAAACAAGCTAACATCTTGATTCTATTAAAATATATAATAATTAAAGTGGTAGACATTATTTGCCAGATTAATTTCCCAGTGCAGATACATTCATGGAGGTATGCTTGGTATTCCCCATAAATTGGCATAACACTGAAAGGGAAAATTTCCCCTTTCAGATTCAGACATTAATGTCTAAGTTGCTAAACAGATCTGTAAGAAGTCAATCTAGGATGAGCCCCTGAGTCTGTATAAGTCCCAGGGCATTTTCTGCTGATCATTTTTCTGGGTTTGGGCACTCTCAAGAGGTCCAATTCAAGGCCCAAGGAAGGCTGCCACATTGCATCTGAAACAAACCAGCATGCTTCTTTGTGTCTATATAATTAACTGTGGCACAAAATCTCAGATTTTCCTGCCTAGGAAATTACAGCAAAAGAAATAAAATAATAACAATATTTTACATATTTTAGAATGCTAAATTGTCTATAGAACATTATAGGCAATAGTATTTGTTACTGATGAGAGAACTCATAGGCAATGTACCAAAAACCCACTTCAGAGTTAAGGTAGACTATGCTAGATGCATTCAAAGATACATGATCAAATCTCAATATATAAAAAACTGACAGTGACCCATTATGAGGAACTTCATGTCTCTGCATAACAAGTGAAACAGTAGTATGTTCCCCTTGTAAGGTGCATCCACCATCATTTTAGTGTCCTGCTATTTCACTATTATTCTGTGTTCATGTAGATGTGCATATGATGGAGGTGATGGGTGTGAGGGGGAAGAAGGAGGA
The DNA here is from genome assembly GCA_004026705.1 of Nesogale talazaci. NCBI lineage: Eukaryota > Metazoa > Chordata > Mammalia > Afrosoricida > Tenrecidae > Nesogale > Nesogale talazaci. The sequence goes on from PVJH01001746.1 coordinate 15,212, forward strand.
AGAGGGAAATGTGAAGGCCACTTAACTGAAATGAAATAGACACTTGGTCAGAATCAGGATTCCTTTGGAGTATATTAGTATTTAAGCAAGATTGTTAGTATGTTTTTATGTGCACATTATTGGATATGGGAGGATAGGAAATAGATATAACAGAATCAGTTGATTCATTTTCAAACTCCAGTTGTTCTTCCCCAGCCTGATTCTCCTGGAATGAGGGAGCAAACAAGAGTCTGGACTCCTGAGCGGTGTCATTGGTAAAGCTCATCTGTTGCCTGGGATGCTGCTCCCCCTGCACATGCACTCACACTCACTCGGGAAGCACAGATACACAAACGCTTAATGAAAATGACGCCACTGAATGCACCATCTCAGAAGGAGGGAAATGGGGGAAAAGACGAGTTAGTAGCTAGTATGACCTCAGTTACCTTTTAAAGCATTTGGAAAGATGGGGACAATGGAACTGGGAATACCAAGTGTTTCTCAGCTAATAATTTAGTAACTTTAAGAAATAAAACAATTAATGGTAGCAATGAAAAAAATGCATTAAGAATGAGAAAACATGAAAAGTGCATGAAATCATTTCAGTAAAGATCAGTGGACATAGGACTTAGGTTAGGAGGAGCTTATGTGTAGGTTTATAAATATATAATTAGATCCCATGAAAATAAGCAAAAAGATCCATTTAATGTGCAATTTAAGATACAGATTGAAATTACTTGCTTTTAGGGATTTAATATTAATAATTTATTTTGTAAATGGTTCAATTAAATGTGTCATATAGTTCATTAGACATGAATATATAATTGAATTACTCTTTCAGATGTCGTCAGGATAACATATATAGCAAGCCTAATCCAGGAAGACTGAGCACTTTCTAATTACCAACATCTTCTCAGCTGTTCGCCCCGAAAATGTCATAGTGTGTTAGTCTGGATAGGCTAGAAGAACAAATTTCATAGACACGCATATAGATATAGGGAAAAGGTTTATATGAAAGAGGAACAGGACTTTGAGCCCAATCCAGTTCAAAGTCATAAGTCTGATATTAACCCATATGCCCGAAATCAGTCTATAAAGTCTCCTTGCGACTCACGAAGTCACAGGTCAGTGGGTGCAGAATCGCGGAGCTGGCAGGGGCCTCCACATGGCTCCTCGCTTTCAGGGCTCAGGGTCCATCAACAGCAGAAGCAACTCATCACTGGCAGAGGTCTCATGTGGCTGCCCCAGCTTCAGAGGTCTGACTCCATGAGGGCCAAGCCGTGTGGTCTCTCCGCTGGCTCCTCCAGCTTCTCGGATGCTGCCATCTTGTCTTGTTCCTGAATCATCTTCTCTGAGACTAACTCCCAACAACTGGAGAAAATAACTTCTCATCTTCATGAAAGAAATATTGCGAGATTTCCCAGAAGTCTCAGGAGAAAGTCATGCCCACATAGAGACCTCATTGGCTTCTCAATGACTATCTCCAGATTAATAGGCTAGACTCCACCCCTACATTTCAATAATAAAATTAATATAAGCACATGTCTGCCACACATAGCAATTGTGGGGAATTGATCACACATCTTATTTATGATAAAAAGTGCTATTATTTTTAAATAAACACGTTAACTATATCTTTCTACTCTGTATTTCATCTATTTTGAACATGTTAGCGGGAGAGTCCCATGATTGGAGAAGGACATCATATCTAATGAAGGTGAGGGGCAGGGGAAAATAGGAAGGCAGTATGAGATGGATTGATACAATGGCTGCAATGACGGACTCATAGAGAAGAGCAATTGTGAAGTTGGCCTAGGACCAGTTGGTGTTTCATTCTGTGGCACACAGAGTACCTGTGAATTGAAAATGAGTCAATAACATCTAAGAGCAGTAGCTGTGTATCTTGACTTTGTCAATTATAGTAAACCATATGATTGCTTCAAAATGGCAACTGACTTGTCTATGCTAAGAACTGCAGAAGACAACTTCAAGTCACTAAAAGAGTTATTTGTACCTAGTCCAGAGAAAGGTGACCCAACAGAATTATCAAACAATATCAAACAATATCATTAATTATCAAACAATATCATTAATATCAGATGCGAACAAAATTTTCCTGAAGATAATTCAACAATGTTTGCAGCATCCAATTAGCCAGGAGCTACAGAAATTCAAACTGAGTTCAGAAGAAGACAGGGTACTTGATGGATCTTGACGAAAAGCAGAAAATATTAGAAAGATATGTCTGTTTTGTTGACTTTGCAAATCATTCAACTATGGATCATGACAAACTATGAATGGCATGGAAAGAATGGAAATTCTAAATTACTCTATTGTGCTCATAAAAAAACATGGACCAAGAAGGAAATCTACAAAGAGAATAAAGGAATATTTCATGGAGAAAATTCAAGTTAGGTATCTCAAGGTATGTACCAAGGTTTTATCTTTTCACCATAGTTATTCAACCTTTATGTTGAACAAATAAGCATATAAATTGGACTATATGAAGAATAACAAGGAATAAGGGTTGGAGGGAGATTTATTAAAAATCTGTAATATGCAAGTGACACAGACTTGTTTTCTGGAAGTGAGGACAACTCAAAGCACTTGCTGGTGAAGATCAAGGAGTGCAGCCTTCAATATGGATTACAGCTCAATGTAAAGAAAACCAAAATGCTCACAGCATCAAGGAGAATGCAAAGATGGAAGTGATGGTGATCTCCTCTTTTTGGAGCAACAATCAGTGCTCCTGGAAGCGGTCACCAAGAAATCAAATGATATATTCCACTGATCATAGCTTTGGAAAAGCAAGGATTGCTCTAGGAGGTCTAAAGTACACCTACCATCACTCAGGGTATTTCCACTTACCTCACATTCATGTGAGAGTCAGCTAAGGAAGACCAGAGAGGAAGCAATGTACTTGAAGTATAGCATTGGAAAAGAATGTTGAAAGAACCCTTGATAGACCAACCGACAAGTCTGCTCTGGACAAAGTGTAAAAATACTCCTTCTATGTAAGCAAACCAGCAATGCTCTAGCAACATAAGGTAGAAAAAAGAAAAGGAGAGAGGGAGAGAAAAAAAAACAGAGAAAAGGAGAAAAGATAAAAACCCTACATAGATCTAGATCTATCTAGGAGTCTCTCCCCACTGTTTCTGGGGGGTAATCTCTGGGCTGTCATTCCCATACCAATGTCCACCCCTGGGACTCCTCAGGGGCTCTGTGGATCAGCTTTATTCAAGTGCTGATCTGTTATGCTCCCTCCCACTGTGGGAGATTCAATCCACACTGTCTCCCAGCAGTGTAGCTCCATTCTTGTCCTGTGTCACCATATGCTCCAGTTAGGGGACAACATTTCTTGAGTTGTGGGCAATCCCCCAGTCTTCTCCCTGCGTTAGCAGCTCTGTGCAGGGACATCATCCTCCAGGCTTGGTGTGCCTATATGGAGTCTAGGCCAACTGTCCCTTTCTCCTTTTCCTTCTTGGTATGCTTCTGGGTGGGCATGGTAAGTCGGTTACTTTCCCCCACCTAAAGGCCTTGGGTCATGCTCTGCGGCACACCTTCGCAGATCAGGGGTCAGACTGACTCTGGTTGGGGGCTGCCCTGTAGTCTAGTCTTTTCATGCAATCCTCCACATGGTTATGTTGCTCTCCTGGCATGGTGCACCATGGTGGGGGTTGGAGCAGAGACCCAATGTCCATCTGTGGACACTGGGACATCCCTCCACAGAGCCATTGCAGGGAGGGCATGAGTCAATCGGGGTCCCTTGAGGCTGCCTCACCTCCCACTATCATGACCCCAGTGCTGCTCCTCTCTCTGCACTAGATGGAAGCATATACATAGATAGAGGCAAGAGATAAAGCTCACAACATTTGGAACCCAGGAACAGGTTTGGGCATAGTGATATAAAAAGGTTAGGGAGAAGGTGGGGGAGAGGTGGGTAGGAAGGGGGGCACCAATCACAATAAATGTCACAGAAACACGTCACGTCCTCGCCACATCCAGGAAGAAGAACAACCGAAACCAGAGGGGAAGGGAGACAGCAGTCAGTATGAGATAGGAAAATAATTAGCCACCCACAATCTATCAAGGGGACATGAGGGATGGGTTGGGGGTGGGGGTGGAAAGGAGCTGATCCCAAAGGCTCAATGGAAAGTAAATATCTAGAAAAGAACGATGGCAATATATGTACTAATATGTCAGATACAATTAAAGTACATATTTTAACAGTAGTTGTAAGAGCCCCCAAAAATGATTTAACAATTAAAAAATAGATATGATTGAGCTATTGAATTTTTTGGTATGAAAATTATATGCCAATAAAACTCTAACTTATTTTAAAGTATAAGCATAAACAAAGGTAACTTCATAAACTAAAGCTAGAATTTATTTGATAAATTATTAACACTATGTTTTAGGACAAATATTTTTATGCTGATTGGATAATGGTTGTACAATTTTTGAGGTGATTGAGCTATTAAATTTTGTGATATGTGGATTGGGTGCTAATAAAGCTGTAAAAATTTTGGTTAAAAAAACAAAACAAAAGAATACTCCTTAAAAAGAGAATGGTGAGACTTCATTTCCCATATATTGCACATCTAATCAGGAAAGACAAGTCCCCTGCAAAAGATAGATTCAGTAAAGTGGAGTTTCAGCAATTGGGAACACTGTGAAGGAGCTGGGCTGACACAATGACTACACAACGGGCTTGGACATTCTCATAACAAATTGTGAGGATGTCTCAGCTGCTGAGAGTGGTTCTGTCTGTCGTGCATGGGGTCACTATGAAACAGTCTGCATATCACCTAGCGAGTGCAGCAGCAACAATCCCAACTGTGGTTCTGGTCAGTTCGCATGGACATTTTAAATAATAATTTTTGTCTACAAATGGGCTACAGCTTGTAGAACTCTATGAGAACAGTAGCACCATTCAGTATGGTTTCCATACTTGTAAATATCTGTGGAAAGAACATGGTGCATGGGTTCAAATTACTGATCTTTTGGTTAGAAGCTGAATGCTTAACCACTGCGTACCTTTGTGTGTGTCAAGATGGTGCCTGTTGGTCTACTTGTGAGAATTTTGGTTTTCTTCACAATTAATTGTAATCCACATTAAAAAGTAGGACTTCTTTGCTCTCTGGATTGAAGGAAAAAAAAGAAAGTCTCATTCCTTGGAATGAGAAAGTTACGTTTTAAAAGTAGACATTTTATTTCTCAGGGAAAGAGCAAAATTTTATTGATAGTCGTTGCCTTTAATGTTGCAAGCGACATTTCTTCAACTGGTTGCCTGGCAGGTGACCATGTGTTTTAGCAATGGATATTACTTGATTATGATGACTGGTCTCTGTGTGCCCATAGATGTATTTGAAAATCTATCTGTTAGTGTATGTCTGTTCCTTAAAGAAAATTCACCCTGATGAAAAAGATGAGAGAGCATGTGTTACAGTCACAGTCTTAAGATGATCACTTTAACACGCTTACTTTTTCCTCCCTAATATAAACATGTAATACTGTGCATCCCCCCCCCCCGCAAACAATAACACATTTTCACATATCTCTTCATACAATTTCATATCTGGTGGTGTAGTGGTTGAGTGTGGGACTGCGGTCCACTAGCTTGGCTGTTCAAATCCAGCAGCAGCTCTCCAGGAGTAAGGCTGGGCCTTCTACTCCCACTAGAAGGCAGTGATGCCCCTACAATATATATATATATATTTTTTTTTTCAAATTTCCTTTTTAATTTATTCTTTGATAATAAGATATTTAGAAATATGCTGTCAAATTTCCAAATATTTATGAGCTTTTAAAACACCATCTTTATTGCAATCTCCTTGGATTTTGTTATGCTCATAGATGACCCATTATATGATATCAGTTCTTTTAAATAGCTGGAGGCTAGTTTTATGTTCTCTTAAAATTGCAAAGGGGAATTAAAATATCAGGTACAACTAAGATTACCAATCCATCATCTCTAGAAGACGAAGATTGTCATGGATTATCAAGGTTAACTCACTGTAGCAACTAAACTCTCACCAAACACAAACAAAAACCATGGAAACTCCTTCACCATTGAGTCACTTTTGATGATTCTGTGCTTATTTAAGACAGAGTAAAATGACTTCTTTGAGTTTCTAATACTGCAAATCTTTCTGGGAGCAGATAGCTCATCTTTTTCCCTGGGAGCTACTGGTAGGTTTACCTTTTGGATCTTGAAGTTATTTTAATGCAACAATTATCGTTTTTTGATTTGGAAGAAGGAAAAAGAATAATCATTATGGGAATGATGTGATATAAGAAAAATTTTGGTTCTCAATTTCTGTTTTTGAAACTAGATATGGTAACAGCCAAATAATTCAGTCAAATTTTAGCTTCTGAAAAAAGGCAAAAAATGAATTATCCTCAAAAATTTCCAGAAAGAAGTACAGTCCTGCTGATATCTTGTGTTTTGCCCAATAAGAACCATTTTGTTCATGTTGCATCCCTTTCATTATCCTTTTGTGCATATGTGCTTAGCAACTTTCATTGTGTCCTGTTCATTGTTTTTGAAATTCTTATGAATGAGAGAATTGAGTCTCAAGGTGAAATAGTATCATCTAAACAAAGCATGCTTTGTGCTTCTGTCAGCAAAATCAGGGCACTGCTGATATGAGAAACTGTAACCACAATGTTAATTTCTTGTCACTGTTATCCTGTTTGGTTTTATCTTGTTCTGTATTGTTGTCGTCATCATCTAGACCAGGAGTCAGCAAATTTCAGGTCTTGATTCTTATGAAACTTTTTCAGTAGGTACATGTTGAAGTAAAATTGGGGGGGATCTTAAAAGGATATTATTCATATAATGGTGATTCATGTGTTAGTAAAAATATATTATGGCTCTTGAATAATTTTAAATTGTTGTGAAAGACAAGATATGTTCTACCTCAAAATTTTGCTCATCTCTGATCTAGATTTGAATTTAAGCTTCAAATGCTCAGGAGGTTAATTTGTGGTGTCTGATTTGCAAATATAATGGATTTCTTTCTTTTTTCTCTTTCTCTATTTTTCTTTTTTTTGAACATGAAAACCTTACTTCTTTTTTAGTTGACTAATGATCTATATGTTTACTTTTTATTTGTCTTGATGGTGTACTCTTTTGACTTCTATACTCACACACACACAAACATATTGGGGATCACTGCCCTGTGGTGGGAGTGGGAGGCTCAGTCTTGCTTCTGGAGAGCTGCTGCTGGATTTGAACCGCCAGTCCTGTGGGTCGCAGTCCCACACTCAACCACTATGCCACCAGGGTTCAGCCCCCCCAGCTTAATATTTTATCACACCTTTTCAAACTTAAACTTCTTTGGGTAGCTTTTTCACTTCTGTATACCTCACTATTTGATACAATTCCTGTTAGATGATGAGCATCTCAGATTGGAAGGAACTCAAAATACAATTGAATAAGGGTGATCTCCCTAAAGGATAGTTGATTTTAAGGGCATAGAAGATATAAAGTTTTGGAAACTTTCATTTGTTGATTTGGTAGAATTAAAAATGATAAAATATAACAGCTGCATACATCCATTAATAATTAGAACATGGAATGTACAATGTATGAATATAAGAAAATTTGAAACATTATTAAATGTAAACGACAAATCAATAGCCAAGTCCTTAGAGAATGTTAGCAGACTGGTATTTGACATTTTTTATTCAACAACCACATGGTCTATTATTTCAGGAATGACAAAGTGTAAAAAGAATATTGTTGCATTCACATCATTAAAAAGAAAATTTCAAGTTCTGTCATGAAGTGCACTACTGAGTAAAAGGATAATATTCATAAACTTGCCTAGAAGACCCGTTAATATATATGTTATACAAATTTATTCACCAACCATTAATGAAAAAATGAAGAAATTAAATATTTGTATCACTTTCTAAAGTCTGAAATTGATCAATTATGCAAAAAAGGTGTATTGATAATTATCGGTGATTGGATTGTGAAAGTTGAAAACTAAAAAGAATTTATAGCTACAAAGTATAACCTTGGCTATTGAAATGACACGAGATTACATGACAGAATTTTGTAAGACCACCTACTTTTCATTGCAAACATTTTTTTCAACATTGGAAGTCATGACTCTATGAATGGATAGAATACACATAAATAAAATTAAATACAACTATGCAAAGAGGTAGTGGAGAAACTCAATATTGTCTGTCATGAAAAGACCAAAGACCGATACAAAACAGGTCATAAAATGTATCTATGAAATTTCAAACTGAAGCTAAAGGCAATTAAAACAAATTCATAAGAACCAAAGTAAAAAAAAAAAAAAAAGAACCAAAGTACAACTTGTAGAATATACACTAACATTAAGACGATAGCAAGAATAGATTTGACCTTGAACACTAGTGACCAAACGCCACACAAATCTTGAAATGCCATCAAGAACATTATATGTGAAAAAAGCAGAAAGCCGTTGAAGAGAGAAAGAAGAGAAGACCAAAATGGAAGTCAGGAAGGACTCTGAAACTTGCTCTTGCATGTAAAAAGCTTCGGGAACTCTCAGGAATGACCAAGTGTAAAGGAATATTGTTGCATTCTTAAAGCTAATGGGTGGGTGGGATAATGAAGTATAAGGGCAGATCAGATTACAAAGGATGGCTCAAGTTGAAAAAGAAAACTGTAATAAAATGGACAAAAATTTGGAGTTACAAAACCATAAGGGAAGAAAAAGGGTAGTCATTTGTGATGCTGATTAATAAGGAAAAATTCAAATCTTGAACTATAAATATTGAAGATATTCTGGGCAAAATATTGTGCACAGTGTGACAGTTACATAATGTCCTGTCAACTTGCACAGAGGTAGAGTCTAGCCTGTCAGTCAGGCCATAACAATGAGGCCTCTATGTGGGAATGACATTCTTCTGAGGATTTGGGGAACTCTGGTATTCCTCCCCGGAGGTGGGAGACACTCTATGCTTTGTCTTATCGATCTCGTGGTGGTGGAAATATCTCAAGACTGGTGTGGGTCTCCACATGATTTCTTGAGTTCCAGGACCCTGGCTGCATCAGTGTGGCTTCACAAGACTTTGCACCCACTAGCCTGTGATCTTCCTGCAGTCAGCATCATTGCATGACTACATGAATCTAAAGAGGAATCTATGGACTATTACTGACATATGGGGTAATGTCGGACTTAGGGACTTGCCTCAAGATCAAGCGATTTATACACCAGAAGCATGGAAAAGCAGGTCTCTAAGGAACCTCAAGCTCTAGTATCACGATCCATGGATTGGTTTGTCCAACAGGTAGTATAGCTCACAAGTTCAGGCAGAGAATTAGCTACGGCAGGCGCACACTGGTCCAATTACCAGTGAGTAAGAGAGAGAGAGAGAGTGGTGGGCCTTGCAGAGTCATCTATATCTTTGTCCTCCAATCAAACTGAAACCTGATCAATCCCACATGTTCCTATTGGCTAGGTTGGCAAAGTAAACTTACCTCTCACAATAAATTATAAATTAATAAATAAACAAACATACAGATAGTCACAACTCTAATCCTGACATAGAGCAGATGAATATCTCTCTGTTAAATATAGAGAAGGACATGCTATGAACCATTAGTCCAGACTACTTTCTTCTAGAGTTGCATATCCTTGTTCCTGCTTACCTAACAGCTCATGCACCCTTTTAGTCTTCAATATTCATTTCAGACAGGCAAGTATCTTAAACATCCCCATTTTTATTCCTACAATCAGAGATGGAGTGGTCTAGTATCACGCCCCCCCCCAACACACACACTCACACACATTGATATCTTTAGGCATTCAGTGTGTCCCCCTTGTGAAAAATCCCCAACCAGTTCAGATAGGGTGTCAAGTGATGACCCTTGAGTCCACAGTATATGATGTGCATACTTCTGAGACTTCAGAACTTCACTCCCATCACTGGTCTATGGCACTCCCCTCTTGATTTTCCCCGTGTGGGTAGATTAGAATTTTCATGCTTCCCAAGTTGTATCTTCAGAGTTCTCCCCTCCAGCGCTGTCATCTAGGGAGAAGAGGTTGCATCTCGAGTTGCTGCCAACCTTGAAAACAGCTCTGCAAATGAGCTGCTCTGAGCAGGAACATTGCCCTAAAGAATTGGCACACCAGAATGAAGTCTACTCTTGCTCTCTTTCCTGTAGAAATACAAAGAGTAACCTCTGCATGGGTGGGTTAATTCTCTCTCTCTCTCTCTCTCTCTCACACACACACACACACACACACACACACACACAACTTGCCATTGTTTCTCTTTCCCTACCACTCTGTTGATTACCTTAAAGACATATGAGTAGGGGGAGGGAGAAATATACCTTTTAACACAGGTGCTGTGTGCATCTAGATTTTATGTGCATGAGTCATTGGGATTGGTCTGGCTCATGACAAAATATCTGGTTCTAAGCCTGGGAATTGTATTTTGTTTTACTTTTCACTTGTGCCTTTTCCCTTCTGCTATTTTGAATTTACCTCAACATGATTTCAAATTATGCTGTACTTAACCTTTTGTGCTTGGCTAACTTCACTCAGCATAATATCCTCCAACTCTTTCCACAAAATGAGGTGTCTTATAGTTTCGAGACTGTTTTTTAGGGATGCACACCATTGCATAATATATATATATATATACATATATATATACACAACAGTTTTTTAATCCACTCATCTATTGAAAGAAATTTAAGCTGCTTTCAATTGCAATTGCAAGCTGTGCAGTGATGAACATTGGAGAACACATTTATAGTTGCAGTCCATTTTTTATTTTTTCTGGGTATATGTCCAATAGTGGAATTGCTGGGTTGCGTAATAACTTGATTTACAGCTGTTTTAACAATGCCAAACTGCTTTCCACAATGGTTGTACATATATAGCTACAAGACCACCAGTAGTGAATGAGCATCCCTATCTTACCACACCCACTCCAATATTTGTTGTTTTGTGTTCTTTTTAATTGGATAGCTTTGTGGTCATTAGATAATAACTCATAATTGGTTTGATTTTCATTTCCTGAATGGCTAATGATTGGGAACTTTTTTTCATATGTCTATTGGCCAATAAGGTTTCTTCCTTTGTGAATATTCTGTTCATGTCTGTTGCCCACCTACTCAGTGGGATATTTATATGTTTTCTTGTTGTAAATTTGCACAAACCTGTAGATTTTAGAAATAAGGTCTTTTGATCCATCAGGCAGTGTAAAACATGAAATAATAATAATAATTTATAATTTATCAAGGGTTCATGAGGGAGGGGGAGTAGGGAAAGGAGGGTAAAAATGAGGAGCTGATATCAAGGGCTCCAATAGAAATAAAATTCTTTGAGAAAGGTGATGGCAACAAATGTACTTGACATGATGGACATGGATGTATGGATTATGGTAGCAGTTATACAAGCTCCCAATAAAATGATTTAAGAAAGAAAGAAAGAAAGAAAGTCTTCTATCTGATATGTCATTACTAAACATCCTCCTATTCTGTGGACTCCCGTATTGCTCTTTTGATAAAATATTTCAATATACATAGTGTTTTATCTTTAGTAGGTCCCATTCATTTATTTCAACTTCCTCTGTGAGTTAATCCTCCCTTAAGTCTGATAGCCCATACATTCCCTGTGCTAAGGTTCTTAATTTTTGTCCCAAGTTTCTTATCAATGGTCCCGAGAGTATTGTGTCTTACCTCAAGGTCTGTGATCCACTTTGAGTTTGCTCTTGTGTATGGAGTCATGTTTTAGTCTTCTGTAGTCTGATATCCAGTTTTTCCAGCACCATTTGTTGAAAAGGGCATCTGCTTCCCATTTGATATTTTATGTACCTTTCTCAAAGATCAGCTGTGTGCATGCTCCTGTTTTAATTTCTGGATTAATTTCTGTTAAAATCCATTAGTTCAAGTATCTGTCAATACAACAGTACCATGCTGCTTTGACTACTGTGGCTACAGAATACATTTTAAAGTCAGGTAGCATAAGCCTACCCACTTTGTTCTTCCTCTTGAGTTCATTGCCAATTCTGATCTTTTCTTTTCGTATGAAGTTGGTAGTCAATTTTTCTTTTCATTGAAAAATGATGCTGGAATTTGTATTAGGATTGCATTGAACTTATATCCTGCTTTAGGCAGAATTGTCACCTTTACAAAATTGAGTCTACTGATTCATGAGCATTGGATATCCTTCCATTTGTGAAGGTCCCTTTTGGATTCTTGTAATAACGTTCTGTAGTTTTCCTCGCACACATCTTTTGGGGATTTTTTTGCTTAGCTATATCCCAAGATCTTTCAGTTTACGCTTGGCTATTTTGTAGGGTACTATCTTTTGATCTCTTTTTCTGGAAGTTCCCAGAACACTGGGAACACTGATATCAAAAGAAGCCCACAGGAATAGTGAACTAATTCAGACTAATGTCTAATAAAACAGATGCAAAAACCTTTTAACAAAATCTTGACCAATCAAATACAAAATTGTGTTTGAAAAAGAAAAATCCATCAAGACCAAGTGGGATTCATAACAGAGATTTGTGGGTGTATAGCAATCCTATTTAATTCTGCTTGTTGATTTTATATCCTCCTACTCTATCGTATTTCTCACTTTTCCCTAACAATTCTATTGTGAAGTCTTTGAGGTTCTCTTTGTATATAATAATGTTATCTGCAAATAACTATAATTTCACTTCTTCTTTCCCCAGAAGCATACCATTGGCATTCATCTGCTATATTATATTATTAGCTAGGACCCCAAGGCAACGTTGATTAGAAGTGGGGACAAGGAGCATCCTGGTCAGGTTCCTAGTGGGGATGTTTTCTTCATTTCTCCATTGATTGTAGCTATGGTTATTTGTTTTTCATATATATAGCTTTTATTATATTGAGGCACTTTCCTTCTAATTCAATCTTCTTAAGTGTCTTTATTTGGAGTGGGTGTTGAATATTGTAAAATTCTTTTTATGCATCTATTGATATTATCATATGGTGCTAGTCCTTTTCCTTTAAAATTTGATGAATAATATTGATAGATTTTTGGATTTTGAGAGAACCACAAATCTCTGTTATGAATCCCACTTGGTCTTGATGGATTTTTCTTTTTCAAACACAATTTTGTATTTGATTGGTCAAGATTTTGTTAAAAGGTTTTTGCATCTGTTTTATTAGACATTAGTCTGAATTAGTTCACTATTTCTGTGGGCTTATTTTGATATCAGTGTTATACTAGCTTTAGAATGTGTTTGCTGGTTTACCATCCTTTTCCATGTTCTGGGAGACCTTATGTAGGATTGGTGTAAGCTCTTACTTGAATGCTTGGTAGAATTCTCCCATGACGACATCTGGGCTGGCCTTTTGCAGTTGGTAGCTCCTTGATAACTTTTTCAATTTATTCTTTTGCTATGGATCTTTTCAAGGTATTGATGTCCATATGAGATCATTTAAGGCGGGTCTATTTTCCAGATATTTGTCCATGTCCTCCAAGTTGTTGATTTCATTTGAATGGAGACCTTCATAGTACAATGTAATTAGCCTTTTGATTTCATCTGGGTCTGTTATGATTTCTTCTGTTTCATTCCTCATCCTTGATATTGATGGCTACGCCTGCCTATCTTTTTTTAGCTTTATTAGAGATTTGTTGAATCTATTGATCATTTTGAAGAACCAGATTTTCACTGCGTTAATTTTTTTGCTCTTTCCCCAACTCATTTATCGTCACATAGATTTTTGTAATTTATTTTCTTTTGCTATTAGGAGAATTATTTTGTTAATTCTGTTCCAGCCACTGAAGATTTGTGATAGGGTGTCTACCATAAATCTCTCTTCTCTATATGTTTATCACAGTATTATTCTTGGAGTACACACCTATTTGTATAGGAGATAACTTTATATACAAAAGCAGTTTAATATTGAGAAAACATTCTGGCCCAGTCCAGATCAAGTCCATAAATCCAATATTAACCCACATCTCTGATACCAATCTATAAAGCCCTCTTTAGATACACAAAACACATGCTATGAGGCCAAATGCAGGATGATCACAGACCAGTGGGTGGGAAGTCTTGTGGATCCACTGGCATTATAAGCATCTCAGTGTTGGCAGAAGTCTCCATGTGGATTCTCGAGCTCCTAGGGCTCTGACTGCATCAGGATAGCTTCATGTAGTTTTTTTGGTCAGAAATGGCTCGCAGGGAGTGAGTCTGTGTGCCAACTCCAGCAAGCTATTTATCTGCTTATTGCCACCACATGAGTTCATCAAGCTGTGACCTGATTGATGGAGTAAAATCTGCCCCTTCACTCATAATCCTCTCAAATTGACAACAAATTATATAACTACCAAAATCAAATCTCTACTAAACATTCTTTAATAACTGTCTTTGCTAGAACTCATAGGTTTGGTATGCTGTATTTTCATTCTTACTTGTTTCTATAAAATGCCTGTTTTTTTTTTTTTCTAATTTGGGTCATTATCTCATATTTTGTAAAAAGTAAGTTATTTAGCCTCCATATACTTTTCTGTGCTTTATTTTACTTTCTTTTGTTGATTTCCACTTTTATGGCATAGAATTCAGAGAAGGATGTTTTTGTGCTCTCTATTGGATTGAATGTACTCATCTTGACTAGTGGCCCTGTGTGTGTGTGTGTGTGTGTGTGTGTGTGCTCTATTTTTTAATATGTGCCATGTGCACTTGAAAAAAGTGGTTTGTTGTTGCTGTTGGGTGCAAAGTTCTGAATATATTGATCAAGTTGAGATGTCTAATTGTGGTGCTAATGTCTGTAACCTCTTTGCTGAGGTTCCTTCCTGCTGATCTGCTTTCTCTGGGAGAAGCCTACTGAAGTCTCCTACTATGATTTCTTTTTTCATCTTTGGAAGGATTTGGTCGATGAGTTACTCCAGCCTCTTGGGTGTGTATATATTTACTATCCCCACAGGCTCTGATCCCGGAAGCATTATATATTGCCCAGTAATGCCTTTCTTCTTTTTGAGATTGCCATTTGCTTGAGCTCCTTACTTTTCGCCATTCTTTGATTCTCAGCCTGTTTTTGTCCCTGAGCTTGCAATATGGCTCCTGTAGACAATAGATTATGTGTGACATTTCCCAATCCAGTCTAGAAGTCATTGACATTTAAAATAATTACATCTTTGGATTTTTTACTGTAAACTTATACTTCTTTTATCAGATATCCTACTACATACCCTCCAAACTGTATGTTGAGTTTTAGTGAGGGATTCATTCTTGCCTTCTTTTCTCTTTTATGCCCAAGAGATCTTAGACATTGCTCTCAGTGCAATGACTTCTAGATGATTTTAGATTAGATGGGGGTCTCAAATTTGTGTTCTGTGGATGTTGATCTTCTGTTGTCTATAGTGAGTTGCAGAGGGATTCTTATAGTGCTAGATACATTTTAAAGTATTTTCTAAAATTCTTCCTAATCAGAGAAAGTTTTACCTCCCTTTCTATTTTGGTAGAGAGTTTGATGACATAAAGGTTCCTTGGGTAATAGTTATTCTCTTATGATTATTAGAAGGTACTATTCATTCACTCCTCTTCATGGTTTTTGTTGATATGTCTGAGCATATTCTCATCTTATTAACCTTATAGGTAACTTTTTTCTCCTTCTGCATTTATGATTTTTTCTTTTCTTCAAAATTGTATAATTTGACTACTATGGGCCTTGGTCTTCTTGGGAATCAGTTTAGTTCCTATCTTCTCTGTTTCCTGAGATTGTTGGATCCTCCTTTGTTATATTGGGTAAATGTTCTTTCAGGAATTCCCATGCTATTTTGACAGTTGATTTCTTCGTTATGTTGTATCTGTTATCCCAATTTTTTTGACTATTTTTTCTATTCATAGCATCCCTCACTGTGTCAGGTTTTCGTCAGCCTCTTCATTTGTCTTATTTGGACATCTTTCACATTTATTGAATCTTTTGGGGTATGTTCGGAGTTGCTGATGCCATTCTTTGCTTCTTCCTGCCTATTTGTGAGGTCTTTATTTCTACTCCATGTTGCTTTAACTCTTGTACTTCCTTTCAATATGTGGACTCTATCCTCTCTATTATTTTATCCTTTTTTTTTTGTATTGACTCCCTCACATCCTGTATGACTGTAAGGCACACCCTGGAGATTTCTTTCTGTAGCAGTTCAAAATCTGCTTCTTCTATGTATGTTGCAAATTTCAAGAATGCTTCAGAAACTGTGTTTTGCTTTTCTTCCCTTTTCTTTTGTAGTGGCTGCTGATGTCAGTTTTTGTCTATGTGTCATTCTGGGGGAATTCAGCTCCATTTTCCCATGAGTCCAGAAGCTCTGGATTTTCTTTCTCAGAAGTTAGTAAGACCAATTATAAGGACTACCTGGAGCAAGGGAGACACTGCACAGACCAATCTCACACAGGCAGATTGGCCTCATGGACTGTGGTTGGGGAGGGAGCAACTTAGGGGACCTGAGCTCAGAGGATTATGGGGATACGTGTTTAGTTGGTATGTTGATGGAGACTATCTCTTGCTGAGGTTTAGGAAGCAGTTTCTAGGAGTCCTGGTGGTTGGGTGCATGAAGGGTATATTAAATTTACACAATCTATTAACTCCATAAATTGTGAAAAGGGAGAGTGTCGACCTTTAATTATTTATAACAGAAGACCCCTTTATAGTAGCTTGCTGCACAACTCTGTTATCCACGCCTTACTTATGAACCTAAAGTAGATATAGGCTACTGTAGTAGATGCCCCAAGGAGGAGAGGCTTCTGATCAGAAGGTGCTCTGGGTTGGGTCAATGGAACCTGGTGTGCCCTAGATATACCTTGCCAGGGGTGGGGAAGGTCACTGAGTAACACTGACATACTGTGTGTCAATAATTGTGGTTTAGAAAGGAGTCCTGTGTTTTGTTTTTAGAAACTAATAATAATAGGTCTAACAACTTTCTGGAGCCAGCTGTGCTATAAGGGAGTTTGAGTTGCTTCACTGTCCCTCTGGGGCTGACTTTCTCCCTAGAGAACTGGCATTACATAAATGGAGAGCCAGGTCATGGCGGTAAGTCCCAATCCTGTCATGTCCTGAGTCCCGGTTGCATTTCTATGTTGCCCGATAGATCTGCTTTGGTGGGTGCTGGGGTTCCTGCATTACATAGAGTGGGGTGTTAGCTGGCATAGGCAGAGGGTGACCTCAATGTGGTTCTACTGTGTTCCCTAGGAATGAGATCTTAGATAGTAAGTCTAGATCACTTCTGTGGTGACTCCTGCTTCTAAATTCTCTCAGTAGGCTTGCTGTGATAGGGGGACAGCCTTTCAGCCAGAGCCAGAGTGGGAAATTCAGTGGTAGCAGAGGACGGTGAACCTCAGCGCTGTGTGCTGCCTGGGTAAGAATCGACATGAAAAGTCTAAACCACTCCCCAATGCCCTAAGTCTCTTCTAAATTCCCTGAGTTGGCTGGTTTTTATAGGTGGGTGGAGCTTCAGTCAGAGATGGAGAGGGGATTTCTTCAGCAAGCAGGGAGGGGACCTCAGCATCATTCTGCTGTGTTCCCGATGGGTGAGAACTAGGATGAGGAGTCTAAGGTAAATTCCATATTACCAATAATCTAGGCCCTGGGTTTAGGCACCCCCTTTTGACTTCCTTATCCATTTTACTCTGAGTCACCTGAAGAGAGAATCTAAGTAAGGTATTCTACTTCAGCACCATATTCCCAGAAGTCCAATAGGTAGTTTTTGTACAGGGACTCTGTTTTCGTTTCACCTTCTTTTAATACTTCCTTTGTCATCATGTATTTGCCCATAGAATCTTTCAGGACTATAACTCAAGACATCAATTATTTCTTGAGTTCTTTCAATTTAAGATGGGCTGATCATGCTTTTTATCTTTTGGTTTTGGAATTCTAGGTGTTCGCACCTAGAATTATATTATTTGGCATTGTCTTCTTGAGTTGCTCTTTGAAGTTGTCCATTCAGATCTTTGACTACACCCTTTCTTCCATTTGCTTTAGCTGATCTGTCATTAACAGCATGGTTCAGTAACACTGCTGACATACACTTTGATATTTTCTTTCCTTCCTGTCATTTTAGATGACCTCTTGCTTACTTTCATGAATGATACTCTGAATGTCCTCCCACAGCTCATCAAGTCTTCTTTCATTACTGATTCAAATGGATCAGATCTGTTCTTGGAATGGTCTCAAAATTTAGGTGTGATAGATTCGAGTTTATATTTTGACTTCCATGGGTTTGTTTAATTTTTTTTAGCATTATCCTGAACTTACAGTAGTTATGAGTCATTGAGGTCTGTTCCTTTGTCAGCTTCTGGCCTGATTTTATTCATGGACACTGAACTTCTGCATCATCTTTTTGCATAGACGTCATATTTTATTTCTTTGTATGTTATCTAGGGAAATCCATAGTTAAATCTTGGTTTGTTGAAAAAAGGGTTTAATTACTAAGTCATTGGTTTTCTCAAATTCTATCACAAGATCTCCTGCCTAATTTCTATAACCAAATTAATATTTTCCAAGTTCTGTTCCTTCTTTGTTCCCAACCTTTGCATTCTAGTTGCAAATATTTCTCAGTGCATCTTGATTGATTATATTTTGATTGAAGTCATTGTTATAATTCTTCAATTTCTTCCTCCCTATCATTTGTGCTTCATGCATGCACTTGAATAACAGTTGTATTGATTGGATTTCCTAGAAAGTGGCTAGATATAATCGTATCACAGACAGCATTATATGTCATGATTGATTTTACAATGTCCTTTTTGATAATGAATGTTATGCTATCCCTCCTGTTTATGTTAATTTGGGCATAGTAAGTCATATGACTTTCTGATTCAAATGGCCAATACACGTCCAATTCAGCATACTAATGCTTAAAATGTATGCCTTCCTTTTATTTTTTCCTGACTTCCAATTCTCCTAGATCCATGTTTTGCACATTCCACATTCATCATTAGCAGATTTTTGTCAGCTGTTCTCCTTACCTGAGTTATGCAACTACCTGTAAATGAATATCCTGAAGGTTCCACTCCCACAAGTTTTACATGACTTATGTGAGTAAGGTTACATAATTGTACTCTGAAAAATCAGCTCCTTTTTAGTCACATTTTGTGTGTCCTCTGACCCACTATTTTCATCCTCAGGCACTGTTTTTGACAATGCTCCCCTTCCATTCATTAGGCCTTCAGTAGCTGTCACTGTTTTTAAGCTATGCATAAGGTTTTCAGTGGCTACTTCATCTGTTGTGGAGGGCCAATCCTTCTTTGTTGTGATAGAATGCTTTTCTTTGGAATCTTTGGTGAATCCTGTTAACCTGGTTTACCCTGCCTGCATTTTCATTACCAGTGACATAGCTTCCCACTCACAGTAACACACAAGTCCCCAGAGTATGAAAAATGGAGTGAAAAATGATGGCTCTTAAATGTAGTGTGACTTAATCAACTCAGATGATGAACTAAAAGAAGTGAACTGAAAATTCAAAGAAACAAACCTCAAGAAACCAATGTAAAATATAATGTTCAAAGTTAGGAAATTAAAAAGCCAAAGGGAAGAACATGTTTATATGTCTCAAACTGAAAGAACTAAAGAAAAATTCAAACCATAGTCAAAATATTGAAGGATTCTTTGGGGGGAAATACTGAATGATACAGGAAGTACCAAAGGAAGATGGAAGGACAATACAGAATCACTTTACCAAAAAGAATAGGTCAATATTCAACCATTTAAATGGTAGCATATATGGTAAGTGACATAATTTGTTGTCAATTTGAGAATGAAGAGTGAAGGGGAGGAGTTAGCCTGTCAATCAGGCCACAGCTTGATGACCTCTTTGGAGATGCTGACGAGATAAATAGTTCGCTGGATGCAGGTACACATGCTCACTCCTTGCAAGACATTCCTGCTAACAAGATACATGGAGCTAGGCTAAAGGCCTGGCGCTGAAGGAGCCTTGGGGAGACCCCTGTTAGCACTGAGATGCTTCTACTGCCACTGGATCCACAAGACTTTGCACCCATTGGCTAGTGACCTTCTTGCATTTGGTGTCATTGCCTGTGTTTCATGAATCTGAAGAGTACTTTATAGATTGATATTGGACATGAGGATTAATATAAGGCATATGAAATTGATCTGTGCTGAGCAGGGATGCTTTATAAACATTCAAATCCTCTTGTACATAAATCTCTTTCTTACACACATATGAGTGTCCTGAATTTGTTTTTCTCGTCAACCCAGATAAACATATAATCAAGAATCAATGATATTTAAGGAAGATGTCTATGCTACTCTGAGGATATTAGTCAAAAAAAAAGATTCACAAACTGACAGAAGGATAATTGAAATGTTTGAACAAAATGATACAGAATTGGAGGTGCTCACTCATCTATGCCAAGAAATTTGAAAGATAGCTAGCTGCTTGGCTAACCAACTTGGAGAAATCCAAAGAAAGATGACCAGAGAAATTTTAGAATCATCTCATTAATATCATACACATAAGATTTTTTGCTGAACAAAATTTAAAAGTGGTTACAGCAAAACATGGACACAGCTGGCAGAAATTCAAGTAGGACTCATAAGAGGACATGTAATCACCACTATCACTGTAGACAAGAGGTGGAATATTTGGAAACAGAGATTATCTGGCATATGTTGAGCTGTGTTTTATTGACATTGTAATTTTAACATTGTAACAAAATGAGAATTCTAAAACTTAATTGTGCTCACATATTACCTTTACTTCTGTTTAAATAGCACCAGGGAACAGTAAATAGTTTAAAATCAGGAAAGTTCTGTGTCAGTATTGTGTTCTTTCATCATATTACTTTAATCTGTTTGCTGAGCAAGTAATCCAAGAACTTGGACTATATGAGGAAAACAGTGGCTTTGGGATTAGAAGAAAGGTGATTAACAACCTTCTCTACTCAGATGGACATCGAATAAGGAAGAGCCAAGAAAAATTGATGGATTTGCAATGTGGTGCTGGAGAAAAATATTGAAAGTGCAGTGAATTTCAAAAGTATAAGCTATTCTGTCTTGGAAGAAGTACAGCTAGTTCGTTCCTTGGAGACAAGCATGGTAAGTCTTTTTCTTACATACTTTGGACATGTTGTCAGGAAAGTTCCTAGAGAACTACATCATGCTAAGTAAAGTAGAAGGATAGCAATAAAAGGAAGATCCTCTATGGAATAGATTGGCACAGTAGCTACAACAAAGTGGTCAAGAATAAGAACAACTATAAGGTGACACAAAACTGGTAGTGTTTCTTTTTCTTGTTCATAAGATCACTATGGTTCAGTTCTGACATAATTACGCCTAACAATAGCAGCAACATGTGTGGGTAACACAACTTCCTAGCTGAAAGAGTAGAGAAATTGAAGTATATTAAAGACTACATTTTTTTTATGGAAGGCACTTCAATGTAAAGAATGTCTGAAATCTCAGAGCTGGAGCAATATACAAAAGAAATAAATATCAAAATATTTATGTTATCCAGACTTTTATTTTCTTCTGATCCACAGTAAGTGCTCATGAAAGCAGGCGTCAAGGAATCAAATAATGTGTGCTCTTGACAACTTTGTTACAAAAGATCTACTAATGTGTTGTTGTAGTTACACAATATCATGTCAACTTGATGAAAGAATGAAGGGGTGGAGTCTAACCTGTTAACCAGGTCACAGCCTAATAATGTCTCCTTGTTGGTGTGGTCTTACCATGAGTTTGTCGGGTCTCTCTCTCTCTCTCTCTCTCTCTCTCTCAATTTTGCCATCAGAAAAGTTGGGTCTGTGTGTGTGTGTGTGTGTGTCTGCTACACACAGTTGTCAGGGCACATGGAGCCACACTGATGGCAGGCAGAGATCTGAAGATGCGTTCACTGGCATTAGATTCACAATGGTCTAGGATCTTCCTGCATTCAGCATCATTTCATGTGCTGGCTGCATGTGTTTAAAAAGGAAATCATTTGGTAATATCAGACTTATGGGCTAATATCAAGCTTATGGACTTGATCTGGACTGGGATAGGATGTTTTATTGATGCATAATTACTTCTTGATATAAAATTCTCACACACATAGGAGTGTCTTTGGATTTGTTTCTCTAGTCTAGTCAGAATAGCACAAGTGCCATAAAGCAAATATGTCACTTTTAGTACTGAAGGACAGTAATTAAATCCATGGTATTCAATGATCACACATACCCATGAAAGCTCGACAAAGAAGAAGGAAGCTCAGAGAAGGACTGAAGTATATTCATTGTGATGTTGGCAGAAAAGAACATATCATAGACTGCCAGAGGAACAAAACTGTCTTGAAAGGGGTATAATCAGAAGGGTCCTTGAAAGACATTATGGCAAGAATTTATCTCAAGAACTTTGGAATGTTAACATGAAGGACTGGATCCTAGAGAAGGCAGAAGGGCTTTATGTTTAATAAGGGAAAGCGTCAGTGAAAAGGTCGATTGACGGAATACCTCAAAGTAAGATTGATTGGGAATATGGTTGAGAACTGGCAGTGAAAGAGAACCTATTGTATGACACATAGCAACAATGACAACAACTTCAATCCATAACAGTGGGCATATTTGCCCAATTATTACAATTCTTTTCATGCCATTCTATCTCTAGGGTCAACCTGAACCAAAATATTCATGTGCATGTGTGAGTAGACTTGAATATTGTCATTTGGCAGTTTAGTGTCCCTATCTCTCATGTGGCATAGTGAATGGTTCCTAAACTCAAGGTAGCAGTTCAAAACCAGCAGTCCTGTCTAGAGAGAAAGGTGTGCTTTCTACTCTCGCATAATGATACAGTCCCGAAAATTCCAAAGGGCAGTTCTGCCTTGTCCTCTCGAGTCAGTGCTGACTCTATGGCAGGGAGTAAGTAAGCTCTTTGGTGTGAATGTAAAAGCAAGTGACTGGAATTGTTTCCACTAGATTTTTCAGGGGAAGTCGTATGTAATCCATAGACACACGAAGAAGAACTCGAAGATTTGTGAAAATGAGTTAAACATCTCCATCAAATGTTAAGTACCTTGTTAACATTTGGCCAGCTGTGGGAATTTTAACTCATTTAAATAAGATTATTCTGCTTTTGATTCAATCAAATAAAATTTTTTTTTGCTCATCCAAATTTGTGTTTGCTATGTAATTAACTCGGGGTATCTAATAAGTGGTAGTCAAGTCATACACTTAGCCACACGTTCCCAAATTATGGACTTTTCTTTTTCGAAATTGACTTAGCCTGTATTTAAGAGATAAACATCAATGCATATGCAAACATATCAAGGACTTCAAGACTGCTTCTTTCTGTCTGCCTTACCCTGCAAATGAGTGGTGAATAGTGGCAAAAGAATGTATAGTCTTTCTCTTAAAAAAAAAGCCACTTCTTCAAGTTAGTTAACCATGTGTATATAATTGTGTTACTGTCCCTAGCTACTAGCTTCCTCTGCAAGAGGATTAAACACCTATTCCTTTTGCAATGTGACTATCAGTGCCTTCCAGTAAGTGGAGTATACTTTGTGTTTTGTCAAGCTCAATCATGTGATTTAATGTGGCTAATGCATGGTCTAGGGAAAGTGTGTCCCAAGGAAGCTTGACTTTATTGGTCCGAGTCCCAAGATAATAAATGCAGAATGGAGCTGAATAGAGTTGCAATAACTTGCACATCTGTGAGTGAAACATGTACTTATTTTTTACAGAACACTGAGATATTGGAGATGAAACCATGGCCCAAATTAAATATTATACCTTGAAAATTCTGAAATATTCATATACCACTGCAGGCTCTGTGGACAATTGATATGGCTACTTACATTAAAATTGACTTTCTTCTTGTATTGTCAGTTATTTGGCAATTTAGAGCATTACTTGTCCCAGTTATCATTCACACACATTGGAAAGTAATAAGTAACAACTCAGAACTGTAAAAAATCCATCAAGTAATTTTTTTCTATCTGTATAAATAAAGATGATTGATCCATATCATTGTAAGAATAAATTTTAAAAGAATTGTACATCTTAATTTATATTTGACATTATCAATTAAGGTTGATATTATTAATTTCTCAGCAAGATGTCTGTTTTAGGATGATAGGAGGATTGTCTACCTATCCATCCATCCATCCATCCATCCATCCATCCATCCATGCCTGTATTCATTATTATCCCCAGGAGAACTAGAAAGATGTTAAAAAGAAGAGGAAGATTATTGAAATCTAGCATCAAGGAATTCTCAGAAAACAGAGAAAACATTCTTATAGTTTCAGCAGGGGCAAGGAAGAAATACCATTTCCATTGGAACCTTGAAGAAAAGAGTGAGTGAAGGTTATTTCCATTTAAATTTTAGGATTTATTTGTTAGGATATTTAACTTAGGCTTTGATTGGGATTTTATTGAATTTATAAAATCTATAAATCAGACTGGGTAGTACAGACAATTTACTCTAGCCAACATCCTTCCTTTATTTTGCAACTGTCTTGCCATCGAGACGTTTCTGACTCATGTTTTGACAAATAGGACTGAGTAGCGCCATTCCATATGGTTTTGAGACTGTAAATCTCTATGGGAATAGACTCATTTTTCCTCCTGGGAAGAACTTAGTAGCCAACACAACTCATTACATCACTAGGTAGAAATAGCTTCCTCTGATAGGTATTTTTTTTGTCTCAGCAATGTTTTGGGGTTTCCAATGCACAACCTTGGCACAGATCTTGCCAGGTTTATTTTCAAACATTTAATGTATTATAATACTCTTTATTCTTATATTCTGAGGATTTATTAAACTCTTTAATTAGCTTTTTAGGATAACCCTCAGTATTTTCTGTATAGATTATCCAAAAATATTCAGACAATTTTATTTCTTGAGTTCTTGAACTGACTAGATCCTCCAGAAAAAATGAGACATGTAGTAGCTAAAGGTGTCCCCTTGCTTTGTTCTTGTCTTAAGAAGAGGCTTCCATTTTTTGCTTTTCAGGATGGTATTTATTACAGATTTTGTAAAATGCCCTTGTTAGGTGAGGATGTTTCTTGCTATTACTATTTTTATAAATATTTCCCTTTTTAAAAAAATG
This sequence comes from Nesogale talazaci, assembly GCA_004026705.1. Lineage (NCBI taxonomy): Eukaryota > Metazoa > Chordata > Mammalia > Afrosoricida > Tenrecidae > Nesogale > Nesogale talazaci. The sequence continues at coordinate 40,228 of PVJH01001746.1, forward strand.
TATGGACTTTGAGTTTTGTCAAATGCTTTTCCCACATGTTTTCACATAGCCATATGCATTTTCTTTTTATTGCCTTATAATGATTTTTAATTAATCTTACATTCTTTGATCAATTTCCATTGGTATGATAGATCACTTTTGTTTATTTCTGGATATGATTTGCCATATTTGGTAAGAATATTTGTGCCTCTGTTCATAAGAAATATATTATTGTGTATGTATATCATTGTGATCAGTAACCCTCTTGTGTCCCCCCAACACACACATGGCTTCCCCTTCCCCTCTGATATGGATACTCTCATTCCTGGTCATGAGATATTTATCTCTTCTGGCCTCCTTGTGTTTCCTCCTGTGTACATGCTCTGGTCTAGCCAGATTTGTAAGGTAGACTTGTGATTATGATCGTGGGTTGTGTGTGGAAGCATTAAAGAATTAGAGGAAAGTTGTCTGTTTCATCGGTGTTATATTGCACCCTATCATATATAGATAGACATGCAGAGATAATAATAAGCACAAAAAGGCAGATCAAAACAAAACAACAAAAGAAGACCAAAAAGCTAAATAACATAAAAAAACCTGACAAAACAAAACAAAAGAAAGCCTATAAATAGTTTCTGGACTGCTTGCTGAACTGTAGGCCTGTTTTCCAGTCAGTGTGAAGGAGTGCCACGCCCTGGCCCCAAGGTCGATCTTTGGTGCTCCCTGGGAACAGCATTGCTTCGCTCCCCTTGCTTCTCAGTTGCACGCCCTTCGTGTTCTGTCCAAGTGCGATGGGTCAGATTGGGCACAATTCCAGCAATGTGTCCCCCAGTGTGGTCCCTCGTAGTGCTTTGCATCAATGGATCCTTGGATCCTCTCTGAGCATCGAATGTTCTGAGTAGGAATAATGTTCCCAGAGGGTGGTGGGCCAGGATGTGTGCCACTCTCTTTCTTTCCCTCTTTGATTATCAGATGTATGCACATAGTAACTTTTCCCTTATGCCCCTTGTGCATTGTAAGCTTACCTCAGTGGACTCATACTCGCTCATTTTGTACTTGGCTTACTTTTCTTAACTATAGTTTCCTCCAGTTCTTCCCATGCAACAATGTGCTTCATGCTCACCACTGCTTTCTAGGGATGTGTAGTATTTCATTAGATGTACATATCACAGCTTTTAAATCCGTTCATTCATTGATGGAAATGCGGGTTGCTTCCAACTCCTTGCAATTGTGAATGCCACGGTGAACATTGGAGCACAGATGTCTGGCCCCAGTTTTTTTCCTTGCTTCTTCTGGGTATAAGCTCAGCACAGGAATTGCTGGGTCATAGGGTAGTTTGGTTTCCATCTGTTTTAGATATTGCCAAATTGATTTCCATAATGACTATACATACCTAATCATCCACCAACACTATTTATTTTCTGACTCTTTGAATTGGGCTATCTTTGAGGGTGTTAGAAGGTATCTCATTGTTTTGATTTGCATTTCTCTTATGGCTAATGACCAGTAACATTTTCTCATATGTTCATTGGCCATTGAATTTCTGCATCTGGGAAACTTCTGTCCAGGTTCTTTGCCCACCTTTTCAGTATATAATTAGTTTTTTTTCTTTTTGGAAGCTAAGAGAATATTGTAGATTTAACAATAAGGCCTTTGTCTCATTTGTCACTGCATCCTACTTGGTCTTATGTACTTTAGTAGTTTATTGGTCATTTTGTTGCTGTTGTTAAGGATCCCACTGTCACTTTCATTGCAAATCTCTTTATAAGTGTACTTTCCACAAGAGTTTGGAGATTAGAGTGTTCATAAGGATCTCTCTTTGAATTTTTCTTAGATTAAAAAGAGAGTATACTTTTTGCCTCAAAAGTGAGACAACAGTGAAACTGAATTCACATTTGAAATATTTCATCCTTGTGACTCTTCTTTGAACCTTATGAACTAAATTCCCTTTACATAGAAAGCTTTCTCTGAAGCAAGAGAACAGAGACAGCTACCTCTTTCTAGTTTCCAGAGATTGATATGTGAATATTAGATATTTCTGTCTAGCTTACAAGAAAAGTAAGTATGCCCTTAAGACAAATAAATTGAAGAGATGCTTGCTTCTTCCTCTTCTTTTTTAGAAAGCTAAAGGTATTATCCAGATATTCTGTACATAGTGAAGAGCTCCTTTTCTGAAAGTGAACTGTCAAGTGCTTCTCTTGCTGTCAAAAGAAGCAGTTCTACTGGAAAATGTGGAGTGACTATTCTATTGATTGAATTGTTGCACTTCCCAAATTAAATATTGAAGTTCATACTCTTGTACCTGGGAAGGTAATTCTGTTTGCAAACAGGGGATTTCTTTCCCTTTTTAAAATCATTTTATTGGGGGCTTATACAGCTCTTACCACAATCCATCCATCCATCCATTGTATGTTATGCGCATTTGTACATTGGTTGCCCTCACCATTCTCAAAACATTTGCTTTCTACTTAAACCCTTGGTAGCAGTTTCTCATTTCCCCCTCCCTCCTGCCCTCCTCTCCTCGTGAGCCCTTGATAATTTATAAATTATCATTATTTTGTCTTATCTTACACTGTCTGATGTCTCCCTTCACCAACTTCCCTATTGTCTATAACCAAGGAGGAGGTTTTATCTAGAACCTTATAATCGGTTTCCCCTTCCTACCCCACCTTAGCTCCATCCTTCCTGTATCATCACTTCCACAACTGGTTCTGAGGGGATCATCTGTCCTGAAATCCCCATGTTTTTGGTTCCTATGTGTACCAATGTATAGCCCCTGGTTTAGCCAGCTTTGTAAGGTAGAATTGGGATCATGATAGTGGGAGGCGGGGGGGAGAAGATGAAGCATTGAAGAACTAGAGGAAAGTTATATGTTTCATCACTGCTACACTACACCCTGATTGGCTTGTCTCTTGACCCTTCTGTAAGAGGATGTCCAATGTCCTACAGATGGACTTTGGGTCCCCAATCTGTACTCCTCTTCATTTACAATGATATAATTTTTAGTTCTTTGATGCCTGATCATGGTCACACACTCTGGTGTGCTTCTTCCGTGTGGGCTTTTCTGATTCTGAGTTAGATGGCTGCTTGTTTACTTTCAGGCATTTAAGACTCTAGATGCTATATCTTTCGATAGGCAGGCACTATCAGCTTTCTTCATCACTTTTACTTATGCACACATTTGTTGTCAGTGATTGTGTTGGGAACGTGGACATCATGGAATGCCAATTTAATAGAACAAGGTGTTTTGTATTGAGGAAGTACTTGAATGAAGGCCCAAAGTCCATCTGCTGCCTTAATACTAACCCTATGAGTATCTGCAAGTAGATCTATTTCCCAATCATCATATAAAGAAAATATTTACCTATGTACATGCCTGTATTTAGACCTCTATAAATGTCCTTTGTCTCCTATTTCTTTTCTTTCTTTCTTTTTACATTCCTTTTGTCCCACTGTAATGCTCAGCCTTCATTTGTTTCAGTAATTTCTCTCGGTTATATTTCTCTTGATCTTTATCTCCCAGATCTCTCACACCATCGTTGCCACTGATTTTTTATTTTATTTATTTTATTTTTTTGGGACATCACTGCTCTCCGGCGGTGGGAGTAGGAGGCCCAGCCCCACTGCTAGAATTGAACCTCCGTCCCAGTGGGCCGCAGTCCCGCGCACAATCACTACGCCACAGGGCCTCAGCCCAAAACAGGGCTTTTTTTTTTTTTTTGATTTTTTATCACGTTTTGTTCCCTTATACTCTCGCTGTTCAAAACTACCTCTTTCCCCCCCATCCCACTCTCCTTTTTCCCCCAAACCATCGGTTCCATAGTTTTCTCCTCGACTGCTCATCCAGCCTGCTTTATGTAGATAGACCTGCAGTGATAAAAATATGCACAAAGAAACAAAACATAGCAAGACAAAACAACAAAGGAAAACAAAAAGACAGCAACAAAAAACCAATGGCAGGAAAAATATATAAACAAGTAAAAAATTTTTAAAAAGAATACCCTATAAATAGTTTGAGTTCTGTTTGTTGTCTTCCAGGAGGGTCCTTCAGTGGAGCCGGATGGCATGTCACACCTCGGCCCCAAAGTCTATCCTAGGCACTCCCTCGGGACCTTCATGCTTGCGGCCCCACCCACCTGCTCTGCTGTATGATCTTAGGGTTTTAGACTGGTGTGGTGGGGTCAGACCAGGTGCAATCCCAAGCCTGTGTTTCCGTTGTTGCCTGCTGTCGGGCCACAGTGGGGCGGTTATCTGGTCCTCTGTGTGCATTGGCTGTTCTGAGTGGGGAGGTCGTCCTCAAGGCTCGGTGGACCAGGATGTGCTCCACTCTCTCTTCCGCCTCCTTCATCTGCTCCCATGTACTGTGGTCAGTCAGATCCCTCTCCCTGAGCTGCAGCTTCCTTGCTGTCCTCTAAAGTCAATTCTTCTGGAAGAAGTGGTGGCTGTCCACATAGTTGGGATTGGGACTGGGCTCAGACATCTTCACTGGCTCCTTGCTCCATGCTGTCACACTGCATTCAATCCTGGAACACTGGGTTTAAGCAAAGAGGATTTTTTTTCTGTTATGTTGATGGGGGCAAATTCATATAAAATGGCACCCTACCACATTGAATATGAAATATAGAAACAAAGAAAATCAAAATTTCCTGCCAATGTGTTGATCTGGGTTAAGAGCAATCCGATAGGGCAGGGTGAACAGTCCCTGTGAGTTTCTGATACTTCTTAGTCTCTCTCCCACGGTGTGACTCCCTCTGGGGGTAACAAACTGCTGAGCTTGCATATCACGAGCACAACCACTGGCTCCCAGGACTCCTGGAGAAAGAAGAAAGAAGGATTATTAGTCATACTTTGAATATTCCTTATACTTACCACGACACGAGGAATTTATTTTTAATTATTTTCATGCTTTATATAAATGTGAAAATTAACCAAAAGTCATCAAAACTGTCCAGTAGGAAGACAGATCCAATGAATAGAGATATTTGTTAATATTCAAATATATCTACTAGAAATTTTTGCCTGAGAAAAAAGTTTTAAAGTCACGTATTATTTTGCCTTTATTCGAATCTCCTTCTTCATGTGGACTAGAGAGTCCAAGAACATGACTTGTTAAAACTTTCTCAGAAAAATAGTTTTGCTAATAGTAGAGATATCCACATTATGTTGGATGTTTTCTATTCTGGAAAGTCTGGTATCCCCTTTTAATGTAGAAAGATCCACAAATAAGGCATTTTGTGGTTAAGAAGGGGAATTTTTCAGCAAATCAAAGTGTTACTTGTTGTATATGATAATCAGCTCTTTCACCTGATAAAAATCATTATTCATGGTAAAATTTAAGCTCACTGTCCTTGAGCTGATTCCCACTCATAGCTACCCTACATCTGTGGGTTTCTAAGGCTTTGATCATGAAAGGAACACAAAATCTTTCACCCACAGAACAGCTGGTGTGTTCCAACTACTGATCTTTTCTTTAGCAACCCAAAGTGTAAATGGTAATAGTCCCTAACACTAATGAAAATAACACTGAAGAAGAAATGTTGTAAATGCGTGACATTTATAATAGGAGAGATCAACACTAGGCTATGAAAATTGAGACATAAAGAGAACAGGCACTGTCCAATATGTACAGGGGAAGAATGTGACAAAACATCCATTAAAGACCACATAGATGGACTTGGGAAGATGGAGGAGTGGAGAAGCCATTGGAAATCTCATTGCAGAGGGAAATAATTCCAAGGGAAAAAGAGAGGAGAACATTGTTCAAGTTTTTAAGAACAATCACTTTACCACATTCTAATAATGTCTCAGGAGATTTCTTATTTTCTTTTCTGATCTGTTTCCTCAATATAACAGCAGTGAGGATGCTAACTTATAGGCAGTCCGTGAATAAAGATCCAGTGGAGCCAGGGTGGTGTAGTGGATCTCTATGGTTGACATTTTGAAACTGCCACCAGCAGCTGCACAGGAGAAAGACTGGGTTTCTACTCCTGTAAAGAGTCAGACTTCAAATCCCACAGTGATGTCATTATGAGCCAGCATTGACTCGATGGCAGTACACTTGGTGTTTTTTTTGAGGGAAGATGCATGAGGGATTGATCACCTAGTATGAGAGTATGAGGTGGGAAAACTTCCCTCAACACCACTAAGATTGTATAAAATCCCAGAATTCTTTGCATCCAGGGAAGCCGATTCTTGAGTAAATTTACCCTGAAAGTGCTCAGGCAGAAGGATAGGTTACCAAAGGTCACCAAAAGAAGGGAAATAGGTTTTATACACTGAGATTGTTATATGTGATCTTTATACTTAATGCTTGATACATGTGTTTTGGTTTGTAACCATTTCAATTCATTAAAACCCAAGGGTTCGATGCAAGGGTTTGAGACCTTGAGGCAAGAATAAAAATAGGGCCATGCCATAAACTGATTATGCAGAGTAACAGTGGTTTAAGGCTTTAGCTTCCATGGATCCTTCATGAGAGAATGAGCAGGTAAGTCTGTATCCATTGCCAAAAAGATGATTTTTTAAAATAAATGATGAAAATTAATTGAAGAAAAAATGTCATCCAATAAATTTGAAATTTACCTTTGATTTAGATTATATATTGATTCCTGAAAATAGTCAATCATATTAAAAGTTTTTATTTTGTTTTTCAAAGGATTCTTCTTACAGTGTTTAGAAATTTAAATAACTTGCAAACATCTCAGAGAGTTTTGTCATTCAAAAAATCAGAACCAATTGTCTTCTATGTGTTATTATATGTTTTGTTTTTTTCTGTTTTACAAAGATATCATTTTATTGGAGGCACTTAACAGCTTTTGTAAAAATCCATACATCAAATTTGTCAAGCATATTTGTACATATGTTGCCATCATTATTTTCCATGCAAATGCTTTCTATTTGAGCCCTTGGTATCAGCTCTTTTTTTCTCTATCCCCCCCAGTTCCCTGACACTCCCTCTCCCCCTTTACCTTCCTTCACCCCCATTAGTGATCCATGAATAAAGTATAAATTATTATTTTCATATCTTACATAACCCTGTCTCCCTTCCCCCTTGGTTTCACTTGTTCATACCCATGTGTGTTAGTCTGAGTAGGCTAGAGAAACAAATTCATAAACATGCACATGGATATATGAGAAAGGTTTATATACAAGAGGAATGGAACATTGAGAAAACATCCCAATCCAGTGCAGTCCAAAGTCATAAGTCCAATACTAGCCCATATGTCTGATACCAGTCTATAAAGTCTCTTTCTGACTTACAAAGCATGTGCAATGCCACAAGGACAATCACAGGGAGTGAGTGCAGAATCTTGTGTATCCAGTTGGGGTAGAAACAGCGCAGCGCTGGCAGGGGTCTCTCTGTGTCTTCTCCAGTACCAGAGGTCTGGTTCCATCAGGGCAAGCCCATGTGGCTTCTCCTCTGGCTCCTCCAGTCGTCAGGAATCAGGATGGATCAGCAGACTCTCATCTCATCTTGTCAGTAGTTCCTCTCCAAGAGAGAATGAGTCAAGTCTCTTTTCTCCAACTAAAAACACCTCGAGACTCTCCAGAATTCTCAGGAGAAAGTCATGCCCACACAGAGGTCTCATTGGCTATCTTCAGATTAACCGGCTAGACTCCACCCATACATCACCTTCATGAAATTGACATCAAGTACATGACCACCACACCGTGATTGGGGGGTATATGTGGCTTTGATTAGATCATTATGATCTGTTGTTATATTTCTTTAAGTTAAATTTTGTGTCAGAGGCCCTGGAATCAGATCACATTCATCCACCATATACTGTGAAGAAGAGGCTGACCCATTACAGGGAGCAAATTTACATGGGTAGAAATGTCTTTAATGCCAATGTGTAGCAGCTGCATATGTCTATCCAAATAAGAAATCAGATAAGCATTCTGGAGGAGGAAAACAATGGAACGATGGATCCAGGGGAACATAGTAGAGGAGGGGTGGGGTAAAGGAAGTGGAATGTCAATAAATCCAGGGACAAGGGAACAATAAGTGATCTAAAATCAATGGTGAGGATGGCAGAGGACATCTGGTGCAGTTTGATTAAGGGCAATGAGGCTGACAGGAATTATTGAAACCTGAATGAAGGTGGAACATGATAGTTAGACAAGAGGAAGGTAAAAGTAAATAGAAGAAAGAACTAGGAGGGAGACAAATAGAGGTCTAAATACAGTTATGTACCTATGAAATATGTTTATGTATAATGATTGGGAAATAGATCTATGTGCACTTACTTATATGTTAATTATTCAGGCAGCAAATGGACATTAGACCTCTACTCAAGTCCTCCTTCACTGTAAGAACACTTTGTTCTAATAACCTGGCCTTCTGCAATGTTCACCTTCCCAACACTATAGCTGAAGACAAAATGAATGCATAAGCAAATGTGGTCAAGAAAGGTGATGGTGCTCTTCTTTCAAATGATATAGCATGTGGGTTCTGAAAGGCTTGAAGATTAGCTAGTGGAGATCTAGCTGATAAACAACAAAGCTCTCAGAGAAGAAGGACACCACATTGTGTGATCAGAAAATATTGGTGGGATCAGGTGTCAGGCATCAAAGATCCAGAACAAAAAATCATATAGATGTGAATGAGGGTGAAGACAAAGTGGAGACCCAAAGCTCATCTGTAGATAACTAAACATATCCTTAAGAGGGATGACAAGGAAGAAATGAGCTAGTTAGTGTGTAGTATAGAACTGACAAAATGTACAGCTTTCTTCTAGTTCTTCTTTTTTTAGGCATCGCTGCCCTCTGGTGGTGGGAGTAGGAGGCCCAGCTTTTGCTCCTGTGTGTTGAACTTGAACCTCCATCCCAGTGGGCTGCAGTCCTGTGCACAACCTCTACGCCACCGGGGCTCAGCCCCCTTTCTTCTAGTTCTTTAATTCTTCTTCCCCCCACTATCATGACCCCAATTCTACTTTACAAATATAGTTAGAACAGAGTATGTACACTGGTACAGATAAGAGCTTGCAACACAGGACATCCAAGGCAGACAAATGCCTCAGGACCAATAATGAAGGTAATGATACCAGGAGTGTAGGGGGAAGGTTGGTTCAGAAAGAGGGAACCAATTACAATAATCGACATATAACCCTCACCCTCTCTGGGTGAGGGTAAGCAACAGAAAAGTAGGTGAAGGGGGACAGTGGAGGATGTAAGATATGAAAACAACAACAATTGATAAATTATCAAGAGTTCATGAGGGAGGAAGGAAAAATGAGGAGTTGATATCAAGGACTCAAGTAGAAAAATATTTTTAAAATAATGATGACAATATATGTACAAAAACGCTTGACACAACAGATGCATATATGGATTGTGATAAGAACTGTAAGAGCCCCCATTGAAATGATAAAAAAAAACATGTATAGCAGCTGACAATGAAGAGGAAAAGATATTTCAAATTCATGTTAATAAAACTGTATCCATTTGGATATTGTAGGTATGATGTGTTCACAGACTCACTCAAGTTAAAAGACTACTTTGTGTGGGGAGAAGGAAAGGTTCTTCCTGGACTGATTTAGCTTTGAAGAGAAGTGTTACTATGGAGGAAATTTTGGATCGAGGATACAAAATATGTTGTGACCTTGCAGAATATTCTACAGTGAGGAGCATTCTCACTGAGCATGCTCAGTACAGCAGCATTCTTATCCACTAAACCCAAAGGAAAACCCACAATCGTTGAGTCTATTCTGAGTCACAACAGGACGGAGTCGAACTGCTCCTTAAGGTCTCAGAGACTGTTGCTCTTTAACAAAGCAGACAGATTCATGTGTCTTTCAGAGAGTGACTGGTGGATTTGAAGCCCTGACTAACATTGAACCCATTGAACCACTTGTGCCTTTCTTGGCACCTTTATGAAATGCAGTAGCAAAAACCTCACTGACCAAACAATTCAACTGTTAAAGAGGCAGAGACTCTAGTCTAAAGTCACAATATTGAAGAAAGCTGGGGAGAGTTTCATTTCTTTTGTGTGCATCTGATGTACCAGGCATCGGAAAAGACTTTTCCTCTCAAGTTTAATGCCAATTAATTTGGTAAAGCTTCAGATCAGCAGAAATTCAGATTAGCAAATGGATTACGGATGAATCGTAAGTGTAGATGTATCTGACTGCAACAGCCACTCTCTGCACAGAGATGCTTCTGAATCTTGGTTGGAACAATTCTCCAGGACATGGAAGATTTTCATAAAAACACAGTCTTTTCACATATAAGAAAATAGATCACCTCTATGGTTTATTTTTTAATATGAATGTGTGATTAAATTCTAAAGGAGTTAAAAAGATTTAAACAGTGTCTAAAATCTCCTCAATCACTTCCAGTCTGAGAAGTAATTTCCTTCAACTTTGTAAAAGCACTCACACCCATTTAACTTTGCTTTATACAAAGTCCTTTGGGTATAAATAAATGTGATCTTTGAACAAGGTAATTTCTTTGAGAAGATAGATTGCACAAAAAATAACTGAGCAATTGGTATCAGGAATAACTTTCTTAGTTTGACTTATTCTAAACGGGCAAATTCTATTTTCATTCTTCAAGAGAAGAAAGGGGTAGTGAGTTTGACGCGAATAAAAGTCATGTCACAGGGCAGCGGAAGCATGGAGAGCTGATGTTGGCTGATAAACCTCTAACGGATCTCCCCTGACACGATTCTCCCAATTTACCTCCTAACCCTTCGTTCCAACCACATTGGCCTTACGGTTATTCTTGGAACACTTTAGACATTTTATTTTGCATCAGGATGTTCTTATTCACTTTACCTGGAATATTCTTCCCACGGATATTCCCATAACATATCCCCTTGATTGATTTAGATCGAGATGTGGAAAATAACTCATCATTAGAGAGTCGTTTGGCCACGCCATTGACTATAGTGCACTCCATCTACCCTATTGACCATCTCTGTCTGCAGACCACTCACAAATTACCTGAAAATATATTGTACATTGAAAAAATGCATTTTCTACCATCACCTTCCAAAATTGTAAGTTTCAAGCAGACAAAGATCATGGATATCTTGTTTTATCACTGTCTCTTTGCTCCTAGAACCGCTGTAGCCTAGTGACTGCTCAATCAATGACCTATTTACTGAAGGAATCAAGTCAGTGTATGCCTAATCAGGTTGCAGGGGCTTTTTAGAATCATTTGGTTTGTGTGAAGAAGCTTCAAAAAATTAAGAACTAAGCAGAAGAGTGACTCAAATTATTCTTTTCTGTGTCTTTGGCTCAAGTCGATAACTGACAATCCTGGGACACAGTGAGACACCGAAGTTGGCATCAATTTAATTAAAGAAGAGCCATTTTCAATAACAGAGTCACTCTGACCCAGTGTTAATGAGGGAAAACTGGCACCACAGCTGGGGCTCCTCTCCTGGCAATGCTGCTGCCGGCTTCACGAGTGGCCAGAGCTTGTTCCACTGCACCCAGGCTGCCACCACAGCGGGCAGTGATACTTGGCTGGGCAACTAGGCCATCTCCTGTGGGAAGGTCAGCCACTCTCTGCCATTAATATGACAACCTAGAGCAGAACTACAGGAGGAGGATTGTGTGAGAAATTCAGTCAGGAATTAGGATGGAATTTGTTTCCTAGGATACCAGTGGAGTCTGTTGGAAGTACACATAGTTAGTGAACTCAGATGGTACCATGAGTGTCTGGGCTTCGAACCCATTCACAGGAAGTGCAGAAGAGAGGTCTGGCAATCTACTAAGGAATGATCAGTTATTGAATCTCTATGGGTCACGGTTCTCCTCAGACATACCTGGGGTTGGCATGAGTCAGAAGCAAGTTCGGTGTACCTGCTGGTGGTGCCAGGCTGCCAGTATTTAAAGCAACCACTGTTGGTGATCAAGGTATTGAGAGATTATAGGCAAGGCAGAAGAAGGATTATGTGTACCCTTTCCCACGCGCTGTTGTGTCCTTCCCTTGACGCCCATATGCTCCTGGAGAGAGGGGATCCTAGGGATGTGTCAGTAATTCTTAGGTTCGTTTCCAACATGTGACTTGGCTTTCCTGATTTTAAGAGTCTTCTGTGGCGTCAGGGGAAAATTTGTTTACAGGAAAGCCATTTTATTTCAAAAAGCAACACAATTTTTCTAAGACCCATTTCTGAATTTCTGCAACAGACTGTACTAGGAACTGAGGTCAAAGAGTATAAAGATTGCTCTCCAGATGGCGAGGGCAAATGTATGATACCAATACTACTCTGAAAAAGATATAAAGGAAGGGCTGTGTGCTCCCCAAGGAGAGACTGTCAAGATAGTACTTGCACAGTTACGGAAGCTGAAGCACTTCTGAGTGAGCATGACTATCATGCCAGAGATGGCCCAGCTTCATGGCCCTACTTTTCTTTAGGTCTTACAATCAGAGCACACATTTCCACTTACCTATATTAAACATCTTGCACAGCAATAAATAACATGGACTAATTTTTAAAAATCAATTTGTTGAAGGCTCGTACATTGCTTTTCACAATCCATTCATACATATATTGTGTCAAGTACCTTCGCATGACTGCTGCCATCATTCTCAAAGCATTTGCTTTTCTACTGAGCCCTTGACATCAGTTTTTCATTTTTCTCCTCCCAACGTGTTCCCCCTCACTCACTAACTCATGATATTTTATAAAGTGCTATTTTGTCATATTTTACTCTGCCTGATGTTTCCCCTTGCCCACCCTTCTGCTGGATGTGGACTAATTTTTATAGCAGACCTTTACAGCTATGTAAAAAAATGCAGTATATTTCTACCTCAAGTGAACACACACACACAATGCTTCAGGAAAATGCCTTGTTTTGCCATTACCAAAATCTAGTCCACGATTTCAATGCCTACTCTGCCTTCTATATGGGATTCCTTTCCCTAACACTTATGCCTGAAAAATATCTGTTCACCTTTCTTCTTCAAATATCAGTTTCTAACTTAAGACTTCAGCAGTTTTCACCAAAGACTAGATGTCAAGCTCACTTAAAAATTGCTTCAAATCTAGAACTATCCAAGGAGGAACTTGCCACACTCTCCTTAACTTCCTCTTAGTGTGTTCATACCTCCTTCAGGGCATTGGTATATTGATATGCCCTTATCTTGCAAACACGCATCATGTTTTATTTTGCCTCTTCTTCTAAGTTCCAAACACAAAGACCATAATAAAAACTAAAACAAAACCCCTCAAAAATCCCAATACTCATTGTCATTGAGTCTATTCTGACCCACAGTGACTCTGTAATGTTTCCTAAAGGCTGTCATAGAAAACATTAAAATATATATTAAATGCATTATTCTAAAAGAAAATGAAACAAATGCCCCACTCTTCCCTTCGCCTTCCAAATCTTGTGTGTCTCTCAATGGTTGACTCTGACTCAAAACCACATGAGGGAGGAGAGACACAGCATTCTCATTCATTTAAGGCAGAATTCTGATGGATTCGGTGATGCTGAATTGACAGCAGATAATCAAGCTCAGTGAGAGACACATGTGGTTGGCTGAGTTCCCACAGTACAGAATCTTGTGATGTAATATGGCTCTGAACTTAGAATCATTGAGAGGAGTGTTTAAATTCTTTAAGCCAAGGGTGAAATGATTAACTATATTCTAGAAAAAAGTTAAATCATTGCTCTCATTATCATAAAATCACTTTATAATTCCAGGAGGGAAGATAGGGATTTGGAGAGAAATTTAAATATATCTCACTCTGATAATTATGTCAAGTTTAAGGAAAGGAAATAAATATAGAAGTCAGAAAAACTCATTGATTCCCAAGTAAGCTACACAATAGTTCTGTGAATGCCAAGTGAACACATACAAAATCACTGTGTCTCAAGGAAGAGTAAAACAACCTAATAGTTTCCACTTCTAGAGTTCTCAGTCGTCTTTTAATTGACATGAAGTAGAATTCTCTTCTCTGTCTGTTGAGCTAAATGTCACTTCCATGGCACATACTCTGCTACTTGTACATAGAAGAGTTCCATTCTTCTCCCTTGTCGAAGGGGTCACTGCAAATGTGCCCTGTGCATATGGGTAAGAGCATTCTTGGGAAAAGGGAAGACTACTGGGTAGAATTTGATAAAGCGAGGATAATACTTTGAGCACGGGTGCTTGTTAACTTTCTACATTATCTTCCAAACATCCCCCCCATGAAAATCCATGACTACGTAGAGACCAACTAATGGAAAATGCAGAATCTCTATGAAACATGTTTCTAGAACAATTTATGAACCTCCAACCATCTGCCACAACCATCACCAATTGTGTCTTAGGTGAATAAGAAAAATACTCATCTTTCATTAAATAATGGATTTCACCACAGCTAGTGATGTTTCTGTTATGGTGCTTTGAGGCAAAAAACACTATCTCTTTACTCCATGTGTCAGTCACCAAATCTGGTGTCAATTTGAGGATTAAGAGTGTAGGGGTGGAGTCTAGCCTGTCAATCTAGAGATAGTCAACGAGTCCTCTCTGTGGGCATGGCCTTCTCCTCTGAGAACTCTGGGAAATCTGGTATTTCCTTTTGGAAACAGGAGACACTCATTTACTTGTGTGGAGACTCTCTACTGACAAAGTTTACTTCCTGATGAGAAGCCATAGAGAGCTACCTAGTGCCCTGAGCTGAACAGGCCTCATGGATACAACCAGACCTCTGAAGCTGGAGGAGCCACAAAGAGAGCCCTGCCAGCACTGAGATGTTTACACCACCAATGGATCCAAAGACTTTCTACATACTGGCTTGTGGTCGTTCATACATTTGGCTTCATTGCATGTATTTCATGAAGCTGAAGAGGACTTATAGATTGGGATAAGACATATGCGTTAATATGGGACTTAGGACCTTGGACAGGACTGGACTGAGATAATTTCTTAAAGTACAATTACCCTTTATATAAAACTCTCTCTTATATTCATATAGATCCTTATGGATTTGTCTCTCTAGTCTACTATAACTAGCATACTCCATTATACCTGTGGCAACTTAAGTACAAATATATTTTGGTATTTTAGAATATTATAAATTATAAATATAAATAAGTATATATGTAAATTATAAAAATTCTGGAGTACCTATATATACATACTTTTGGCATTATTAACACATAGGTTTTAATTTTAAAAGTTGCTCATACAGTAACTGTTAACTGGCTGCTAACCAAAAGGCTGGCTGTGGGCCCCACCCAGTGGCTCCCTGGGAGGAAACATCTGATGATCAAGTTCCATAAAGGTGACAGCCTAAAAACTCTACTGAGTAGTTCTACTTGGTCACATAGGTTTTTGTTTGTTTGTTTTTTGGGGGTCATCACTGCCCTCTGGTGGCAATGGGAGGCCCAGCCTTGTTCCTGGAGAGCTGCTGCTGGATTTGAACAGCCAACCCTGTGGGCCGCAATCCCGCACTCAACCACTACGCCACTGGGAGTCAGCCAGGTCACATAGGTTTTGTTATGATTTGAAACCCATTGACTCAGCAATAGTACCAGTGGTTGAAATCAGGGTGTGGGTAGATGGGTTAAGGAAGAAGAATCAGAATGAGAAAAGATGGCCAAAGAAGGAGTTGTGGGGATTCAATGTAGTGGTACAGGCAGAAGAATGCAGAGATGTGTCCAGAGGTATGACCAAGAAAGTAGAAAACATCTGTCCTAAAATTAATGAGAATTCAATGGAAAGAGAGCTGTGAGAAAGACTGAAGATAAATAGCATTTCACTTTTGACAGAAACCATGGTAATTACTTTTAGAAGAACTAATTCAAGACCAGTACCAAGAAGATGAAGATTAAAGATGTCCCTGATATCAAACGTCTCTAAGATGTTGTACTACTTTATTGTCCCTGATGCAAACCACCACTCCTTCTATTAGTATAGTCTTTCACAGCCAAATTTTCTGCAATGCTTTACCAAACTCACAAAGCTTAAGAGAAAGGATCCTATGGTTGTGGGGGCTATTAATTTTATGACCTAAGATCATTGGATATCTGGAATATTGCTCCTCCTCTACAAGACTGTGGACGTTTGCACAAAGAGAGGCACACGTGTCAGAAAGTCCAAACATTCCTTGCTTCTATCAATGCTTACTCAGAAAGTGGAGATCTCAAAAGGGAAGGCTTTGATTCAGGCGTGTTTGTCTTTCACAGACCAAACATCCAAGGAAACAAAGGATATGAACTGAGTCATACCCTCTAGTAAAGTAAAAACTAAAAATCCATCTTATATTAATCCTGTCCATTAGCATAACAGAGAACTCTCTCTAAAATGTGGTTATAGCCAACAGTATAGAGGCTAGAATTTATAATACATCACCACAAGGATTATGACTAGAAGGGCCTCGTTAAGAAGTTGACAACATCTCAGACCACCTCTTGGCTCTTCTAGTCATTAACCCATATGTACCTGAGGCATTAAAGTTCCCTCTAGAGTATTTGACTATTCCAAGGCAAAGAATTACAATTAATCCTTTAATCTGGCAAAAGGCCCACTGGGGAGATTATGCCATTCAAGTCTGTTGTAACTATTCATCAAATCTGGTCAGGTACTGCAAAAGTTGTGCCAATTTCACCTTTCCTCTCCTGTGATAAAATTTAATGGAAAGAAGATTATTCCCTTATTCCGAATCTCCCTTAAGGGACACTGTTAGATTTTCCCCAGTTTCTAACACATTTATTCATTCTTTTACCTCCAGTTATTATTTCTCCTTCCTTTTTTCATTTGTTTTGTTTTGTTTGTTTGTTTTCAAAATCATTTTATTGGAATTTCGTGCAGCTATCATCTCATTCTGTAGTTCAATCACATCAAGCAGTATTGTACAATTGCTACCACAGTCAAATTCAAAGCATCTTTTTCCTTTCTAAACTCCTTGACATCAGTTCCCTTTTATCCCCCTCCCCAGCCCTTCCACACATCATCACTATACCCCTATAGATGTCCTTATTCTACTTGCCATTCTTATAGGTTCATAAATCCTGGGTTGCATATACTGAAAAACAGAAAAATGTATAACAAAAATTGAAGAGGGTGATCTCCAGTCATGAAACACATCTGAAGTAAATCCCAATATGAACAAAGAAATAAGCAAAAAACATACAGAAAATCTTAAAAACAAGATCAGGTCTAATGTGCATCAGATGAGGGGAACCACTGACAAGGTTTTAGCCATTGAAATAATGCTCATCCTTTTGATTTTCTATAGTCATATCTTCAGTACACTCTATTATAGATAGAGGGAAGTTATAGGAGGCTTATTTCCAATGTAGCTTCTACAAATGTATCTTGGGCTCCTCCTGTCATCCATAACCTTCTGTAAACCAGATTCTCCTAATTTAGGCTCTGATACTGTTTTGTCTTTGTCATTTCTTTTACCTAAACTTCTGCAACTTAGGAAGGGACATCAGGTTCAACTGCTCTGCCAGTCCTGATGGCTGGTAGCAAAACCAATCCAGCAAGTCTTTCTCCCTCAGTTAACTTCCATTGAATGGGCTTATGCAGGCACAAGCGTAGTGTACTATGTTAACCACTAAGCAGTGCATCATTATTAGTCAATCTCAATTTTTCCAGTTAGGGAGAAGGTCAAATTTATCCAATCAGACTTTGGGATCTGCATACAGACTCAGAGGTATAGGGATACAGGGGTATCGGGGTACAGGGATCCTGATGAAGGATTATCCCTGTCTCTGGCACTCACAGTTGCATCCCTTGCCCTGGGTCCAAAGCATCTAACAAGATAAAAACACTTTCTGGTGATTCTGGCAAGAAATGTACTGTGGGGCCAGTATCTCCTCTCACTCCCATGCTCTTTCCCAGACACTTCTGAGAAATATAGTCATCTATCCAATGATGATTTACCCTTCATCCTCTTTATTTTGAGTATGGACACATACTACTGAAGAGGTTTAGCCAGCTATTCATGTACTTATCTCCCCCTATTTTATATAAAATAGGTTTCCAAAGCCTGTTCCAGTAGTCTGTTTAACTGTTGCTCTGAGAGTGGTATTCACCATGGCATGATCATCCAATGTGATGTTCCTTGCCTTGGGCTATGCATTGTAGCCTGTAAAATATGTTCATTGAAGAGATATAACTTGGTGGTCCAAAGTGGTACAGGATCTTTTGTTCTAATGTCTTAACAGTGTTTTTATCATCTACTTCTCTTACTGGATACAGAAATACCAGTCAAGAGTAAGTGTCTATTCTTATGAAGATCTAGTGCTACTGTTGTCTCTAGTCTGCTAAAATCAATTTTTCAGCTATGTGCAAGGCCTTCTACCCCAAGGAATCTGCTCCATATCCATCTGAAATGTCTTTCTTTCTTTCAGACAGACAAATATATCCTTACTGGTGTTTTATTTCTCCCAAAGTGGAAGGAGAATGTATCTAAATTAAGCCTATCACTGCATTTCTGCATCACCTTTATACCCATTCATCAATCAGCTACCTCAAGGGATTGTACCCATATGTCCACTTGATGATTTCAATTACCTTCTTTATCTAGGAAAGGGGTTCTTTTGAGGGACATCAGCATGTCATATTCAGATGCACTGCTTGAATTCCTCTAGTGCTTTCTATAGAACCTTGCCCCATGGAAACATTCTTAAAAGTCTAGTTTTCCACTGCCCATTTGCTTGATCATTTAGCCAGATCAATGGCCACAGAGCATGAATCAGACAAAATGAAAGCATATGGATGGTCATCACTATTCACTTCTTCCCTCATGGCTGTGAAAGGAATTCATTGAGCTCATGTGTTCTTGTCCTTTTTCAATTGTGATCTTCCTATCTATTAATCTTTTTTTTTAACTTACAAAAATACTTTTATTGGGGCTCTTGTATCTCTTGTCACAATCCATGCATTCATTCATTGTGTGAAAAACATTTGTACATAAGTTGCCATCATCATTTTCAAAGCATTTTCTTTCTACTTGAGCCCTTTATATCAGCTCCTCATTTTCCGCCTTCCCCCCACCCTCCCTCCCTCATGAACCCTTGATAAATGATAGATTGTTTCCATGTCTTACATCACCCTCTGTCTGTTGTTCACCCACTTTTCTGTTGTTGGTCCCCCTGGAAGGAGGCCATATGTCAATCTTCATGATTGAGTTCCCCTTCCTCCCTCACATCCCTTGGAGAGTAGAATTGAGATCATGATAATTGAGGGGGAGGAAGCATTAAAGAATTTGAGAATAGTTGTATGTTTTATCAATGCTATGCTGCACCCTGATTGGCCTGTCTCTTCCTTGTGTCCCTTCTTTAAGAGGATGTCCAACTGTCTACAGATGGGCTTTGGGTTTCTGCTTCTCTCCCCCCCCCCCATTCATATCAGTATGATTTTGTTCTAAGTCTTAGATTTCTGATACCTGATCCCTTATGCAGTCATTTTATTTTCAGTGATCATGTTGGAAAGGAGAGTATCACAGACTACCAGATTACTAGAACAAAGTGCTTTTCTCATGAGGGAGTACTTGAGTCAAGGACCAATGTCCATCTTGCTACCTTAATTCTTAACATATACATAAATACATGTATAAATGTATTTATATATAACAATAGGGAAATCCCCTATTGTTTTATATATATACACATATATACATACACACATTTATGTATGTTCATGTGTGGCAGTCATGTGCTTATGTTAATTTTATGATTGAGATGTAGGGATGGAGTCTATCCTGTTAATCTGAATATAGCCATTGAGCAGCCAATGAGGCCTCCATGGGGGTATGGCTTTCTCCTAAGACTTCTGAGAAATCTCATGATATTTCCCTCGTGAAGATAGCTTCTCAACAACAATGACAACAAAAACAAAATAACAACAAAAAGAAAGCCAATAGCAAAAAAGGAAAAGTCAGGTCTGTTTTTGGACCTTTAGGTGTGTTTTCTAGTCTTGTCTAATGGAGTTGTGACATTTTCTCCCCAAAGTCTATTGTTGGTATTCCCTGGGGATTTCAACGCTTTGGTCCCCTTGCGGCTCATGCCCTTAGTGTTTTGCTCCAGTGTGATGAGGTCAGATTAGGCACAATCCACGCTATCTTCAGCTTTCTTTATAAGATATTGATTTCAAAGCCTGAAATTGCGGTCTATGAAGCAATCAATTTTCTGCTAGTTAGAAAATGGTTTTCATAGGACACTATCCATGTTGCATTAGACTCTGGCAGCTTCTCAACTGGGTCCAGGATTGGACTCATGGGAAGAGGGCTACTTGTTCATGGGCTTGTGAGGTGCCATCCTGTGTTCCCCGAGTAGCTTGTTCCTATATGAATCATTTACATTTTTTTGTAGAATTATTTGGGGAAATGTCTTGAGTGTTTCTCCAATATCACTTGAGATATTTTTATATGGAGAAATATATAAGTCCACTGCCATCAAGTTGACTCTAACTCATAGGGACCTATGTAGAGCTTAAAAATGTTCATAGGATCATATAGCCTCAACTTTCTCTTGTGAAACGGATGATGGATTTGGATCATGTGTCTTGCAGAAGCAGTCCAGTACTTACTTGAGAGTTCCCTGAAGGATCCTTAATTATTAATATGGGATAGAAATGCTGGACAGTCCTAAAAATGCAAGTGTATATGGTTTTAAATATCTACATGTTTTTTTTGTTTGGTTTTCCATATTGCGATTTGTCTCTATTTTATCTTGTCATTGTTGGTACACATTTTGGCTCTGTTATGTATTTTATAAGTTTTTCAATATATGAAACTCAGGATAAATGAATCTATAGAGATAAGAACTAGAATTAGGGTTATTGAGGGAGGAAAGAGGGAGCAGATATCAAGGAGTTCAAGAAGGAAGAAAATATTTTCAAACTGATTTTGGTATTAATTGCATAGCACTGCCTGATAAGATTGAGCTATGGAATGGCATGATGTCTGGATCAGCTCACAATAAAATAGTTTGGGGAAAGACTTGATTTATTCATTGGAGACTGTTTAATTTAATTGATTGGAGAAAAATAGTTTACAGAAAGCTAACCTCTGAATACCTATGAACCATTGATAAGTTTAAGTTAAAAGTCAAAACAAGAATAAATTTGTTTGAAAATCATCCAGAGAAACGTTAGCTATCTATTCTGTGCCATGTAAAATCTCCCAAGGTGGATAGTTATTTTTTATGAACGTTTAAGTTTTCAATGCATTGGTAATCCTAATCATGTGGAAAGAACTTGGGTGGAGCAATGGGAAAGTGGAGTGCTAGTCTGCTAACTGACGTCATGGTGTTTGAAACACACCCAACCCTTCTAAGGGAGAAAGACATGGTGATATCCTTGAAAATCTGATGGTGCAGTTCTACTCTGTCACTAAGGTCGTATGAGTCTAAACAGAATTAACAACATTTAACAACTACCACCAGTGAGAAAGTCAGGGCCTTTGATTACTCATGTGTTAGTCATAGAAATACACACAAAAGGGGTGTTCTATCTGCCATATAGAGTCACCTGAGATTTTTGTTTTCCCAAATAATAACATTTTGTCATTGTTGTTATTGCTAGTTGCCTGCAAGTTGATTCCGACATAAAGTAACCCTATTTACCAGAGAATCAAACACTGCCCAGTCCTATGCCATCCTAGCAATTATTTTTATGATTCAGCCAATTGTTGTAGCTACTGTGTGAACCATCTTAATGAGTGCCATCCTCTGTTTGCTGCTCCTTCACTTCACCAAGCATGATGTTCTTCATCAGGGACTGGATTCTCATGATAACATGTCCAAAGTACTTGAGGTAAAGTCTCAAGTTCATCCTTGCCTCTAAGGAGCATTCTGGCTGTACTTCTTCCAAGACAAATCTGTTTGTTCTTCTGGCACTCTATAGTATTTTCAATATTCATCACTGGAACCATAATTCAAATGCACAGATTCTTCATTGGTTTTCCTAAATCAATACCCAATATTCACACACCCATGAGGCAACTGAAAATACCATGGTTTGGGTCAGGCAGACCTTAGTCCTCAAAGTAATTCTTACTGTTCACCATTTTAAGGAGGTTTTATGCAGGGCATTTACCCAAATGAAAGGCGTCCTTTGACCTCTTGACTGCTACTTCCATGAGCATTGACTATGTATCCAAGTAAGACAAAATCCTTGACAGCTTCAAGATTTTCTCCATTTATCATGATGTTAACTACTGGTCCAGTTGTGAAGATATTTGTCTTCTTGACATGGCGTTGTACTCGTTTCTGAAGGCTGAAATGTTAAACTTCATCAGCAAGTGCTTCAAGTTCTCTCTTTCAGCAAACAAAGTTGTATCATCTGCATATCACAAGTTGTTAATAAGCCTATCTCTCATCGTGATGCCACATTCTTCTTCATATGGCCCAGCCCTCCTGATTATTTGCATACAGTTTAAGTAGACATGCTGAGAATATAAAATGCTGTCACATACCTTTCCTGATTTAAATGATGAAGTATTCCCTTGTTCCATTTACACAGCTGCCTCCTCCAGGTACTTGTGCAAGTTTTGCAGGAACACAACAAAGTGCTCTGGAATCCTCATTTGCCTCAAAGCTATCCATAGTTTGTTCTGATCTACACAGTTGAATGCGGAGGCATGCTCCATGAAACCCAAGTAAACATCTTTCCAGTATTCTTTGCTTTCAATCAAGATCCATCTGATATCAGCAATGATAAGCCTAGTACCATTTTTTTTCTGAATCCAGCCTGAATCTCTGTCACCATCTTGTCAATGTACTGCTGCTAACATTGTTATATGATCTTCAGCAAAATTTTACTTGCATATTATATTAATGCTCTTGTTCTGCAATTTGAACATTCTGTTGAGTCATCTATCTTTGGAATGGATGCAGATATGGATCTGGTACAGTCAATTAACCAACTTTCTCCCACATTTCCTGGCATAGATGAATGAGTGCTTCCAGGTTTAATTTGCTTGTTGAAACATTCCAGTGGGCTTTCCATTAATTCGGGGAGCCATGTTTTTGGCTAGTGCTTTCAGCGGAGCTTGAACTTATTCCTTCAGATTGGCTCTTGCTCATGTGCTCCTTCTTGAAGTTGTGGGATGCTGACTCATTCCTCTTGTTACAGTGACCCTTGTGAATATGTTCTGTGGCGGTCATGTGCTTGATGTCAATTCCATGATTGGAAGTCTAGGAATGGAGTCTAGCCTGCCAATTTGGAGATACTCAATGGGACCTCTGTGTGGGCATGGCTTTCTCCTGAAAATTCTGGGAAGTCTCGCAGTATATCGCAATTGGAAAAGAGAGACTTGACTCACTCTATCCTGGAGACGAACTACTGACAAGATGAGATGACAGCATATTGATCAATCTTGATTCCTGGAGAATGGAGGAGCAAGAGAAGAGGCCACATGGGCTAGCCCTGATGGAGCCAAACCTCTGAACTACTGACAAGATGAGATGATAGCATGCTGATCAATCCTGATTCCTGAAGAATGGAGGAGCAAGAGAAGAGGCCACATGGGCTAGCCCTGATGGAGCCAAACCTCTGGGGTTGGAGAAGCCACATGGAGACTTCTGCCAGTGCTGAGATGCTCAGGAGGCCACGGGGAGACCCCTGCAAGTGCTGAGATGCTTCTACTGCCACTGGACACACAAGACCCTGCACTCACTCACCTGTGATTGTCCTGGTGTCATTGCACTTGCTTTGTAAGTCGGAAGAAGACTTTACAGATTGATATCGAACATATGGGCTAATATCAGACTTATGACTTTGGACTGGAATGGGTTGGGATGCTTTCTCAATTTTCCTTTCTGTTTGTATATAAACCTTCGCCTTATATCCATATGCATGATCATGAATTTGTTTCTCTAGTCTACCTGGACTAACACATGTTTCAGCATCTTATTTTTCACCATTGCACAACATAGTTTTGTGCAATAAAGTGTTAATCATTTGGTATGGAAAAGATACATTTTTTCTAACTTCCCTGCTTTGGCTATCAAGTCTCAAATAATATCTTTTATGAAAATCACAAACTAGTAAATTCTAAGATATACTTAAATTTTATAAATTGAAGGTAGCTCTGGAGATATGAATTTCTTATGATTCAAGACTGTGAACAATTTTACAAGTAAATATTTTAATGTACTTAGACATTTAAATCATCACTATGCATGCTATTTTGTTTAATTTACCCTCTTTCAGACTAAATACAGAAAACTTTGGGTATTTATTCATTAGGTCAAGAAACATTTACTACTTGCAGAGTATTAGAGGCAAAGTGAGGTTCACAATAGCATAGGGCAAAAATGGCTTGATGGCAATGTGTTTGGATTTTTTCATATGGGACTGATTGAATCTTTTTTGAAACAAGACAAAAACTAATTTTAAATTATTCTACTACAAGGTACAGGTTTTGTCACTTAAAAGTTTACTAACAATTCATGACAATGAAATCCACCAATTAATACCTATATTTTATTTTTCCATGTTTATATGGAAAGTACCAGTAAGCATGCCACTATTTGATTTAGAGGGTGGCATTTAGTGACTTGCTTCTTATGACTTTCTGGTATATATTTTTTAGTTTTCATTCATTGATTGGGTAGGGTTATGAAAATGGAAGTTGTTTGTATTTCACAAAATTAGATAGCAAATAATGTATCTAAGCTGCATAAGCATGCTTATTGTTGTGGGGCAGTGAGCATGTAAACAAAATGTATGGAATGCTAACATGGGAATTGGACAGCTTTGTCACTCTTCTAGGATTAAAGAGAGCATCCCTGACAGGAAAAGGGGATATATCACCATGGCAAAAGAAGAGTCAAGATTACATCTTGTTCACTTGAGATCCGTGTACTGAACATAGCCCTGTGGAACCAGAGACAGCAGGAGATGGCAAGAAGCAGCAACAAAGAAGATGGGACTATGGAAGCAACAAGACAGGATAGGAGGCTTTCTGGTCCACAGAGTAAGATAGCTGGATATCTTTAGGGAGGTGTCTTGCTGGTGGGGTAGGGTACCTCTGAGCACTTAATTGGTACTTTATAGCACGTGCCTCAGTAAGACAGACATGGCTCAAAGACTGAGGGTGAGAGAGTGGCACAAGTACTTGGAATTTTCCCGAACCTGAAAAATAGCAACCTGCTATTTCTCTAATAAATCCCTATGAGTTCTAGGTGACCATTGAAAATAATTACAGAACCGAGCAAAAAAGACAACAATGATGTGAGAAGGGAGGTTGGTGTCAGAATTAGTCAAAATCTTAGAGGGTATAGGCATATCCAACTTGTGCTTCAAAGAAAGCAGCTTTCAGTTGTTGCTGCTGCCTATGATCACAGGGTGAGAGGAGATCAGTGACCAACAATAAGAAGACTAAATCTAAGAGACGAGAAAAGTGGAATTCCATAATCAGTGGGTCATAATAACACACTGTGGATGGATCCCGAGTTTATCCAGTCTTTAATGTGTTAACTGGCAGAGGGGTTTTGGATCCCCACTACTTTCCCACTCCTTTACATTGATTTGGTTGCTTATTTTTAACTTCTTCATTTTAAGATATCTGGTCTTTAATGTGCTAATATTTCAAATACAAAGGAAATTTTGTGCTGACTTTTTAAGTACAATGATGTGCAGTGAACATATATATTTAAACTTGACTGTTAAAAGTCATTTTATTGGAGGCTTATACAACTCTCATCACAATCAATACATACATCTATTGTAAGCAGACCACATTTGTGTATTTTTTGCCATCATCATTCTCAAAACATTTTCTTTATACTTAAGCCCTTGGCATCAGCTTCCCATATTTCCCTTCAATTCCCACTACAGCCTCCCTCATGAACCCTTGATAATTTATAAATTTTCATTATTTTGTCATATCATACACTGTCTCTCTTCACCCACTTCCCTATTGTCCATACCCCAGGGAGAAGGTTATATATTGATCATTGTAATTGGTTCCCCCTTTCTACTCCATCTTCCTGCCACCTTCCCGATATCACCACTCTCACTACTGAGGGGGGTTACCTGTCCTGAATTCTCCATATTCCCCATGTTTCCGGTTCTTACCGGCACCAATGTTTAACCTCTGGTCTAGCCGGATTTATAAGGTGGAATTGGGATCATGATAGTGGGGAGAGAGGAAGCATTTAAGAACTAGAGAGAGTTGCATATTTCATTGTTGCTATGCTGTACCTTGACTGACTTGTATCTCCTCCCTTAGATTGTTCTGTAAAGGGGATATCACTTCACCTACTGATGATAGGCTTTGGGTCCTAATTTTTAATGATATAATTTTTTAAAAAAGAGTTTTTTTCAAATGCAGCTAGAACAGCGGGTATACACTGGAGTCGGAAACGTGGGGAATTTAGGATAGATGATCCCTCAGGACTAGTGGTGGAAGTGGTGATGCTGGGAAGGTGGAGGAATGATGGAATAGAAAGGGGGAACCAATTTCAGGGATTTATATATAACCTCTTGTCTGGGGCATGGACAATAGGGAAGTGAGTGGAGGCACACATTGGACAGTGTATGGTAGGAAAAAGTAGTAACAATTTGTAAATTATTAAGGGTTCATGGGGGAGGGGGGCAGGGGAGGGGAGGAAATATGGGGACCTGGTACTGGGGATCTAAGTGGAGGGAGGATGTTTTGAGAGTGAAGATGGTAACAAGTGTGCAAATGTGGCCTGCATACAATTGATATATGTATGGATGGATCGTGATGGTAGTCGTATGAGTTCCCAATAAAATGATTCATAAAAAGGGGGGAGGGGGAAAGAGGAGCTTATACCAAGGACTCAAGTAGAAAATATTTGGAAATGAATATGGCAACATGTGTATAAATATGCTTGACACAACTGATACATTGAATGTTATAAGAGCTGTATAAGCCCCCAATAAAGTCATTTGACAAAAGCTAGAGTTTTTTAAGGCAATTAAGAGGCAATATGTACACTTCATTATTTTCAGAATTGTCTCTCGGCTTTTCAGTGTATTATGTTTTGAATTTTTGTGAGCTCTCTGTTTGAGAAGAGAGGTTGTTCCTCCATATATACAAAGCATGAATCTTAACTTTAAGCACATAGGTTTTCATTTGTTTGTTTATTTTTGCTTTTTCTGAGTATAGAGATGTTTCTGAAAATATTTATAGCTCAGACTACAGTGTTTGCTGTTGTAGTTGCTGTATATCATTGAGAGGTTTATGTTTAATTGTACTTTCCTTAGAAAACAGGGAGTTGAGATTAGGAAATCTTTACTATTGTTAGTGTGTGATGCTCACTATTTTCTACAGTTAGCAGTTGCATGTATCAACATAATTTAAGCTTGAAATGATTACTTTTTGTTCCTCAATTATATTTTTATATATGGTAGTGGTAAATGTTGCAAGGAAAAAATATGATACCTAAACTATCTATATATACACTCTGGGTGGAATTTCAAATAGGTGCAATTACTGTGGAATCAAGATGACATTACTCCAAGCAACTGGACATAGAAATTCCATGTGCTTTAGCAATATTTCTTCTAGGTACATACCATTAGGATAGAAGAAGCAAAGCACAGACAGACACAGGCACACTCATGTTTATTGCAGCACTATTTATCACAGTGTGTTAGTACAGATAGACTAGAGAAACAAATCTATAGACATGCATATGAATATAAGGAAAAGTTTATAGGTAAGAAGAATAGGACATTAAGAAAGCACCCCAACCCAATCCAGTACAAAGTCACAAGTCCGATATTAGTGCATATGTCCGATACCATTCTACAATGTCTCCTTCTGACTTATGAAGCCCCAGGCCAGTGGGTGCAGAGTCCCAGCACTGGCAGGAGCCCCCTGATGGCTCCTCACTTCCAGGGCTCAGGGTCCATCAACAGCATCCAGTGGTGGTAGAAGCAACTCAACGCTGGCAGGGGTCTCCAGGTGGCTTCTCCAACTTCAGAGGTCTGGTTCCATCAGGGCAAAGCCATGTGGCTTCTCCTCTGGCTCATTCAGCATCGCGGATGCTGCTATCTTGTCTTGTCCATAGTTCGTTATCTCTGAGACTAACTCCCCAAAACTAGGGAGATAGCTTCTCATCTCCATCAAGGAAATACCACGAAGTTTCCCAGAAGTCTCAGGAGAAAGCCATGCCCACACGGAGGTCTTATTGGCTACTCAATTGCTATCTCCAGATTAACAGACTAGACTCCACCCTTACATTTCAATCATAAAATTAACATAAACAAACATCTGCCACACATAGCAAAAAAGATCAGTAAAATTATCAATACAATTACTATCATAAAAATATCAATGCAAATGTCTGTCATTAGAAGAATGAATAAAGACATTTTGTCACATACACACAATGGAATATTATGCATTATTAAAAACATTGCTGAAAGCACCCAGCACATCATAGCATGAATGGACCTTGAGAAAATTATGTTGAATGAAGTTAGTCAATAAAAAGGGACAAGTACAGTATGATACTAACACTCTAAGTGAAACAAACAACAATCAAAAATAAGACAAAAACTCGCATACCAAAGAAAATAGACTATGATGGCCACAAATTAGGAGAAAACAAAAGAAGGAAGGCAAATCAATGGACTTGAAGGGGGACAGGTGTTGACTTGGGTGAAGGAGAGCATGATCACCCAAATGAGAGAGAAATTGGGAGGGGAGGAGGCTGCATACTAGGGTGAGCGATGGGTGAGTCATTTGAACTGCTGAATGCAAAAGTGATGATCTGAAGTGAAAATCCCCCCAAAAATAACCAAAGGCAAAGATTATGCACTTATTTAATAAATTATATGAGACAATTAATTCCTTTTCTGTGAACATTGCAAATTATTTTAAAATTATCCAACCCATAATATTTTACTTGAAAAGCCACTGGCTTTGACCAGTTAAGAATTTAGTCATTATGGAAAATATATTTTGCTATTGACTATGAGTGTCTCATCTCGACTCTATATGAGAGAAGCCAAGTGCTCTTTTGGGTTTTGGAGACTGTATCTCTCCACAGGAATTAAAAGATCTCATCTCTTTCCCTCCGAGTGCTTGGTGGTCTTGAATTGCTGACATTTAGATTTGTAGCCCAGTGTGTAACCTGGCAGCCTAGAAGAGTCCTTGCCAATCTCAATGGATTCAATCGCAGCAAGTGCGAATAATGTTTAGATATTGTTCAATAGATGTTGGAATTTAAGTTAGTATTTTTTTACTGTAAATATATGACATAGATATTGATGAAAATAATGGATTGCAGCATTCATTAGGGATGACAGCTCAATAGAAAGAAGACCCAAATCCTTACAACTGGACCAATACGTAGCTTCATGGCTAATGGAGAAAAGATTGAAGTGGTTAAGGATTTTGTCTTACTTGAATCTGCAATCAGTGCTCAGGGAAGCGGCAGTCAAAAAATCAAAAAATCAAAGGACACACTGTGTTCAGGAAATCTGCTGCCAAGACCTCTTTAAACCCATTGAAAAGCAAGGACGTGACTTTCATGACTAAGATGTTCCTGACACAAACCTTTCTTCTATTTCAATTGCCTCAAATGCATGTGAAAGTTAGACACTGAATAAGGAAGTCCAAATGATGCATTTCAATTGTAGTGTGGGCAAAGATTGCTCAAAGCACTGTGGGTTGCCAAAAGTACAAGCAAATTTGTCTTGGAAGAAGTATGGCCAGAGACAAGGATGGCCAGACATCATCTTACATACTTTCCACATGTTATCAGGAGGGATCAATCCCTGGAGAACTAGAGGGAGGAAACAAGATAGGAAGGCAGGGAACAAGAGAGGAAGGTAGGTCCTCAAGGCGACGGATTGATAGGGTGACAGTGGATGTTAGCATAGGAACATTGACGAGGATGGTGCAGGGCTGGGCAGTGCGTTATTCTGCTGTGCACAGGGCTGCAATGGGGGGAAGGGAGCAGGACAGACTCAATGGCACCTGAGAAGGACAACAACAGGTAAAACATGAGAGGAGTCCTTCTTCATACGGAGTGTTAGGCCCTCTCAGATGAAACATCTCCCCACTGTTCTGCAGCATTCCTTTCGCCACCCCCCTTTCACTTTCCTTTTTCTCCCCTCTATTTTCCACCTTCTTCTAAAGAAGAGAATGAGAAAGTGGTGAAGACATGTACCAAGAAAGAGATTTTTCTACTTAGCAATGTTAGAGCTTAGATTTTAGAAATTTAGTTTCAACCCATCTCTAAAGAACATCACTGGATTTATATGATGTTCACAGGGGGAAAAAATGCATCTTATAACCAGAGAGTTAGAGGGGCAGAGAAGGTAATTTGCGCATGTGTGTGGCTTTTCTCTTATCCTCTCTCTTAAGTACTCCCTCCCTCTGATTATCTCTATATCGGTATTTTCCCTCAGACTTATAAATCTGTTGTTGCCATCTTTTCCTGAATGCTTTTTGTGCATTTTATATTGTTGCTTGTAGATTGTATCATGCATGCACTACTCACTAATCCAGTTTATTTTTTCTACACAATCATAACTGTGTTTCTCCTTTATCTGACCTTCTTTTTTCCTCTTTAGAACAATTGCTTACTGCTAACAATGAGTGCCTTGAATGTTAAAGCTATAATTCAGGCACTGATTTTTAAACAGAATCCAAAGGTTGCATTTGAGGCTGGCCTGACTGTGTATCTGCCATATGCCGCTGAAATAATCCATTGTTTATCACTATTTTATTGTGTTCTATACGGTTTTATACAGCTTGGGTGTGATCTGGCACTGTTAGCTTTATCCACTTCAAAATTAAGCAAGCCAGCTGGAGAAGTGTAATTTAGAGGGGTAGCACATGGATTTGTGAATGTTGACATCTTGATTGTGCTCAGAGGGTGTCCCTTATGGTCTCTTCATAACCTAGTTTTACCCAAATAAAGCATGAAAATAAAAACACAACTATACTTACTCCACTGCAAGTGCACAGAAATGGTTTTATTCAGGTTTGATTAAATATTAAGAAAATAAACATGATATATGATGGAAGCCCTCTAGCGTTTCACAAAGGAGCGTAATATATTTACATAATATCTTGAAAGTGATTTCCAATATTTTCTCCCATTTTATTGTCAAAGAACTTGGTCATTCCCTCACCTCTGCATTCTTCCTTTCCTATCTTCTTTCCTTTAACCAATATTGACCAATTACCAATCATGAGTTAGAGGCCAGGGTTTCAGTGGCAGCTGACCAGCGTGGCCCCTCTTGCAGAAGTGGACAGGCACCTGGCATGCCGGTTAAACCATCGATGCCAGCTCGTGTTGCACAACTCACCGAGGAGAAACTGGCTGAGCCATCACATTAGGGGTGAGCTAATGAAATGCTTGGCTCAATATAGCAGGTTAGTTTTTAAGCTGGTAATTTGTATGGCCCTCAAATGATGTTATAAATATCCTTGGCAGAATAAAAAAAACACCCCCCCACCCCTCCCTCAGAGGATATGTCCTCCGTTTGCATTGCTTCTGTGAAGTGCTGTTCTGTCAGCTCTGACGCACGGTGACCCTCACACCAAAATGACAACTTGCTGCCTGACAGGTGATTCTGACTCATAGTGACTCTATGAGAGGGAGTAGAATTTTCCCTGTGGATTTCCAACATCGTCCATCTTTAAGGGAGTAGAAAGCCTCAAAGTTCTCCCTTGCAGTGGCTTATGATCTTGAACTACTGACCTAGCAGTTAGCAGCCCAACATGAAACATCTACAATGACTGAATGTACAGAAAAATGAAAGACTTCCAAGTCTCACATCGTTTTCTCAACCGTCATGTTTGAGGCAAATCTTGCAACCACCGTGCCAGTTCATCTTCTCTTATGTTGTGCACCTTCTCCTTGCTCTTTTGCTTTACCAAACCTGACATCCTTCATCACTGACTGGTCTCTCCTAGTAACATATTCAAAGTAGGTAAGATGAAGTCTTCCCATGCTTGCTTCTGAGGGACTTTTGGTCTATACTTTTTCCAAAATGGATCCATGCTACTTTCCATAATTTTCACTGGTACCACAATTCGAGTGTATTGATTCTTTTTCAGTTTTGTTTACTTAATGTCCAATTATCATATGCATATGAGGTAACTGAAAATATCATGATATGGTTCAGGTGCACCTTAGTCCTCAAAGCAGCATCCTTCCCTTCCAACAGTCTAGAGAGAGGTCTTGTGCCATAGATCTTCTCAATACACTGCAGGTTTCTTAGCTGCTGTTTCTATGAACATTAATTGTGCATACAAGCATGAGGAAATCTTTAACAACTTTAATCATTTCACTGATTTTCATGATTGTTTATAAGTTAAGAAGATTTTGGTTTTTTTATTTTCAGTTACAATGCATATCGAAGGCTGTAGTCCTTCATCTTCATAGACAAGTATGTTAGACAGGATTCTCTAGGGAAACAAAACCAGGACACTAATAATTATATATACATATATATTTGTATAGATAGAAAGATATCAAACATAAGAAATAAACAGTTAACTAATCTATAAAGCAGAGTAAGTGGGTCAGTGCAACTCAATTGTGTGAGCCAGGTAGTACAGCGGCATTCCTTGAAGTCTTGAGGGCTGCCACGTAGTCCTCTGTAGAGCCATTCAGGCTATCTGGCCATAGGCTGCAAGCAGCAAGACAGGTCACCAATTGTCAGATGACAGGGTCCGACGGTCCCCAGCTCAAGAGATGTATATTCCAATAGCGTGGCGAAACAGGGTTTGAAAAAACCTCAACTCACAGTGACTCCGTCCGTTAATTAGGTGTCTCACAAGTAGTGCAACTTGCAAATCGAGGCACAGGACAAACAAGGCAGCCAGCTGGTCAGAAGATCCAAGAATGAGAGAGAGAAAGGTGAGGCCTGCCGAGTCATTTATATCTTCGCCCTCTGATTGAACTCACATGGGCCCATTGGCCATGTTGGCACAACAAATCTACCTATCACAACAAGTGTCCCAAGTTTGCCCCAGTCAGCAAGCAAGGCTGCTTTGTCTGTATATCACAGGTTGTTCATCGGCTGTCTACAATTCTGATGCTGCATTATTCTTCTTACAGTCCAGCTTCTCAGATGATTTTGTCAGCCTACATATTGAATAAGTCTGATGAAAGGATACGAAGGTGGTGCACACCTCTTCTGATTTTCATATAGTATTCTACTGTTCTGTTTGAACAAATGCCTCTTCTTTCATGTACTAGTTCCACACGATCACACTGAAGTGTGTCAAATTCATATTCTTTTATGGGCTAACCAGAGTTCATTAAGATCGACACAAACAAAAGTTTGGCAAGTCTAAGAGTAGGCTACTGCCTTGTAGGCTGCGACAGCTAATGGATTGAAGATCAGCAGGAAAGATGGTTGAAGGCTAACCAATTCCAAGTTCTTCAGGCTGTTGGTTCAAATTCCACACTGATGATGAGGGCTGGA
This sequence comes from Nesogale talazaci, assembly GCA_004026705.1. Classification (NCBI taxonomy): domain Eukaryota; kingdom Metazoa; phylum Chordata; class Mammalia; order Afrosoricida; family Tenrecidae; genus Nesogale; species Nesogale talazaci. Next base: position 73,537 of record PVJH01001746.1, read on the forward strand.
TGTAAAACCCAGAGTGAGCAAAAGCTAGAGGCGTATGCCAGAACATCCACGTGTGTGGCTCACAAGGCACACCCTCAAGGAAAGATTGTCAATTGATCTCCTCTTGGAAGTGATTACATTATATGAGATCTCATCCTGGATGATGATTGCCAAACCAAAGGCTCATGAGGCAGCTAACTTAACTATACCGATGCATGGACTCCTGAAGCCACACAAACTCTGTAAATAAAGACAAATAAATAAATTATAAATTTGTACTTGTGTCAAGCACACAGGCAGCCAGAAAGCCACACCTCCATTTGCATCTTATATCTTTAAGTAAAGAAATAAAAAAAAATTTCACGCACACACACAGAGATCTACATAGCTAAATATGGCTTACCTCAGGGGGTGGCTTTGAGCTACCATCTGATCAAAAGCAGTAGCAACCATGGAATGACCCGGACTACAGCGTGCCACGCAGTAAAACATCAAATACCAGGTTAAAAAGGCGGAAACCGAAAATACCGCTATGAGTCAGTTCTGATTCACAGCGACCCCACAGGAGAGAGTCGAATTACCTCCTTGGGTTTGTGAGACTTTGGGTTTTCATGGGAGTAGATAATCTCCTTTTTTTCACAGGCTGGTGGCTGTCAGCTCAATGTATAACCCACTATGCCACTGAAGTAGGGTAAAGTCACTTAAAATAAATCAGGAGCAAGGACCATGATGGGAAATGGAAGCCATGAGTGGTGAGAGGAAGGCAAGGCCCTCTCACATACTGTGAAAGGTCATTAGGAAGAGTTTAGATTTTCATCCCAAATATAACTATCAGAAGATTTTAAGCAGGAAAGTGATATGATTGATTTATGTTTTTAAAAGATCAATATGGCTGTTGCAGAGATAATGAAGAGGGCAAAGAATGGAAGCATCACCGGGAAACTTAAGCATAGATATATTAAGTGTTTTGTCCTAGGCCACAAAGTACTTGCAAGTCACAGAACAAGAACCCCTGTCTCCTGACTCCAAGCCCAGACCTCTTTATTGTTTTATTAAATTGAAGATATACCTCGTGACCTCATCATTTTCTATTTATTTGTCTATCATTTCGTCCTCCAGACATGATCTTCCCTCCTACCTCCTCAGATTATTCGAGCAGTTACTCAATTATCTTTTTATTATTCTTCTCATGGGTTGCCCTTGCTTGGATGTGGCAGCATGGTGTACTGTCTTTATTAAAGTGTGCCCTTTAGTGAAAAGATGCTATTGCATGGGTTGAGCTTTAAATTAAATGAAAAAAAATGGTTATAGTATAAACTTGCACAGGTTGATACCTTTCCAGTTGAGATGATTGATACATAGGGCAATAGTTGTGGGAAAATGAGTTCTTCTGAGTGGTTGCAATGGTTTTCACTGATTCAACTAAACTTTCCAAAAGAAACAGTATTGATTTTTAAAGTTCTGACTCTTCAGTAATTTGGAATGGGTAATATTTTATGCTTAATATTTTTTTATTTCATGCTTAATATTTTTCAAGTGGAACTTTTGATGAATTTCTTTTCTATCTCATAATTTTAATTGTGAAACAAAAGGAAATTGATCTCCAGTCCCTCTGGTTTATTTCTTCCAATAATCCATTAATTTATTCATTTATGCCTTCAATAAGGCTTTTTCTGTCTTGAGTAATTTCTGTGTGAGATTTATCTGACTTATGGCATGTTGTTCTTTCCAGATGTATCTTTACCTTATCCTTTGGATAATGAATTTCCTTGACTCTTATGTGTGTTCTGAGGAGTCTGATAGTGCAGAGGGCTATGTGTGGACCCACTATCCTCACGCTATTTCATGTCTGTATAATTTGAGAGTGAATTTAAGGTCTTCTCTGACATCCTTCTTCTACATTAGCCACTCTGAGGGAGAAAGAGGAGGACGTCTGCTTCCATAAAGATTTTTTAAGCCTACTCTGTCTTAAAAAGTTCATTATCATTCAGAGCTAACTAGATGGCAGTAATTTTTCCCACTTTCTGAAAGACTAATTTAGCAATGTCATCTCTCACGTATTCTTATTATGATTTCACTTGGAAATTCCTTCCCATACTTTCTGATTCCCTAGTCCCACACTTTCCCTCTCCCTGTGTTGGATACAGTGACCATTGTCTGGACATTCAACCCTACTCCATTATCTCGGACTTTTCCTGCTTTGAGGATAAACCCGAGTCTCATGCAGGATGAGGCATTTCACTAACCTTACTTGTGCTCCTTGTGGTTCCTCTGGTGCATGCCTCTAGTAAGGATGCTATGCTCCATCCCCAGTAATCAGTTCTTCACTTGAAGTCCTGGATTTCAGGCTATTTAATTATGCCAGGAATCACATCATTGAACCATAATTCTGTGTCTTCATCAGGCCCCTCTGACTTAGCTCTACTTATTGCTTTTTTCTCTCCCTATGTTTGAGTCATCTCCTAGAACATTACGTCAGGGGATGTGACATTACTTCATGTCTGGATAATTTGAGAGCGATTTTAAAGTCTTTTCAGGCATCCTTTTTTTTTTAACTTAAAAATTATCATAATCTGTTCATCTCTGGGCCATTTTCCCACCTCAACACTTCTGATTACTTCTTGCTGGGTGTATCGAATGGGTATTCGTGGGGGATTCTCCTCTGGATTTTCTGCACACTTATCATCCCCAAACCAGGTTTTTACTGCTTATCCTTTTTTTTTCTGCTTCCACCATGGACTTCACTCAATAAGTCACAACCTTTACTGTTTCTTAGGATCCTATTCTTTGACCACTTGTCACTATGAATATTCTCATACCACACCCTAGTACCCCTAGATCCTATCGATTTTCTGCCCAATCCTGAACCACCATCACAATGATTTTACCACATTGCTCCCACCCACTGTTTCACCAGAGTCACAGTCCATCTCTTAAATGTCTTCATCGGCTTTTTTGACCCTTGACTTTACCAAGTAGGATGCTCTTTTCCAGGGACTTGTATGTCCAAAGTAGGTGAGAAAAAGTCTCATCACTCTCACTTCTGAGCAGTATTTTGGCTGTACTCACCTCCAGAAAAGTTCATCTGTTTTTCTGGCAGTCCATGATACTTAAGGATTCATGACCAGCATCACAGTTCAAATGCATTGATTCTTCTGTGGTCTTACTTATTCATATGCCAACTTCCACATGTATATGAGGGTATTAAAAATTGTGGTTTAGGTAGGAACACCTTAGTCTTCAAAATAGCATCTTTATTTTCCTACACTTTAAACATGTCTTTTGTGCAGCAGATTTTTCGTATACAATACACAGTTTGCTTTCTTGAATTGTTGTACCCTTAACATCCATGCTCGGAAATTATCTTTCAAACTTTCTGTCAATCCTTCAGCATCACCTTGATTCTGATATCTTGAACACGGAATATATCATCTTCTCTCTACAACAGTTCTTTTCCTAAATTTCCTTTTAATCACATTCCTCTTCTAAAATTCCATAGGTTAGTTGTGTTGATTTAATAACAATAGACACACCTAATTTTAGGACACACCTAATGTTTAAAGCAGCCTATGTTTCCAGAAAAATTATGCAATAAGAGTTTTGATATAACTTCTCTCTCTTTTGCACTGTTTCTTTAAGAGTAACAGTTTGCATTGGTGTAGTACATTTATTACAATTATTGAACCCATATCAATGCATTATTATTAAAATCTATCATTTGTATTAGAATTCACACTTTATATAGTTCTGTGGATTTTGACAAATCCAGTATCCAGGTGTCCATTATTACAAAATCACACAGAATCCTTTCACACACATAAAACATCTTACACAACACTCCTTCATCTCCCTGAACCCTTGGTAGCCAGTAATCTTTTTATTGTCTCTATAATTTGCTTTTTCGAGACTATCATATAGTTATAACCATACCATATGTAGTCTTTACAGACTGACTTCTTTTACTTAGCAATATGCATCTTGATTGTTCATTTCTTGTTATTGTAGAAAAATATGACAGCATATGAATGTATAGCCATTCACTTTTTGAAGTGCTTTATTTTTGAGAATTCTGGAAAAAAGCTTCTATAAACATTCATTTGCAGATTTTTATATGTACTTTCATTGGGGAAAAAATATCTAGAAGTGAAATAGGTAGGTCAATGGCAATCTTTTCCTTATCTTTCTCAAACTGGTTTTAGAAGTTGCTGTGCCAGTTTGCATTCTTATCAGTAATAGATGAGAGCTTCTGTTGTTCTACTTTCAGTGAGGTATCTTTTGGAGGTATCTTCTGGTGAAGCAATTGAGGCCTGGAATCTGCCGAAGATTCTGCAGGAGGAAGATGTGGCAGTATCCTTGAAAACACCTTCCGGTAGTTACCTAAACTGGTGTCAGTTGGAGACTTGAGAGGGGAAAGGGCGGAGTCTGGCCTGTTGATCAGGTGGCAGCTTGATGACCTCATCTGGAGGCACTAAGGAGATAAATAGCTCACTGGAGGTGGACACGTGTACTTTCCGGGATGCATGGCAGCTGACAAGACACACGGAGCTGCCTAGACGTCTGGAGCCGACGGAGTCACGTGAAGACTGCTGCCAGTGCTGAGGTGCTTTCACTGCCTCTGGATCCACAAAACTTCTCCCCCACTGGCCTGCGGTCTTCCTGCACTCGCTGTCATTGCATGTGTTTCGTGAGTCTGAAGAGGAATGTATAGGTTGGTTTCGCACATATGGGATAACACAGGACTTATGGACTTGATCTGGATAGGGCTGGGATTTGTTTTGTCAATATTCAATTGCTCTTGTATATAAGGCTCTTTCTTATACACATATGAGTGTCTATGAATTTGTTCCTCTTGTCTGCCCAGTCTAACACACCCCTATGGGGTAGTTCTAGTCAGTGCTGTAGCACGGCTATGAGTCAGAATTTTCTCAAAAGCAACAGGTTTGGTATGGTTGAGTTCATAGGTATACAGTAAGCTTCATTCTTATTTAAATTCATAATTATCTACTGACAGAAAATGCTGAGCATAGTTGTATATGCATATATGCTATCTATAGAGCTTCTTTGGTGAAGTGTGCTCAAATCTTATGCACATCTTAAAAACTTGAGATATTTATTTTCTTGAGGTGAATTTTAAAATTATTTGTATATCTTAGAGCATGGTCTGTGTCAGATAGGTTGACGAAATATTGGTCTCTGTCTGTACCTTGTCTTTTCACTATATTAAATCTCTGCTAATACTGAAACTGAAGTTTCCCTGTCACACTCTATGCTCCTTTTCTTTTGATTCCTGCTACTGCTATTCTTCATAGCCTTCATCTGTCAGTTTTTGTACTCTCTTGGCTTGGATGTTGCTTGGATTCCATGTCATGCCACACTCATTTCAATTAGCAGCAGAACCAGCCCTGATGGACAGGACTCAGTGGAGTTTCCAGAGTATGAAAGACTAGGAAGAAAGACTTTGTGATCTTCAAAAGTGCCGAGTGACGTGAATAGCAGCAGAATGGACATGGTGTTGGGAGACACTCCAAAGACAGCCAGAGCAGAATGGCCACCTCAGCATAGAGTCGGCTCTATGATGTAGATGGGATACATTTAGGGGCTTTCATTGGCTAGTTAGGATATCTCAAAATTAAAGAAACAGCTGAACCGTCTGTCCATAATTAAATTATAGATATGCAAAATAATACTCTAAAAATCGGGAATCATTAAAAATGTTGAGGAGTGAATAAAGATGGATAGTTTAGACATTAGTAATCTAAACCTGACTAGTATTGCACATTTCCAATTGAATAATTGTATAATCTATTCTTCTGAGATTGATAAACTAAGAAGGAATGGTACTACATTCATTTTCTCAAAGATCTTTTTTTAAGAACTATATTGAAAGACAGTACTGGTAGTGATAGGATAATATCTACAAACTTATGAATAAGAATAGTTAAGACTACTATTACTCAAATTTATGCACCAAACAATAATGCCAAACGTGAAGAAACTGAAGAATTCTACTAACTTCCATAGTTTGGAAATGATAATACAAGACATATTCACCATTACTAATGAGTGCAATTTGAAAAATTTAAACAAGGAATGAGGACTGGTAATTGGAACATATGACCTTGGAAATAGAAATAATCCTAGAGATGGCATGACCTAATTTGTTAAATAGCAAGGACATATTTATTAGTAATATTCCCCCTATTTCTCTCCCCTAAAAATAAACTACTACTACACATACAGAACTTTCTGGATGGAATACACAGGAATAGAATGAACAATGTCTGTGGGAAAAAAATTATAGAGCAGCTCAATATTATCAATCCAAACAAAATGAGGGTAAGATTACAGAACACACTATCAATTCCTCCTGTACTTACTGAAACTGAAGAAAATTAAGCCCACTCATGATAGCCAAAATATTGGCTGTATTTTGGGTGTATTTCACCTTAATTTAGAGACTCTCTCCAAAATATATTTGAAGAGGTGAACATTAATGGTTGAAGGCCATGTAAGGTGGAGAAAGAAATCAAGGCTATGATGCATCACGAAAGCAAAAACTACATCACAAGACTCTGAACCCTGCTGAAGAAAGAGGAGACACTAAAGGAAAGGAGAGAGAAAGAGGTCAAGGAGCTGAATGAGAGAGTTAAAGGGCATCTCAGGAAGCCAGCGCCTTACAATGAAGTGAGAAAAGAATGCATTATGGTACTGGGACCCGAAAATTAAAAAGGAAAAACACATTGGCATTCATTAAGTTGAAAGGACTAAAGGAAACATTCAGGTCTCAAATAGAAATTTTGAAGGATTTGAAGAGCAAAATACTGAACAGTACAGAAAGTAGCCTAAGAAGATAGACCTAATATAAAAAAAAAATCACTGTACCTAAAATAACCGGCCGACACTGGACCATTTAAGAAGGTAGCATGTGATCAAGAATGGATGTTGTTGGTAGATGCCATCAGGTTGGGTCAGACCGGGAGTGACTCTGTACAAAACAGAAGGAAATGCTGTTGAGTTCGGTGTCATCCTCACAAGTCTTCTTCTGTATGAGTCCCCGCCGCAGCCCCTGTGTCAAGTCATCTGGTTGAGGGCCTCCTCTTTTGCTGCCCCTGTACTTTGCCAGTCATGATGTCCTTTTCCAGGAACAGGTCTTTCCTGAAAACATGACCAAAGGACATGAGAGGAAGACTTGCCGTCATTGCCACTAATGAACAGTCTGACTCTACCTCTTCCAACATAGACTTATTTGCCCTTTGGTGTTCTATAAGACCTTCAATATTCTACTCTAGCTCCATAATTGAAATGCATCAATTCTTCTTGAGCCTTCTTTTGTCAATGTCCGATTTTCACACGCACATGAGACTTGAAAGCACCGTGACTTACTTCAAGTACACTTTGGTCCTCAAGGTAACCTCTTTGCTTTTCAACATGACAAAAATCGTGGGAAGTAAGTTTTCTTGACTGCTGCTTCCATGGACATGCACTGTGAATCTGAGCAAGACAAAGTGCAAGAAAATGTGAATCTTTTCTCCCATTGTCATGATATTACCTCTTGGTCCAGTTGTGAGGGTTTGTTTGTTTGTTCCTGTTTGTTTACTTTGAGTTTTCATGCATCGTGAAGGCTGCAATCCTTGATCTTCATCAGCAAGCATTTCAAACCTTTGCAGAGTGAGATTGTGCCATCTGCAGATTAGAGGTTCTTACTAAGCCTTCCTCCAACCCCGATGCCCCATTCTTCTTCATATATTTTATCTTCCCTGATGCTTTGCACAGCATACAGCCTGAATAAATATGGTGAGACAATACAACCTTGACATGCAACTTTCATGTAGTATCCTTTAAAAATTTTTTAATAACAACTACCAGGGTTTGGTGAAATATCAGTTGAGATGTTCTAACAACAGATGCAATGCTACAAGTACAAGAATTTTGGAAGATAACTACCTGAGTAGCTCAGTTAACTGAGCTCTTCCACTTTTGTGCTCATTCTAAAAAGGTGACCCAAAATAATGAAGAAATTATCAAACAATTTCATTAATATACACAAGTAAAATTTTTTGCTCATGAGGAACCTGCACATAGACATGAGTCAGACATTTGAACAGAACAGAGGATGCTATGTGTTTAAACTCAGAAAAACCATGTGCCAGTTCCTTTTCCCAGAATCTAGGAAATGAGACTCTATGAAGAAAATCCCATTATTATAATTGAAGGAAGATTTATCAGAAATCTTTCATATGCAGAAGTAATAACCTTTCTTGCTGAAAGTTAAAGGAACTTGAAGGTCTTCTAGATGAAGATCAAAGTTTACTTACAGTCATCAGTATGGATTAAAGTTCGATGTAAATAAGCAGAAAATCAAAATTCTCACATTTTAATTAATAAGCAGCTTAATGACAGGGAAAAGGGTTAAAGTTATCAAGGGTTTCATATTATTTGGATCATATTCAATAATCATGGAAGCAGAAGTCCAGAAATAATATGACCTATTGCACAGGGAAAACCTGCTGTAAATGACAATAATATTCAAAGAAAATATGTCGAGGACCACAGTATTTTCAATTATCTGATACATATATATGTAAATTTGAAAATGAAGAGGAAAAAACAAAGATGGTGTCTTTGCATTATAGTGTTAATGAAAAATATGAAATATGCGAACCTACCACCAACCTCCAGAGAAAGAACAAAACTATCCTAAATGAAGTGCTTCCAGAATGCTCCTTAGACGTGAGTATGGTGAAAGTTGTCTCAAGTACTTAAGACATGTCAGTATGAGGTATCAATTCATGGAAATGGACACCATACTTGTAAAGTAGAGGGTCAATAAAAAAGAAGGCGACCCTCAACAAGATGAGCGGCTACCATGACTTTAACAATAACTTCTAATATAGCAGCAGTGTGGGTTAGGTTGGGCTCTCTATAGAAACAAATCCAGGGCCAATCATATATCAAGCTTACATCAAAAAGGCATCTGAGCCCAGTCCGCTCAAATTCATAGTGTAAATTTAGCTGGAGTCCTCTTCACCCTCACATACCTCCAAGCTGATGATGCAGACAAACTAAGCATGAAACTGGAAGATGACCAGCCAGTGGGTGCAGAGTCACGTGGATCAAATATTGGTGGAAACATGGCAGGATGCTGACAGGTCTGAGTTGGGAGGCCCACATGTGGCCTCACCTGGAGGCAGACCACATTTAGCAAGCCGAAAGACAAAGGGGCTGAGAGAGAATGTTTCTAGTGATTCTCATTGTTCTACAAAAAGGCATACGATACCAAGGAGGTACCAGCAGACGCTAACCCAACTGGTAGATTGGGCCTTACCCAATGGCTAGCTGATGTAATCCCTAACCATCACAATGCAGATGCTGCAGAACCAAGCAGTGTGTCACCCCGTTGTACTTGGGGTAAGCAAGTTGATACCAAAAATAACAACCACGGCAATTCAAATTCTTTCAGAAATAGCATATTTTTTTCTTATCGGTCAAGTTGTCCCTCTTTCCAGTCTATTTTTATTTACAACTTCCAGAGATATTAACTTATCACAAACCAGCCTGGAGATTCAAATTAAAATTATGATGCGATATTACCTTATACCCACAATAATAACTCAATTAAAAAAAAACAGAAAACAAATTCTTGAAAGAATGTGGAGAAATTGGAGTTCTTATACACCTTTAGGGACCTATAATCATGTATAGCAATTATGGAATATGGTAAGGTATTACCTAAAAAAAAATGGGAATTGGAATTCCATGTGATCCAGCAAGACTGCTATTGTGCATAGAGCCTAAAAAAGTAAGAGACTGAATAGGAACAGATATATGCTTCCCCATGCTCATTGCAGCACAGTTCATATCAGTAAGAAGCTGGAAACAGCCAATGCCCTTCAGTAAGAGAATGAATAATGAAACTTGTGTACGTATACCCAATGCATTTCTTAAAAAAAAATTAATAAACTGTGAAACATGTCATGTGATGGATGTACCTGGAAATCATTATGCTGAATGAAGTTAGTCAGTCACAAAAGGACAAATATGAGTTGAGTCCAGCACTAGAAAGATAAACACCAAGATGAAGGCATGCATCTGCTTTCAGGTAACATGAACTTTGAATTAGTCTTACAAGTGAAATCGTAAAAAGTCTGTCTAGTGTCCACTTTATATGTACATTATAAAAAGAATTTGACAGATGAGACCTTACCTCAGCTGGAATCACTCTTTCAAGAAGAGGGAAAAGAGAAAATGTGATAGGTAGGTTTTTTGTGCCAGCCTGGCCAATGAACATATGTGGGATTAATTGAAAGGCAGAAAGATAAATGGCTCAGCAAGCCTTCCCTTTTTGTCTCTTGCTCTTTGATGATCAGGACCAGTGTGTGTCTGCCTTAGCTGGTTCTCTGCCTCAACTTGAAAGCTACACTACCTGTGGGACACCCAAACTATGGACTGTATCACTGTAGTTTGAGGTTCCTTCAAGACCTGCTTCACCATGCTACTGGTGTATACATCTCTTGAGCTGGGGACTGTCAGACCCTGTCATACGGCTGACTGTTCTAAGAGGTAAAATGAGGCAGAGTTCAGATAGAGACATGCAGCAGAGGGTGGCGCTTTTTTTTAAGGGAAAGACGTTTTGGGAAGGTAAGTGAGAGCAGAGAGGGGGATGGAAGCATCTTGAGCTTCTGAGCAGGTTCCATAAACTAGAGTGTAGGGTAGGGGAGTCACGCCGGATACTGGAATGGTAGGATATATGTATGATTTGAGCTGAAGGCAGGTGGATTGTAAAGGGGAAGAGAAATTCTCAGTGGTGTGGTTGTTAGGAAACAGTGCGAGAGAGAGGAAGACTGTGTTTTGCCCAGGTGGGGGTCATCTTGTCTCTGGGAAACAATACTAGGGAGGTATATTCTGTGGGCAAAGTAAGTTCTGGGAAATTCTGAAGGCCAGTGTTTTGAAGTTCAGGTGCTATAAAGCTTAGCAGACCATCCATCTTTTTGAGAAACTGGAACAGAGGGTTCCTTGCCCCAGAGAGGCAGGAAACAGGATCTGGACCAGAGGCTGCCTGGTCTGGGCCTGACCTGAGTCTGACCACACGTGTTGGTGACCTGAGTTTCTGTTTGCTGCCTGTGACTGGATTGCCTGCATTGCTCTACAGAGGACTCAGCTCTCTGTTTCCTTGACTTGTACTTGGCAGTCTTTGTAACTGGAAGGAGTGCTGCTTGTGTCTTGGCTGTCTCATGCAAGTGAGTTGCACTGAGTCATTTTTACTGCTGTGTAGATTAGTTAGCTGTTTATTTCTTATTTGGGGTCTACCTATCTAAAATCATAAATGTCCTGATCCTGTTTCTCTAGAGAACCCTGCCTAACACAGAGAAGATCATTTATCTGCTACATCGGGATAAAACCGCTCTGTACGCCTACAAAAGGAACAAGTGAAACTTACTGAAAAGTCAAGTCAACAATGGGGGAAGGAAGTATGTATGCTTTACAGAAGTCATTTACATTTCTGTTTGGTGGATAAACAGGGTGGAGCAATCGCCCATTAGCACAAAATTGCTTAAAAATACTTACATGGAATCCAAGGGAGAATAACTGCAGTACTATGTTTCTAATTAGACATATTTGATCTACTGTCTATTCATCTTCTGGTGACCAAGACCATGTCTATAAACTACTGGAACATTAGAGTCTGTTTTTTCAAGGTGTACAATATCCTTTTATAGCCCCCACCAGAAGAACTAGATGAGGAAACCCCATTAAATGAACTGGGCTTTACCTCAAGCTCACTTTCAGCCCTTTGTTTGTAAATATGAAACTCCCTAGTGTGTGAAGAAACATGACTTTGACCTCAGGGTTATGGAATTGGTAGTTATAGAACTCAGGGTTCCTCATGGATAAAGCTTTTAGTGAACACCCTATGACCATAGTTGAGGGATGTAAATTGCTTTTCTATCAGACAGACCTTTGTAAACTTGATTATGGCAGATGTGGTGAGCCTAGTTTGTGATACCATATAATTTAATCTCCCTTTTGATCCATTGTAAGGTTGTTTCATATTTAAAAATTTAAAAAGTGAAGGAGAAATTAATGTGGATGAAGTCTGTAGTAAAGGCTACCTGGCCACAATAGCTTTGCCATCATGCAGAGTGCGTCAGAAAGTGGATTATTGCACAACTGGTGAGATTAAAATCTTACACTTTAACATTTGCTCTTCCTTTGACCCATTCAAAAATTGTTCCAGTTTTTTAACAGTCCCTGCTTTCTTTTCCATTAAGGTTTTCTCTGTTTAGTTTATTTTTTGCTTTTTTGTTTTTGCTAGTGTGTGTGTGTGTGTGTATGTGTGTGTGTGTGTGTGTGTGTGTGTGTTTTCTGGTACATAAAATTCAAGATAGCTAAATCATAGACACAGTAACTGAATGAATGACTCCTTGGGAATATGATAGGGAAAGTTGGAGAGAAATGAGGGATGATAACAATAAGTCCAAGAAAGAAAACAATTCTGGAAGTGATTGTGCTGATCATTGAACAGTTCTTTTTAATGTTTCAAATATTGAAAAGTATATTATGTGAATCATATGTCAATAAACTTTTTTAAAATGTCAATTAAACTAAATTAAGCTGCATCAGAATATTTTTTAAAACGTTCCCTTTTCCAGGAACTACATTTCAGAATGCTTCAGCAAGTTCTAAATCCCTTCGTGGTATGTCCCATCTACCTCATCAGCCTCCTCTCCAAGTTTTCACTGCTGGAAAGTTTGCTCAGCAATATTAAAATACCTGAAGCTTTTCGTTATTTCCCTTTAGTGCCTGTGTCTTTGATCCTGTGGTCTCATTTAACTGGATTATTTGTCTCCACTACCACATTGATGTCATCATTTCCCGGTCCCCACTGCCAGTCAGGTAAGCCATCTTTAGCCCAATGACATATTATTTTTCCAAGAAGACTCTTATGGCATAAACATTTTGCCCAAATTCCTTTATCATGATGAATCAGGTGTGTTTCAGCTATACTTTAAAATATTGCCATATTCTTACATTGATTTAATTATTTGATAATAAGCCATCACTACATTTGCCTATCAAATATACCTGGAACTATATATATGTTTATATGTATATATGTGTTTCTATATAGAATTTGATTCCTGTAAGACTCAGTAAATACTTCTGAATGGTTAGATATTCAAATAAGCATGTATATATGATTGAGGAGAAAAAACTCAGAAACTTTTATTCTATTAGTGCTTATTTTGCCTTATTCTTAAATGTTTAAATTAATATTTCAGGAATCCTATTAGAAGGTTTTTGATGTGGTAAAACAATTTTTTAAAATCTGAAAGAATTTAAACTAAAATCTTATGAATGATCTAAGCCTTGTTTCTTTTGAAAAATCCATGCTTCCATCTATGAAAATTTGTATTCACTTTAGAAGATAGTACAGTATCTGGTGATTCATTTTCAGAGGATGGACCTTTTATGAAAGCATTTGCTCTTATTCTTAATCATGCCTCCAAATCAATGTATGAACTTGAATGACTTAGCTAATGTCTCTATTTATTTTCTATTAAATAATAATTTCACCTAATAGTCATGAGGATTAATATTATGTACAACTTGGAAATTTTGCTAGAGAAGCAGAATTTTTTAATAGTGTATCATCAGTAATGTATGCAATGTCTATGTAAATTCTCAAAAATTTAAAATATGTTATAATTTATTTATTGAACACTTAGCCATATGCTAGGCAGTGTTTAGAATACATTATATATACTAACACATTTAATTTCACGATAGCCACTGAAGTAATATGATCATCACCCTTATTTTACAAATGAGGAGTTTCCTCTGTAAGCATCATATCATCTGACCAGCAAGCAAATAGCAAAATGGAATTGAATGGTACAGAGTAGCTTCAACTCTCACTCTCAACAGCGACAGTGCCTCCCCCAAATGCTGACCCTTCTAGTCAAATAAAGAAAGTCCTTGCTGATCATATGCTAATAATTTCAGTTGTTTGGTCTCACCGGTCTACTTCATGCACAGGATTTCTATTCAATAATTTTTTCTTTCCTGAAAAGCAGTTTGGGACTGTTTATTAAATTACTTAACAAATCCAAATGGTCTGTCATAAGAGCCTTAAAAATACCAAATATTTATATTCCACTTATAAAATAAAGATTGTTTGAAAAAATAATCTTTAATTACCCAAATATGTAGTTAAATTGTTATCATTCAATGTATACAATGGAAACATTAAAATAATTTATTTGAAGACTATTTTGTATGAAAAATACTTATGTTTGAATTTAAATGGTTGCATAAAGGATCACTATTATTTTCTTAAATTTTCTGCACACATCATGGATATACATATAAACATTTTACACCTAACATACATTTACTATGAACATACATGAATGTATGTAGTAATCTATTTACAGATAAAACTCTCAAGCTCACTACCCCTGTGTCTATTCTGATGCAAAGCAGCCCTTGTTGAAGTCCAAAACCTCATCTTTCTCCAGAGGGATAGTGGGTGGTTTCAAGTGGTTAGCAGTCCAATGTGCCATGGACTCTGGCAATGGTTGTGTCCTGGATGCCATAGGGGGCTCCTCATCCTGAGGTTAGTGATACACAACCACGAGCCACTCTGGGGGGAAAGATGATGCTTTCAGCTCTCAAAAAGTCCGACAGTTTCAGAAACCCATAGGGAGAGCTCTACCTTGTTCTTAAGGGTCAGAATTGACTAGAGGGCAGTGAGTTTTATACAGAGATTAACAAAGTAAAAAGAATGGAAGAGGTCACACGAATCAGTTGACACTGTTTTTCCTTTAGTGGTGAATTATGAGTGATTTTCATGTTACTTTTTGCATGTTTCTATGTTTGTCATAATTTTTATATTAACTGTAACTGATATAAAATTATATGACATAATGTAAGCATATCCTAATTGAAAATATTTGTTGACAAATAGGATCAGTATCCATAGAGTCTGTTCCAGTTCATGAAGACCCATTCAATGACAATTCTTGAAAATCAGGCCACTAAGTTTCTTTTCTAAGGCTCCTCTTTTTGTGCTTTTGATTCAGTATTACCTACTTGCCTCACAAAGGCACTGCCTATTCATTTTCCTGTTGGCATTGAATCTTTTCCAAATCATGGCAATCCCTTGTATTTCTTTATGGAACAACATAATAGGGTTCCTTGGCTGTAATCTTGTAGAAACTACACTTGAATGGTGCCCCTTACGTTCAAATCACCAAACACTAGGTTAATTGTTGAGCATGAACTGTTTCTGCTACCCAAGGTTATATTATTTTTATAATTAAAAATACCAAGTCACATTATTTCAAATATTTATTAATTGATTTAGACGCTTTTCTGTGTGGGTCATCCAGTTTGGGTTCATGAATAGTTTATAGTCTTAAATCAATTAAAAAAAAAAAACAACTAAACTCAAGTGGCTCTTTTGAGGTATTTTCTTCCACAGAATAAAAGGATGTAGGCGGCAATGTCACACTCACTGCTATGTACCTCTATATACTATGACCAAGCATGACCCTTAGGATACGATGAAGTCATTCAAAGAGATGGTTAAGAAGGCCTGATTGCTTATGAACCACGCCCTCCCCACCCGCCATCTCCCAAACCTTCCCTCTGAATCTAATGATATCATGTATTTGATATCTTAATATATTATGATTTGATTTAATCTTGGAGAAAAAATATATAAGAGCAATGATATTTTGAGTCAGAATAGAGGAATCATGTTTCCTTGAACCTGAAAATAAATTAGAAACCTTAGAATTAGAGCCTTAGAAAATAAATTCTCTTTCTGTCATCGGGCTGGGCACCTGCTGTCGAAATGGGCAAGTTCATGAAGCCCGGGAAGGTGGTGCGGGTGCTGGCGGGACGCTATTCGGGAAGCAAAGCCGTCATCGTGAAGAACATTGATGAGGGCACCTCAGGCCGCCCCGAGAGCCATGCCCTGGTGGCTGGCATTGACCGCTATCCCCGCAAAGTGACCGCCGCCATGGGCAAGAAGAAAATTGCCAAGAGGTCAAAGATCAAGTCTTTTGTGAAGCGTGTAACTACAATCACCTCATGCCCACAAGGTACTCCGTAGACATCCCCTTGGACAAAATGATGGTCAACAAAGATGTCTTCAGAGACCCTGTTCTTAAATGCAAGGCCCATCGGGAGGTCAAGGTCAAATTTGAGGAGCGGTACAAGACAGGCAAAAACAAGTGGTTCTTCCAGAAGCTGAGATTCTACATCTTGAATCAAAATCATTAAAAACACCCCCAAACTAAAAAAAAAGAAAAGAAAAGAAAAGAAGTTCTATAAATCTTATTAAATATGCTTTCATCTGGGAAAATATGAAAATGCTTATAACAGTACTTGTTTTTTGTGTGAGTACAGCACTTAATAGGAAAAGTCTACAGGTTGGCATTAAAAGTTTTTTGTTCAAAACCATCTTATTGGGAGGCAATATTGATATCACATCATTTTATTTCTCAGTCACATCAAGAAATATTGTACAATTGCTCCCATCATCAGTTTCAAAAAATTCTCTTTCTTCATCTCCTCAATATCAGCCCCCATTTTCCTCCTCTCCCTCACTGCACTCCTCAGGAACTGTTATTCTACTTGCTGTCTCTGTAGTTCATGAATCCTGAACTTCATATATCAGAAAACAAAAATTTAACAAAATTTCAAGAGGGATACCCTCAAAGACAAAATACATGAGCGATAAAACTCTATATGGAAAAAAAAAGAGTAGAATATAGGAAATGTTGAAAACCAGATCAGGCTCAATGTGTATCAGAGGGGTGATCAACTAACAAAGTGTTCACTCTTCAAGTCTGTGTTTTTATGCTTGTTTGTAATCTGCCTTTGACTCCCTCTAGAGACTGCCTTGTTTATTTTTGGTAGAGAGTCTTATCAATCATCTCCCTGGAGCATAAAGATCTTCCATGAATATGTCATTGGTACCAATTTTAAAAATTTTATTGAGAGAGGAATACTGACCCAATGTGGCTAACTATATAACACAACACCTGAATCATTCACATTGTACAAAATAATTATTTTTGGAATGGGATGGTTCTTATACACACAGTGGAATTTGGTTGTCAGGGAAATTTTACAATAATAATTCCTGAGAATATTACTCACAGGTATGTTTGAGGAATAGTCCAGTTCACCTAATGGGCTTTCCACATTCGATCTCTCTCATGTAGCCATTGGAGTATGCTTTGTTCCTAAAGGATGCAGGATTTAATGCCCCAGAGGTCTATGGCACTTGACATGGTTCCCCAGAATGTGCCCTGAGACTCTGGCCTATGTGGCTTATTTAGTGCATATTAAGGGGGATATTCCCCCCTTATGGTCCTTAAAAGTATTCTCAGTCATTTTTTACACCCACTTGGAGGTTTTTTTCCCCCTCCACCATTTTCTTTTTAGCCGACAGACATACACTTGGGTCCTCCTTGTATCCAAGGGAGATCCATAGGTCTGCTCCCTTCTTTCTTCCCTGACTTGACTTTCCCATCAGTATCCCAAGGAGGTAGGGGGACTTCCTTATAACTTTGCATGGCACCCACTTCCTTGACATTTTGATCTCAGCTAACATGAGTAACTCTTCTCCAAAGTGATCTTCAAGATACATACCTAGAGAGCATGGTCTATGATCCATCGGCACCAGTCAGGTTCTCTACCAGGCTGTCTGGGCAATCTGACCAGAAGACGACATGCCTGCAAACCTATGTTTGTGCCCATCCTGTTGTTCATCCCTATAATTACAGACCCATTACATGGAGAGTTTCATGGTTTCATTGCTTTTTTTAGGGATGTGCAATATTCGATTGGGTGTATGTACCAGAGAATTTTATCCAATCTTTACTGTTGGAAATTTAGAACTGTTTCCAACTTGTTGCTATGATGGATTGTGTTGCAATGAACATGGGGGAGCATGCATCTGCTTGTGATCTCTTTCTCATTTCTTCAGGGTATATGCCTACAAATATTGCTGGATCATGTGGTATTTCTATTGCTATGCATTTTATAAATCACTTTTTACCCTGATTGCAAAGCCCACCAGCTGTGTATAAGAGTTCCAATCACACCACACACCCTCTCCAGCTTTTGTTGTTCTCCATTGTTTGTTTAAGTTTTTAACTGATGCTACGATTATGAGTGAAAGATACTATCTCATGGCTGTTTTGACTTGTATTTTCTGGAAAGCTAGTGCATGAGAGTATTTGCTTGTGTATTTATTAGCTAATTGGTTGTCATCCTTTGTGAATCATCTGTACAGGACACCTCCCTACCTTATCAGAGATTTTCTTTTTCTTCTTATTTTAGGATTGTGGTTTACTATAGATCTGAGTAATTATTCTTTGTCCATGATGCCATTGCTAAATATCTTTTTCCCTATCTGTGAGCTCTTGTTTTACTCTTTCAATGAAGACTTTCATTTTCAATAGGTCCCATTCATCTATTTTTCTTCCACAGTATGTGCTTCCTTTGTTATATCTGATAATCCATGTTTGCCTTGTACTAAGGTCCTTAGATTTGGCCCAATTTTCTCATTGATGGTCCTGATAGCTTTGGAGTTTACTTGTTGGTTTTTGTTCCACATTAAGTTTGCTTTTGTCTATTGGGTGAAGTATGTGTCTTATTTCATTGTTCTGTTTTGCAGAAAAACTGTTTTGCAGTATTTCCAGCACCATTTATTGAAAAGGGCATATCGTTCCCATTTAATACTTATTGAGATTTTGTTGAAAATCAGTTGCTTGTAGGCAGATATTTTTATTTGGGAGTTTTCTTTCCTGCTATATATTTATCTATACATTTATCATTATATCAACAGCAGGTTATTTTTGCAATTGTAACTGTATTTTGAGGTCAGGTAGTGCAAGACCACATATTTTGTTTTTCTTTATGAGGAGCAATTCACTTATCCTGACCTTCATCCTTCTTCATATGATGAGGCAAATTAGTTTTTCCATTTCTTTAAAGAATGATGGTGGAAGTTTGATCAGGATTGTATTGAATCTGTAGGTTGCTTTAGGTAGTATCAACATTTCCACATTATTCAGTATTCTTATCTATGAATCTAAAATATTCTTCCTGTTACATGGGTCTATTTTCGTTATGTGTCATAACATTCTATAGTTTTCATTGTACAAGTCTTTTGTTTCTTTGGTTAAATTTATACCCATTTATTGCAGCATTTGTGTGGCTATTGTGAATGGTATTGTTTCTTTATGTCTTTTTTGGAATTCTCATTTCTAGATTATAGGAATCCAACTGATTTTTGTTTTGTTTTGTTTTGTTTTTGCTTGTTTTTTTTTTGTTTTTTGGGGGAGGCATCACTGCTCTCAGGTGGTGGGAGTAGGAGGCCCAGCCCCACTGCTGGAATTGAACCTCCGTCCCAGTGGGCCGCAGTCCCACGCTCAACCACTACGCCACCGGGGCTCAGCCCAATCCAACTGATTTTTGCTGTTAATCCTGTACCCTGATACTCTGCTTAACTCAATTGTTTCCGACAGTCCTATTGTGGACACCTTAGGATTCTCATTATATAAAATCATATCATCTGAAATAATGAAGGTTTAGTTTCTTCTTTACCTAATTGTATTCTCATGTGAAGCCATCTAATACTGGACTTTTTGGTTCGGAGTTTCTTGATGAATTTGTCTATACCTTCTTTTGTGATGGCGCTTTTCTAGTTCTTAATGTCTACCTGTGTTAATTTAGGAAAAGATAGATTTTCAAGGTATTTTACTATGCCATCAAGATTATTGAACTTGTTAGAATAAGGAATTCATAATACTGCATTATTATTCTTTTTAATTCATTTGAAACTGTTGTGATACAATGGTTCCTCCTTAATTCTAAATCTTGTTGTCTGCTCTTTCTTTTCCTTTGTTAAATTTTCTAGTAGTTTATCTATTTTGTCCACCCTTTCAAAGAACCAATTCTTGCTTCGTTGATTTTTTTCCCACTGCTTTTCTATTTCCGGGTGATTTATCTCTGATTTTTTTCAAAACAATTTTATTGAGAGTTAAGACAGATTTCATATTACTCCACAGTACAATCACATCAAACAGTATCATACAATTGCTAGCACAATCTCTTCATGACAGATTCATGTAAATTACATAGTTTGGAGTTTTTGGAAACTTGTTAAAATGCACTGTGACCTACTGTACTTCTAGTTAGAAAAACTAACAAACAGAATGAAAGTGTAATCTCTCTGAAATAAATTTGCAGCTAAATTCAAATTATTTAAATCCAGTTGTAGGAGAGTTTATATTGCATTCCATTTCTTCTTCTACTCAAAAAATTAATTTATTTGCTATATTTGCTTGTATGTCTCTTATTAGCTAAAGTATATATTCACACCTGATTATTAATCACTTATTATTTATATTTTATTTAATGATACTTAATTTTAAAGTTTTTCTTTACCGCTTAAAATATTTTGGCTGAAATATCTTAATTATACAAGGAGTTAAGAGTGAAGGGGGATGTGGAGTGGGGAGGAAGCATTGAAGAACTATAGGAAAGTTGTATGTTTTGTCAGTGCTATACTGAATCCTAATGGCTCAACTCTTCCTTGTGACTTTTATGTGCCCAATTGTCCACAGATGGACCTTGGGTCTTCACTCCGAAGTTGTTATGATAATATGCCAAGTTATTCTTCATATGATCCAACTTTTTGAATTATTTGCTCAGAATATAGACTGAATAAGTATGATGAAAGAATACAGCCCTGAAACACACCTTGCCTTATTTTCAAAACTCAGTATCACCTTGTCATGTTTAGATGCCCGCCTTGTGGTCCATGTATAGGTTGTACAGGAGAAAAATGAAATGTTTAGAGGTCTTATTCTTTGCAATATTTTGTTACCTATAGTTGGATAACATCAAGAATATAATATCTTAAAGAAACTACAACATTGAAAAGGCAGGAAAAAATTTTTAAAAACTAAAGTTGATGTCACAGGAGAGTATGACATTTGTTCTTGAATACAGAATAGCGTTGGTGAAAGGTAAAGATGTATTATAATGTATAATATAGATTTTAAGTATGGAGTTAGAGGCAAACAAAGAGCCTGATCAGAATCTTCTAATCTAAAATTACTGAAGAAAAAGTGGTATCTTGAGTTGAAATATTTAAGGACTTTATGGACAAATTATTGAATAAGATTCAACAAAAGAAGACAGAAAGGGTTCTTAAATTCTTTGTACCAAACAGAACTAGTGCATGTTCAAACATTTCAAGAGATAGGATATGATTTAAAAAATAATGTTAGAATTGTTTTGTTTTGTTTTCAAAATCATTTTATAGGGGAGCTCATACAACTCTTATCATCACCCATCCATCCATCCATCCATTGTGTCAAGCACATTTGTACATTTTTGCCATCATTTCCAAAATATTTTCTTTCTACTTGAGCCCTTGGTATCAGCTTCTCATTTTTCCCCTTTGCGCTCCCACCTCTCCCCAATGAACCCTTGATAATTTATGAAAATTATTATTTTTTTCATGTGTTATACTGACCAATGTCTCTTTCACCTACTCTGAAGTTGTCCGTCCCCTTTGGAGGGGGTTATATGTAGATTATTGTGATCAGTTCCCCATTTCTCCCCCCCCCACTTTACCTTTACCCTCATGGTATTGCTACTCTCAATATTGGTCATAAGGGGTTTATTTATCCTGGATTCCCTGTGTTTCCAGCTCTTAAATGAATCCATGTATATGCTTTGGACTAGCCAAAATTGTAAGGTGGAATTGGGGTCATGATAGTTGGGGGGAGGAAACATCAGTGGGCTAGAGGAAAGTTGAATGTTTCAATGGTGCTCTACTGCATTCTGACAGACTCATCTCCTCTATGTGGTTCTTCTGTAAGAGGATGTCCAATTGCCAACAGTTAGGCTTTGACACCCTACCCCCCTTCACAATGATAGGATTTTTTAAAATTGGGACTTTGATGCCTTATACCTGATTCTATAGAGATCTCATAATCACACACACTTCTTTAGGAAATCCATCTTCCATGTGGGCTTTGTCGCTTTTCCACTACATGACTGCTTTGTTTATCTTCAAGCCTTTAAGACCCCTGATGCTACATGTTTTATTAGCCGGGTATCATCAGCTTTTTTCACCATATTTGTTTATGTACCCACTTTGTCTTCAGTGATCATGTTGGGAAGGTGAGTATCATGGAAGGCCAGGTTATTAGGACAAAGTGTTCAAGGTCTGTTTATTGACCTTTAGGAGTGTTTTTCAGTTGAGCCTGATTGGGTGACATGCCCTGGGCTCAGATTCCATTTTTGGTATTCCCTGGGACTTCATTGCTTTGCTCCACTTACTGTTCTGTTGCATACCCTTAGAGTTTTGCCTTGGTGTGGTGGGGTCAGATCAGACAGAATTCCTGCACGTTTCTTCAGTGTTGTCCCCTGTAGTGCTTTGGGTCAGTGAGAGACGTCATCATGTCTCATGGTGGAGCTGGCCCTATGATACCTATGATCCCCTCTGTGCATTGACTCTTCTGAACAGGAATATTATCCTCAGGGCTTGGTTGGCTAGGATATATTTCACTCTTTCTTCCTTCCTCTTCATTTGCTCTTGTGTGCTTGTTCAGACATGTCCCTCTCACTGATCTGTAGCTTCAGTGCTATCCTACGAAGTGAATACATTTTTTTTTGGGGGGGACTCTCCAAGTAGTTGATATTGGGGATGGCCCCTTAGACCAGAGGTAGAATTGTGATTGCACTGGGCATTGGAGAAAAGTGAGCCTCCAGGAATGGATGGAATGCCAATTAAAGTATTTTAAAAAACTGATGCAGGGCTGAAAGCACTCACTAATCTATGCCAAGAAATTTATAAGACAGCTTCCTAGCCAACCAACTGGAATATATTCATATTTGTGTCTCTTCCAAAGAAAGGTGACCCAACAGAACACAGAAATCACCTAACAAGATCAATTAATATCACTTGCAAATATAATTTTGCTGAAAATAATTTTAAATGGTTATAGCAGTACATCAACAGTGAGCTGCCAAAAATTCAAGCCAAATTAAGGAGAGGGCGTGGAATGAGGAATATCATTACTGACATCAGATGAATTTTGGCTGAAAAGCAAAGAATGTCAGAAAAATGATTCATGTAGTTCATTGACTGTGCAAAGACATTCAACTCTGTGAATCATAGCAAACTATGGAGAACCTGGACAGGGTTTGTTGTTGATGTTGTTGATAGGTGATGTCTGGTTAGTGCAGACTCAGAGCAACCCTGTGCCCCACACAATGAAACACTGCCTGGTCCTTGCCCTCTTCACAAGTGTCATGTCCCAGCCCACCACTGCAGCCACTGTGTCAGCACACTTACTCAAGGGCTTGCTCTTTTTCATGCCCCGATGCTCCTTAGACTCGAGGATGATGAGCCTTTGCCTCCCGTATGTTGGATGTTTTGTAGGAAGAGACCAGTGCCTAGAAGCACGTCATGCTTGGTAAAGTTGAGGGGGAGTGAAAAAGAGGAAGGTACTGGGTGAGGTGTGCTGACACAGGCAGGGGCTGCCACCCAGTACTTATGAGGATGGCTTAAGACCAGGCAGTATTTCATTCGATCGTGGACAGTGTCCCTTTGAATTGGAGCCACTGCCATGGCACCAAGTAGCAACACACTGGACTTCAGAGGATGTAAATCTTTGAGCAGAGAGCCTTGCCTCTCTTCCTGAGAGCAGTTCATGTATTTGAACTACAGACCTTGCAGTTATTGGGTCAACACCTAACCCACGTGCCACCAGGATGCCTTGATTTTTTTTTTGGATCAATGCTTTGCAAATAGTAATGTAATACACATGTACAGGTTCTTGGGATCTTGTTGCTGCATGGGTAATTATGATACTGCAATCTTGGAAGGAGAAGTGGGGAGCAGCTCAATGGAATTCTTGAAATACTCCTCTTCAGTATAGTGACATAAATTTTACTTGACCATATAATGTGGGAACAATAGCTATCTTGTTTGAAGTATAGCTGCCCCACCTCTGTTGCTTTAGCCATCGGTTTTAAAGTGTCACAGGGAAAAGCAACAGCACTAAGTTTTCACCATGCTTTACCACTTTCTATCTTTATTTTCTCTAGGTGTGTTCACTTTCTAAGTGCCTATAGTATAATTTTATTATCGTATCTGAAGTATTGAAATAAATTTTAATATCATATCGTAAAACTGTTGGTAAGTTGTAGAATTGACACTTGAGTCAAGGTGGAAAGTACCTGTCCTTCACTCCAGGCTATGGCTATTCAAATATCTCCAGAAGTAAGCAAATGCGGATGAGCCTTTGGTTAAAGTTGAATAAGGAAAGAACCATTGGATTTTCTATGGGATTTCATTCTTTGAAAAAAAGCAGAGAGTAATAGCAAGCAATAGAAGAGAGTTTTATGAGAAGGTAGAAAAAAATTCCTTTCTATATATAGGCAATTCTAAAATCTCTTGAGAAACATAGGATTGTTGAATCATAGAATTTAATGTTGGAAAGTCTCTGGAAGATTTCTTAATCTAAGCATATTATAACAGTCACAGAATGTAAAGTTATTAGTTGCAAGGTCACCCAGCTAATTGGTGGTAAAATTGAGTATAAACCTAGCATTTTTTCTGATGTTAAATACTTGAAAACTCTGTCATAAAACTTCCACTAGTACTCTTAGAGTGAGGCCATCATGATGGGCAAAAAGTTCATAAATATTGTTTCTTGCAGGCTGCACCCAACTTTCTTGGAATTCTATCATTGGATAAAGGTAATATAAATAGAAGAGCGGATCAGAGAGTAGAGTCAAAAGAGGCCCCAAATTGGACACTGGGAAACTGAATACACACCAAATTTCATAATTCTTTCATGTAGAAATTGTGCATACTTCAGATTCTTTGTTATACTTAGTGTATTCTGGTTCACGAACCTCTTATCATAATACTGGGTAAAGGGTTGAATTCTATGGTTGAGTAACAGGAACACAAGTAAATAAGGGACGACATTCAAGTAGTGTTCAAAAATATAATACAAAATTTAAAAAATCATTAAAGGGTTTATTGCTAATACACAGATCATTTTAACTAGTGTTTTTTAGGATTGGGCACACAGTAGGCATTATTTTAAATTTTCCATGCATTTAATTTAATACCTTAATTCTCAGGGTCACACAATTTCAAATTGTATATCACTAACATGTTAGCTCAAAAGTTGCAGTAAAGTGCTCACTAAGCTTTTGTACACCCAAAGCTGCAAGGTCACCGAGCTAATTAATGTCTCCTCTTCAGTATAGTGACATTAATTTTAATTTTATTTTTACTGCCTGTTTTTTGCCAGAAAGTACAAGACATATTTTTCATTGAATGTAAAGCTCTCAATTTAGTCCACCAATCATCTGATTTCTAATACCTCTTGTCCAAGTCACATTAGATTTCTGATACTTAACACCTGTGATACAGGATATTAAAAGGATTCTGTGGTCTCCTTTTCTTCTTGAAGGCACATGAAATATCATTTTCTATTTCTGTTTTCATTCCTATCTACTCAGGGAACAGCAAGTGCAAATACAAATGAACTCTTACATTAGACTTACTAATTTTCAATTCAGTATTTTTGATATTAATGTTGAGGTAATGTAGATGATTTAAAAATACTGTTTTATTTATTTTTTGATAGAATGCCAAGGAACATTTCAAAATATCAAAGTGATTGTTTTCTTAAATATACCCTTAAGTTTGTTCTTTTAAATTTATTGTGAAGCAGCCACAAATGTGCTTAAACACCAATATATCTCCTGTCATGTTCATTTGGATAAAATAGTTTCAGTAGGTTGATGACCACTGTGAAAGTTACAAATGTGATAGATTATGTATGAGTTTCTTATGTCTAGCATTATGAGCAATAAAAATGTCAGCTTTCCTGCTATTAAGGTAATGACATGAGAGTAGGTAAGAAAGCATTGCAACTAGGTTTCCAATTCCTACACGTGAAAATGTCTTCCAAACAAAACGTGGTTAAACAAGTGCTAACTAATAAAGGCAAATTTTCTTACTAATATATTTGTCTTAGTCTTCTCAGGGTGTCTTCCAAAGAAATATTCAGTCAAAAAATGACTTCTATCTTATTCTTACAGGATTTTCTGGAACATTAGTATCCAAGGCTGAGAGGTCAACTTGGAGGTCAGTGATTATCTTTCAGTATCTCAAGTGAAGATATCAATAGATTTTCTCAAAGAATGGGGGGGATCATAGGGAATTATTAGGAAGTTTTATGAGAATTGAAAACTGTATTGGTGACAAAAAAGACTGATACACACGTATTTATCATGACAATGTAGCTTATTCTTTGAGGGTAACAAGGACTTTTCTATGAGAATTTCATGAGGAAACCTTACCTCATTCACCCTACAGGTCTGACCTGTCCCTGTTAGATTTCCCTTTTTTCTTTCCCAAAACTCAATGAACATTTCAAAGGATCACGTTTTGAGTCCCTTTAGGATGCCATCATTGCCATTTTGATGTAGTATAAATAAAAAAATACAGAATCCCTTAGGGAACACATTAGAGGTATGGAAACACCACTTTCAGAAAAATATAAACCTAAATGGTGGACATGTTAAGAAATAAAAACTTTGTGATTTTATATATTTTAAAATAAAAGTTTGTATATTTTTTCACTTAACCCCTTATACCCATGAAATACCACGTATGGTGATTTTGCATTGTTCTTGACCCCTTGACATGTAGATCATATGCTAATAATCTTTTTTCTGCTTTCATCTGCCTCTGCAAATAATATGTTCTATATTTTCCATGAAAGATTTCTTGAAAACTTCAGAAATATTACTGCTAGGACATGTGACATGTGACATTTAGCTATTTATAATTGTGTACGTCCATCAACATTTTCCTATGCAAATGTATCTTCTACCTCTTCAAATTTTTAATTTTCTAAGAGCAAGAATGACCACATACATTGTTCTATAAAGTATTATTTTGTCAGAGTTTATACTTACAGAAAAAGTATAAATCAAGGTAAAATGAACTCATGCTCCCACCACACAGCTTAACTACAACAGTAACAATGAAACATGATTTGTGTCTTTGAGTCTTCTGAGTGATGCTGCCGGCTGCTGGCTGGTGAGTAACTAGTTCATCGTGAGTGCACATGAGAGAGGGGATTGACTCCATGGAGTTTTCCTGGCTGCCTTCTTCATGGAAGCCCATCATGAAGTCTTTCTCTCACAATGTTGTTGGGAATGTTCAAATTGCCAGCCTTTTCATAAGCAGGTGAGGGTGCTTACCTCTTCCCTCTCAATATAAATAATCCCTGGTTTTTGTTTTCCCTGGCTTAATTTTATATACACTTTAATTCAAAGAACATCTGAATAATAGAGAAACTCTTAAAACCACCAGGGCCATTCTACTGTCCTATAAGGTCTCATGAGTCAGATGCTAGTGAATTTTTAAATTGATTTAAATTTTCTTTGCATCATGTCATACCATTGTGGTCTTGCTATTTTTCATTTACTTTCAACATTTATTCTCACAAGGATCTTCAATATTCATAGCGCTATCTGGAATTATTCCTGTTTCTCGCTTATGTGCTATATGGTTATTTGAACATCTAAACCAAATTCACTGTCACCAAGTAGACTTTAAGTCATAGCAGCCCTATAAAGCAGACTGGAATTGCCCTGTGGGGTTTCTGAGACTGCAAATATTAATTTCAGTAGAAAACCGTGTCCTTCGCCCAAAGATCACTCGAATGGTTTTGAACTTCTGACCTATGCCACCTGCTTCCTTGTTCACAGCTTAAAATTATTCAGTCCGTAACTTATCTGATTGCTAATCCAAAATAAACGTGTGCTCATCATTGTATTACCTACTATTGTATAAAAGTCAATTCAGATCCCTATCTACTGGACGATTTTTCTGTCAATATGTCTTCCTTGATGAAAAAACACACACAGATATTATATAATATGTAGGCAGATAGTGAAGGAAGTGCTAGAATGCCAACCACAGCTACTCACCTCCAAACTCTATGATAGTCAAATTCCAAGCTGAGGTTCCAAAAGGGAAGAGTCAGAGCTAGAATCAAAGGAAAACCTCACTGCTATGGAGTCAATACTGACTCACAGCAGTCCTGAAGGACAGGCCTAACTGCCCCTGTGAGTTTTTCTGATCATAATTATTTATGGGAGTAGAAACCCCTGTCTTCTCTCTCCAGAGAGCTAGAAGATGGGGGAACATTTCAGAGTTATGACAGAAAAAGAGGACTTGGATAGCGTTTGTTTAGAAACACAATGAAGGCACTTAAGTTGTAGCAGAATCTTGCTGCTGAATGCCCTTTCACCAGAACAGGCACTCTAATTGTTCCACCTACTTGCATCACCTTCTGAATAGGATTTCATTCCTGTGCTATTCAGCTTTGGTGGCTCATTTCCTGTTAGGAAACCTTGTTTCAAGTGCAGCCCTTAGCTCCCATCTACTGATATTCAGCACTCCTGAGGCCTAGGTCAGGTCTCAGTGGGTGGGGAAGTTCAGGGAGGCTCCGTGCCCCACAGTTTTTCAGATGGCTGTGTCCAGTTCTTCAGATAGCTGTGTCCACTCTTCAGAAAGGCTGTGCCTAGTTCTTCAGTTGGCTGTGCCCCATTCTTCAGATGGCTGTGCCCAGTTCTCCAGATGGTTGTGCCCCGTTCTTCAGATGGCTGTGTTCCATTCTTCAGATGGCTGTATGTTCGCAATGCTTTGCTACAGCTTGACTCAGCTAGCACAGAAATCCACGCAACTGCTTAGGTCAGTTAAAGTCCCTCAATATTGAGTACAAATCCTATAAAAATGTAAAAGTGCCAAAGGGGGGAGGAAAAGCTTCATCGGAGACTGGTGCTACACTTCTATGTTTCCAAGTTGTCCTGTAGATCTGCCAGATAAATGTAAACATTCAGATAGCTGCATGGTTTTTGTTGCTGTGGGGCATTTATCTCAGCCAAGGAGGGGATGATGTCATATCATGACAGAGGTATGATGATAAGTGCGAAGACAAGTCATCCCTTAACAAGGGAAGATTAATGTGCTCTTCTCAAATGAAACGATTATATGTGCTGTTTACTCAAAAGAAGTATGAAAAGTGAACAAATAGAGCTGTCACACAAAGTGCTGATGACATACAAAATATTGAAGGAAATAGCTGATGATGCGTGAAACATTGCAAGACATATTGATAACCCTCCTGGCATCAATGCTTATTTATTTCTAGGTGGTTGTCCTATCTGGATATGTTTCAGATTTTGCTTTTTTATGAATCTACCACATTGGACCTTCAGAGTGACAAACAGGAAGTTTGATCATTTTTCAACTGATATAAATTAATAGAAATAAGCAGGTAAAACAATTAAGATAATTTTCTCATTTTACCAGAATTCATCATTTGCAGTCACAATGTTTACTGTAAAATGAGAAGAAAATGGAGATGACTTTGAAGACAAATAACTTTGTGTAAATGGTTTTATTGACATATAAATCACACATTGTACAATTCAATAGTTCAGTAATATTAGTGAGAATTGGACAATTATCACCCCATTGAATTCTAAACTTTTTTCTTTCTTGTATTTATTTTTATTAGTTTCCTCTGGCTTCCCAACCTCCTCTATTGTGCCCTCACCAAACTGTTAATGCAGTTACTGCTTATATGTATTACACTGAGTCATCTACAGGAATAGCTCCCAGTACCTCATATATGTGTAAGAGAGAGATGTCCATCTCCGAATAGTTACATATCCGAATAACATCCCAGTCCAGTCTAAATCAAGTCCATAAGTCTGATGCGAGTCCATAAGTCTGATACCAGTCCATAAATCCCTCTTCAGATTCATGCAGCCACAAGCAATGATGCAGAATGCAGTGGTGGGTGAAATATCTTAGGGTCAAATGGCAGTGGAAGCAACACAGGGCTGGCACATGCTCAGAGTGCCTTGTCAGCAGGAAGGTGCCAGACTCTGTCATCTGGCTGACTGTTGATGATCTTCCTTGCCATTTGTTGCCTGTGACTGGATAGCCTGAACTGTTTTGCAGAGGACTACTCCGCAGCCCTCCAGGCTTGAAGGACTGCCAGTCTACTTGCTGTCACATGGAAGTGAGTTACACTGAGCCATTTAGCTACTTTATAGATTAGTTGACTAATTATTTCTTATGTTGTATATACATAGCTAATTAAAGACATATAAAATCATTTGGGTCCTCGTTTCATAACTCTAGAGAACCCTGTCTAACATAGGAGGCACCATTAGACTGTCACCTGACTTCCAGACTAGACTGCAACCTTACACTTCAAGTTGTGTAACTACCACACTATCTATCCAGGATTTCTGTACAGAAAAATATACCCAACAAACAAACAACAACAAAACTAACAACAACAACAATGTAATATATAGAGAAACCGCAATAGAGAAGAAAGCAGAAAGTATTAAAAACTAGAGCATGTTTAAAATGGATTTAAAAGGAGGTCAAATGATAAGGTATTATATTTTAACCTAATTGCACCTGCAATAGTCCTTTTTTTGGTACACTCTGCATAATAGAAAGACTTTGCACATCTCTTTTCTATGTATGGTGAGAGGGGATTTACTGGAAGCTTAATCCAAGTGTATTTCTATTCACTTAAAATAAAAAACCTGAAACATTTTTAAATGAATCACAAGGGAGATACAATGATAACAGGTTAGATTTTAACTTAACTACATCTGCCATAATTGACTTCCCATAGCTCTTTGTCTGATACCAAGGCTATTAATTATGATGAAGGGGGAAGATTTCGATCGTCCATTGTCATCTTTATCTTTCTGAAAGCAAGGTATTCACAGTTTCAGTTCTCACAGCATACCTAACTTCATATTTGGATTTTATTACTTATAATCCTTGGATCACATAAGCGGGTACGCATGTGGATCTTTATG
This sequence comes from Nesogale talazaci, assembly GCA_004026705.1. Lineage (NCBI taxonomy): Eukaryota > Metazoa > Chordata > Mammalia > Afrosoricida > Tenrecidae > Nesogale > Nesogale talazaci. The sequence continues at coordinate 104,515 of PVJH01001746.1, forward strand.
CAGGAGAATCAACTCTATCACGGTTTTCTGCACTGTTATCCATTCTAATTAGTATGTTTGAATAAGTAAAGCCAGTTAATGTGGTTTATCACACACTGTTTCTACTTGGCAGTTAAATAAAACAGTCAAGATGTTCACAGAAGTGACTGGCTCATTGCTCTGCAACCCTGTCCCCTTTCTCTATGCACACAGCATGAACACATTTCTCAGCTTTCTTTGAGTTGAATTGGGGTCGTGTGAATGTTTCAAACATTGTTATGTGAATGAAAATATTGAAAATATACTCTAAGATTAGTGCTTAAAATTTTTCTCTGCGATCTTCTGTTTGCTCGCTCTATGTCAAAGAGAGTGGAGTGAATCAAGGTAGCATGAAGGAGGGGCACAGGCTTCGGTGTCACTGTTGAAAGAAGAGACGCTCAGGAAAACTTTCCCTCAAAAAAGGGACTTGTTATGAATAAGACCTAAGGCTTGTATATAGCAAGTTTTGCCATAGTGATATGAGGATTTTTATTGAGGAGCTAGTATTTTTATCTTCAATAGTAAGTAAAGTTCATCCAGCCCACATTTTAGTGAGATTATTTATGTGATTTACTTGTTCAAATATATTTAGTTAACTTAATTTCAACTGAGTCTATCATTGCCTTGAAACAAATAATAAATATAATACATTTAAGAAGAAATAGATGGGGCTGAGCTCTGGTGGCATAAGTGGTTGAGTGCAGGACTGTGGCCTGAGGACTTGGCAGTTCAAATCCAGCGGCGGCTCTCAGGAGCAGCACTGGGTAGTGCCCATGACCACCAAAGGCAGTAATGCACCCCCCCTCCAAAAAAAAAAAAAAAAGAAGAAATAGATGATACATTTCATCTATAGAAAGAGGACCTTACCACTCACTTGATTATTTTGATTTGTTTATTAGAAACTGCACAGTTCCTAATCCTTTCTGTTATTCCATTGTGAGTAATTTTGTTGATTTCTCTTAATCATTTGACCACTGATGTCTATGGGAGAATGAATAAGTGGTGTGATAATTTTAAGATATACTTAACTCTTGTCTTAGAGGCATTCAAATGGGTCCCTGGAAAATCATAAATTCTTGTGTAGTTTCCTGATAAATACAGATGCCAAAAATCATTGGCTTTATTTGGTGTGTTGCTATCACAGAGGTTGCATGGAACAAGTCACCATATGAGAAGAAAGACCCAGTCTTTTCTTGTACAGGTAAACTGCTATTAATGCAAACATATTAGTAATTGTACATTTTATGTGAGGTCTCCAGGGCTTTGTCAATGCCTAACTTCTCATAACATATTTGAACATATGGAGAAACGTGATCAAACATCTTGTAAAATGGTTCTCCTGCATTTATCAGTGTACTGGTAGGGTGTAGTGAGTTACGAATTGTGTTGCTGGTCACCTTGTCAGCCATTTGAAGCGATCAGCTACTTCATGGGAGAACGGTGAGGGTTTCTATTCCCACAAAGATCCGTAGCTTTGGAAACCTCCAGGGGCAGGGCACTTTGTCCTGTAGGGTTGCGACGAATCAGAATGTGCTTGGTGGCTCAGAGCAGGATCTGTGATGTTGTCAAGCAACAATGCAATAATAACCAGACTTAATTTTGGTTATTCTTAAAAAACATTTTCTTGGCCACAACCTTTACTGTTTCATTTGATTCTCTTAGAAGAGACAGCCCCGCCGAGTTTCCCATTCTCAGGCATATTTTGCTGAGATTGACAAAATTACAAGGCTCTGATCTGATACCCATGTCAATTCTCTGCCCCCCCCCAACCTACATCAGTTCTTAAGACTGTATTAGTGTGTGTAATTTTGAACAGTGAAGTAATATCTTCCAGTGAAAGAAAATTTAACTTTGCTTCTGCTTAAGCTGTAATAAATGCCCACTACATGAGGAGCGTCTGCTTTAGTTTTCTCTGTTACCCTTTTGAGACTCCAGGGTAAGGGAAACTGATACACAGTGTTATGTTCCCGCTGTCCAATCTTCTGTGACTAATAAAGCCATGTGTTTTGGAGAATCTCCCAGCAGGGTGCCAAACTTCATAAAAAGGTAAGACTTTGTCTTATTAGTTTATAGTTTGTTCTTAAAGTTAGGTGCCATCTTGTGGGCTCTGACCCACAGTGACCCTTTGCATAACAGAAAAAAAAAAAAACAGAACAAAAAAGTCTTGGTCCTGAGTCATCTTTACAATTTTTCCTCTGCCTGAGTCCATTGTTGCTGCTGCTGGGTGGATCCATCTCATTTAGGGCTTCCTCTTTTGTGCTGCTCCTCCACTTTATCACACAAGGTGTCTTTCTCAAGGTTTAGAGAGTTTTCAATTAACATTTTCTGTGTGTGGATTTTATAAACATATATATCTTAAATCTAATTTTGCACTTCAGGTCTTATCTGAATTGCCCTTGTTTAGATCATTATTCTCATTTAATAAAGTATGACGAGCCATTTTTAAGAAACAAATGTTGATTGTACATAGAAACAAAACAAAACCTTCCCAGAAATACTGATTTACAGCTGGTGAAAAGTTCATTTCCTGAGCACGGGGCAAGAACCAGAAACGTTTTGAGACCAGAACAAGAGAAGACTGTTTAAAATCTGACAGAGCTTTTAATCAAGGTTGAAGTCTCTCACCATATTTATTAAATCTGCGTGATCAGCGAATAAACTGAGAATCTGAACCATATGAAGAACAAGATAATCAGGATTGAAGAAAGGCTTATTAACAAACTTCCACAAGCAGATGCCACAATCTTGCTTGTTGAAATAAAGAAGACTTGAAACACATATGAAGATCAAAGACTACAGTCTTTAGTGTGCATTACAATTCAATGTAAAGAAAATAAAAATTCTCACCCAGGGAACAATAGACACATGGTTATAAATGGAGAAAAGAATGAAGTCTTCATGAGCATCAGTCCACTTGAATTTAATTGAATCCTAAGTTGAGAAATCAAAAGCCCATTGCACTGGGCAACTCTGCTGCAAAAGACCTCTTAAAATATTTAAGAGAAAAAAATATCACTTTGAGAGATAAGGTGAGCCTAAACCAGGTCTTGACAGTTTCAATGGCTCATATGCATATGGAAGCTAGACCATAAGGGGGAGTTGACAAGAATTAGTGCATTTGATTTACAGCGTTCACAAAAAAATATTGGCAATACCTTGGACCTTTTCTTATACCAATAAGCTTCATTCTAATATCAAACATCTATCTGCTGCCTAATAAATGTTGAATGATTTCAGAAAAAAGAAAAATACCATCAGCTGCTTGAAAACAAAAAAGAAATCTGTCTTAACAGCACCGCCAGAATAGTCCTTAGATGCATGTAAGTCTAGGCTTTTCATATCATGCTCTTTGGACATGTTATCAGGAGAGGCCAGCGCCTGGCATCAAGGGTGGTCAAATAGAGAGCTATTGAAGTAGAGGAAGACCTTCAATGAGAGATTGACATCATGACTACAAAATATAACGATTGTGAGGACAGGTTGGAATTGAACAATGTTTTTTTTTCTGTTGTACACATGGTTGCTGGGAGTCAGAACAGAATGGAGGGCACGTCACTGTCACTAGGTGCTATGGAGTCAGTTTCAACTCAGAGGGATATGATCTACAACAGAACGAACCATCGCCCTGTTCTTTGCACCCCCACCCCCAATGACAGCCATGTTTAAGCTTATCGTTGCAGTCACTCTCTCAACCTATTTCATTTAGGGAATTCCTCTTCTCACTATACCCTTGTCTAGCATTATGTCCTTCTCCAGAGGCTTATTTCTTCTGAGAAAATGTCCAAAGTATGTAAGAAAATCTTGCAATCCCTGATCCAGGGATGTTCCAAAGAAGATTATACATCTTCTACAATGGATTAGATCATTTTTTCTGGTAGTCCCGGGAACATTTGATATTCACCAAACCATCATTCACATGTTCCAACTCTTTCTAGTTTATCCTTACTCATTGTCCAGTTTTCACATGATGGGCATATGGGACAATTGAAAATACTATCATTTTCATCAGATGCACCTTAATCTAGGAGGTGATATCTTTGATTTTAAACATTAGATATGTCTTTTGGAACAGATATGTTCAAGACAGAACCTCATTTTAATTGTTCACTCTGCCTTCTGTGTAAGGAAGACTAAGGGCGTGAGATGGTAACAGGATCTGAAGAATCCCCCTTTGTGTGGATAAGTATGTAAAGTATGGGAAAAAAAGGAAGTTATAAAAATCCCTAATTTCTAGCAACTCCTAGCAGACAGGAATGCAGAAGCTGGAAGGGAACCATGATTTCCATACACACACTACTGCAGGTAGTAAACGTTTACAGGATTGATTCTGGGGCCCTCTAACCTTGCTCTCATCACCACGCAGTCTTGTCATCCCAACTGCCATTCAGGGGACACCAAGGTCAGTCCCTTTGTGAGACGTTCCTTCCTTGGACTGGCTAGGGAGTAATAAAGCTTCACTTTCAAATGTTCTATACCCGAGGCCACAGCTTTTAACCCTGAGTCAGAAAGAACTTGATAGAGGCTGAATTTCCCTCAAAGTTAAAAATGGATTTATGACTCCCACTTAAATTGTAGCTCCCTCATGCTCAAATTGTAGGGTCTGCTACATTTGTCTGTGTTAGTCTGAAAGCTATGCTGAAACCTGTTCATCATAGGTGACTGCTAGTATTTGAATTCTGAAATATAGTTTCTAGCATCATAGAAACACACATCATAGAGCACACAAAAAAATCACACCATGACAAGTTGACAAATGAGGAGTGGACAACTGACTCACTATTATTTTCAAGTCCTGTAAGTAATAGTCCAATTCTCTTCATTTACTAAACTATATGTATCAGACTAGAGATGCTGAATGGCATGTCCAAGTTTGCAAAGTAAGTTAGTCACAGATGTTGTACGATATAATCTTAGCTTCTAGGTTCTGCGCTGAGTTTTGTAACTTTAACTTTTGGGTTGGGGAATTTTGTTACCTTCTTTAGATCCCCAAACTTTAAGAATACCCTTAACCCATTTACTAAGCCCTATGGAAGCTTTAGGTTAAATTATGCTAATCTCATCAAATCTGTCAATATTTGCTGCAGAATAATCATGCAATAATCTTGATTTTCTATTCTGACTTCAACATTTTGCTGTAGCATTGCTCTGAGTCTATGTATTCATATTCTTTGGTGTGTCTCCATTAGGTACGCAGGAAAATACCTCATGATAAAGATCAGCGTTTTACACTTGTACACATTCTAAGCAGTGTGTTTCTGTGTCGGCAGGGTTCTTTTAGAGAAATAAAACCAGGACACTAGTAATTCTTTTTATATATTTATATATAGAGAAAGGTATATAAGATAAGAGAGAAATAGTTAACTATAAAGCAGTACAGATTGCTCGGTGCAACTCACTTGCGTGAAGCAACTAGAAGACTCACAGTCCTTCAAGTCTGGAGGGCCGCTGAGTAGTCCTCTGTAGAGCAATCCAGGCTATCTGGTTGCAGGCAGCAAACAGCAGAGCAGGTCACCAACAGTCAGCCAGTGACAGAGTCCAACAATCCCCAGCTCAAGAGATGTATATCCCAGGATTGTGGCAAAGTAGGGCTTGAAGGAACCGCAACTCACAGCTCCACAGTTCATTATTAGGTGTCCCACAGGTAGTGTTGCTTGGAGGTCGAGGCACAGGATGAACAAGGCTGTCTGGTCCGAAGAATCAAAAGCAAGAGAGAGGGCGGGACTCGCTGAGCCCTTCCTTCATCTGTCCTTCAATTCATCCTGTGTGTTCATTGGCTGTGCCATCACAACAGAACCACCAATCTTCTGTGGCCATGTTGGCATAACAAATCTACCCATCACAATCACCCCTTGCCAACATGGCACCTGTACACAATTCTTTACCCATATAGAATTTCCAGGCATCAATGAAATCCAACTTATACTTAACATCAAACATCTATCATACATATAAATGAGAACACACTGAGTCCAATTGTAGCTGATATATCATACATGAGCAAAGAAAAAATTCAATAAGCTCATAAACAGAAAATACATGATCACAAACCTTGCTTCTGCAGAAGATCATGTGGTCATAATTGGTAGGTAGAACTACCTTCTTCTACTATCCATTCTGTATTACCCTTGCCCTCAGCAATCACTTCAGCTGGTTGTGTTTTTTTGCCTGATGGGGTGACCCAGACCTTCATTCCTGAGATGTCATTACTGACATCTAGGTCATTAGATGTCCTGTCATGATGGGGTTGCTGTAATTTACCATTAACTTTTATCACAGGGCATGGTAGCACTAAGAGTCGGCCTACGGGATGTCTTGGATTCCATATATATTCCTCTTTACCCCCATTATGTAACACCAGTCCAATTTCTTCTTGATAATATGGATCAATCACCCCACTCAGTGCAGTGACACCCTTCCTGATCTGTTGATCCAAAGGCATGAGAAGCCCAAAGTGGCCAGGGGGCATTCTCAGCTGTCAGTTCAGTGGAATCAGTGCTGTGTTTCCAGGTGGAAAGAGAGTTCTTTCTTTTGGGACCAGGACCTCCAGTCCTGAAGAACATAGGGTTGCTGGGACAGGAAGCAAAAATGCTGCAAGTGGGTCAATAGGAGTAATAGTGAGTGGTGCCACTCCAGTTTCCTCCCCTTGGTTCCTGGACCCATGAATCCTGGCTATTGGAGACAGAGCATCATATATTGGCCACTGGTTTAAAGCATATACAGCTTCCTGGAGAACACTGCCCCAGCCTCACAAGTTGTTGCCATGTAGTTTGCATCGTAGTTGTGACTTCAGGAGCCCATTCCATCGTTCTATCAAGCCAGCTGCTTCAGGATGATGAGCAACATGATATGACCAGTGGATTCCATGGGCATGGGCCCATTGCCACGCTGAGTTTGCTGTGAAGTGTGTTCCTTAATCTGAAGCAATGCTATGTGGGATGCCATGCTGGTGGATTAGGCATTCTGTAAATCCAAGAATTTTGGGCATTGTATGCAGGGAAGACAAATCCATATCCAGAATAGGTGTCTATTCCAGTCAGAACAAAACGCTGCCCCCTCCAGGATGAGAGTGGTCCTATATAATCAACTTGCCACCAAGTTGCCAATAGATCCACCTGAGGAATCGTTCCATACCTTGGGCTTAACATCGGTTTCTGCTGCCGGCAAATAGGGCACTCAACAGTGGCTGTGGCCAAGTCAGCGTTGGTGAGTGGAAGCCCATGTTGCTGTGCCCATGTATAACCTCCATCCCTGCCACCATGTCCACTTTGTTCATGTGCCCATTGGGCAATAACAGGAGTGGCAGAGGAAAGAGGAGGGCCAGTGTCCACAGTATGTGTCATCTTATCTACTTGATTGTTAAATTCCTCCTCTGCAGAGGCAACCCTTTAGTGAGCATTCACATGAGACACGATTACCTTTACTTTTTTGGCCCATTCAGAGAGATCCATCCACATACCTCTTCCCCACACCTCCTTGTCACCACTCTTCCAATCATAGTTCTTCCAGGTCCCTGATCATCCAGCCAAGCCATTAGCCACAGCCCATGAATCAGTATAGAGTCTCACATCTGGCCACTTTTCCTTGTCGGTGAACTGAACGGCCAGGTGCACTGCTCGAAGTTCTACCCATTGGGAGGATTTTCCTTCACCACTATCTTTTAGGGGGATCCCAGAAAGGGGCTGTAGCGATGCTGCTGTCCACTTACGAGTGACACCTGCATATCGTGCTGAGCCATCTGTGAACCAAGCATGACTTTTCTATTCTTCAGTTAAATTATCATAAGGAACTCCCCCAGGAGGTCATAGGGTGCATATTTGGAAAGAAAAGGTAATGTGACTGGAATGGGAACTGTGGGCATTTGGGCCACTTCTGCATGCAGCTTACTTATACCTTCAGGTCCTGTTCTGGTCCAATCTCATATGTACCAATTCCATTTAAAAATGGAGTGTTGTTACGCATGTCCAACTTTATGACTCTATGGATCAGACACTACCCAGTTCATGATAGGTCACCAGGCCTCATGGTGACTTGGTGGCCCAAGGTGAGGCGTTCAGTTTCCAACAAAGCCCAGTAACAGGCCAACAGCTGTTTTTCAAAGGGGGAGTAGTTGTCTGCAGAAGAAGGCAGGACTTTACTCCAAAATCCTAATGGTCTACGCTGTGATTCACCAATAGGGGTCTGCCAAAGACTCCACACTGCGTCTTTATCAACAACTGACACTTCTGGCTCCATTGGGTCAGCTGGATCATATGGTCCCAGTGGCAAAGCAGCTTGCACGGCAGCTTGCACCTGTTGCAGAGCCTTTTCTTGTTCCAGGCCCCACTCGAAATTGGAGGCCTTTTGTGTCACCTGATAAATAGGTTGAAGTAGAACACCCAAGTGAGGGATATGTTGCCTCCAAAATCCAAATAGGCCCACTAGGCATTGTGCCTCCTGTTTCATTGTTGGGGGAGCCAGATGCAATAGCTTGTTCTTCACTTTAGTGGGAATATCCCGACATGCTCCACACCACTGGACCGCTAGAAATTTTACCGAGGTGGAGGGTGCTTGAATCTTTGTTGGGTTAATTTCCCAACCTCTTGTATGCAGATGCTGTACTAACGAATCTAAGGTCCTTGATACATCCTCCTAAGTGGGTGCAATCAGCATAATGTCATCAATATAATGGACTAGTGTGACATTTTGTGGAATAGACAGGCGATCGAGGTCCCTTTGAACTAAATTATGGCACAGGGCAGAAGAGTTGATGTACCTCTGGGGGAGAGTTGTGAAAGTGTACTACTGCCCCTGCCAGCTGAAGGCAAACTGCTTTTGGTGATCCTTTGAGATTGGTATCAAGAAGAAGGCATTGTGAGATCAATAGCTGCATACCAAGTACCAGGAGAAGTATTAATTTGCTCAAGCAATGAGACCACATCTGGAACTGCAGCTGCACTTGGAGTCACCACCTGGTTAACCTTATGGTAATCCATTGTCATTCTCCAGGATCCATCTGTCTTCTTTACAGGCTGAATGGGTGAGTTAAATGGAGATGTGGTAGGAATCACCACCCCTGCATCTTTCAAGTCTTTGATGGTAACACTGATCTCTGCAATCCCTCCAGGAATGTGGTATTGCTTTTGGTTTACTACTTTCCTAGGCAATGGCAATTCCATGGTTTCCATTTGGCCTTTCCCACTATGATAGCCCTTATTCCACATTTCAGGGATCCAATGTGGTGGTTCTGCTAGTTACTAAGTATGTCTATACCAATAATGCATTCTGAAACTGGGGAAATAACCACAGGATGGGTTCGGGGACCGACCGGGCCCACATTGAGGCATACCTGAGCTAAAACTCCATTAATAACTTGACCTCCATAAGCCCCCACTCTGACTGGCAAGCCTTCGAAACACTTTGGGTCCCCTGGAATTACTGTCATTTCAGAGCCAGTGTCCAGTAATCCCCGAAAACTTTGACTATTTCCTTTCCACCAATGAACAGTCACTCTTGTGAAAGGCCACAGGTCCCTTTAGGGAAGGCTAGAAGAAATACTAACAGCATAAACCTTCAGTGATGTGGCAGTGTCCTTCTTCCATGGGACCCGGTCCTCCCCTCATTCAAGTGGTTGTGGGTCTGTAAACTGGCTCAGGTCTGGGAATTGGTTGAGTGATCATGACTGCCAATCCTGCTGTTCACCTGACCAAGCATTATTCTGCCTGTATAGGTCATATAGATATTTAGTAAGTTTCCCATGTATTTCACTTCTAAGGACACCATGACTAAGTAGCCAATGCCATAATTCCACATGAGACAGGTTGCTTTGATTACTATGAAAGCCTTGTTGTTTATTATAACCACGTCCACCCTGTCTCTGTTGATTCAGTGCTGACACTTGCCCTCTGTCAACACGGAGGTCAATCAGCCCCATCGTGGACAAATATCAGAATTCACTTAAGGCAGTTCCCACAGTTAATCCTGGAGCACACAACATAGCCATTATAGGAGTCTTCAAAGATGCTGGGGCCCACCTCACAAACTTATTCTTTATGGCTGTAGTGAAGAATATGTCCTTAGGACACCCCCTTTTGGGGTCTATGGGAGTATTCTGATAGATCCATTCCACCATACCAATTTCCCTCAGCTTTTGGATGCCTTCTTCTACAGTGTACCAAGGTAGGTCAGGCACCTCAAGTTGGTCTAATCTAGGCCATCTGGCAGCCCATGCCTCAGTGAACCAGCCAAATAAGGAGTTGGATCCTCTCTTAGCCTCTCTCACTGAGACATTGAAAGAAGAGTCTGTGCTTGGGGGTCCCCCCCAGTCTGTGTCCGGGGGGGGGGGGAGGTCCAGAACTTAGATTGATCTAATGTTACATTTCTTGCACCAGTATCCCACACCCTCAGTAGCCATTCCCAGGGATACTCCCCAGGCTTTTGCTTGTATATATTCGAAAGCTCAAGCAGTTGTTTGTGGGTATAATGTACTTCTTCTTGAGTAATCACCTCGGCCTCACCCTTAGGAGCTTTCCTTGCCTTAATTTTAGTTACAGGCCTAGTAGAAACTATCAATGGTGAGGGTGTTTCCTGGGTGTTCTCAGTGCTATCTTATAAGGCATCTCTCTCAGGCAATGGCAGAGATGCAGCCCCACCTGGCGTTTCACCTTGAGTAGTTTGGTTAATCTGCTCAGGTGTGGGTTGCTTTGTTGATAATAGACTATTATCTTCAGCTGGGAGGGAAGGAGCTATTGACTGGGCTGGTTCAATTGTTTCTAGTGGTGGCATAATATCCTCCTCTTCTGGATCATCAGCCCACATATTCCCATCCCATGTTTCAGGGTCCCAATTTTTTCCTATCAATGCCCTCACTCTGTCTTCGGACACTGCTCTAGATCTGCCATTCAGCTGACATTGTAATTCAGCCACTCGCATAATGAGACTTTGGCCCTGGTTCTCAGCAATATTAGCTCTTTTACTACTGGCAAGAAAGCTCTCCTTTGTAGCACAGACAGAAGCCTTCATGTCTATGAGTCGGCACTTAAGGCATGCTTCTGAGGCTCTGAGGCAATCCCTCTCCTTAATCACATAGTCCATTGTAAGGAGGACCAGCCAACCAGCTTCCTTATACTCAGCATCTTGATAAAACTGCTGGAATATATCAAACATATGATCCCCCAGAGCCTCTCCTGTAACCAGCACCCCATCCATTGGTGCTCCTACTTTAGGTATTAGCTTTGCTATTTCACAGCATAGACAAGTAAGAGTGGCAAAATTACCCATGGCTTAAGGTATAGCGTTAACATCACCAGTGCACTTAAGACTAATCAGATTGGAAAACCAAACAAAGAAACCATATTTATGATTTTATTTCTCTAGAAGCACTCCTGGTATCACTTGTGTCAGACAGGATTCTCTAGAGAAATAAAACCAGAGCACTAGTAATTCTTTTTACATATTCATATAGAGAGAAAGGTATATATGATAAGAAACAGTTAACTCTCTATAAAGCAGTGGACTATAATTTTCTAGATGGTATCACTGATTCTGTTAATATTTGAGAAAGTAAAGTTTGCCTACAGGGATTATTTCTGCCCCAAATATCTGGTGTTTTCAGTTGTAATCCTCAACAGAGAATTGGAGTTTCTGACCCCCAATTCAAGTATGCATAATTTAGCATATTAATCATTTAATAATTTTGTGTGCATAAAAGTAATTTATTTTCTTCCATTAGAATGTTCTGATTCAATACATCTGATACGTGGCAAAAATCTGCACTTTGTTAACCTCAGCTTTCCAAGAGATTCTGGTTCAATTGATCAGAGTGTTACTCTTCAGAAACTCAGTTTTTAAGAGTCTACTCTATAGGTGACAGAGAACATGAATCAACAAAGTCCATATAAAGCAAATGACCCAATGTCACCAGAAAACATTTCCTTATCAATTGAATGAGGTGTTCATAACTCCACCCCCCCTTACTCTATAGCCAGTCTCATTCTAGACACGATTGAATGCAAAATGAGAATTTAAGAATTTGATTTTTTAATTTGAATTTGAGATATGTGTGCGTTTTCAATTCCTAGTACATTTAAATCAGAAATAAAGAATAAATAATTATAAATAAAGAAATCTGAGCTGTTCTAAATAACTTTTATCCCTGTCCTTTTTAAAATATGTTGATTTTATATGTATATGCATGCTTGTCTACAAATATATAGGATTTTAATTAAAATGATATTCTAATGAATAATTTGATTTTAATTTTAAATGGAATGAACATGAATTCTTTTCGGTAAATATCCTCAAAACAATACATGCTTGTTCATGCAGATTTAATTTTAATTTATACAATACATGTATATATTTTTTCATCCTCAGCATACTTTCACTATACTTTATTCTTTCACTATATTTTATACTTTCACTATACTTTCACTATATTTTATTCAACTTGGTTAAATGTCAGAGTTCTCTTCATCTCTGATTCTATTTAATAGAAATTTTTTATCTCCAAGATGATACTAGAGATGATAGCAATGTCATTTAATATTTAATCTAATGTGTTAACACCCAACATATTTTGTAGATCTATGTGCAGTCATAAATCATAAAGATATGCTGGAGATGCTCATCAGCTATTCGAGAGGTGTCAAGCACTTGGTAGAGTTGAATAGTCTTTCTAATTATTTATTTACAAATGAAATGTTTATATTAATGAAGAACATGTAAATTAAATATTAGAACATAGAGCGCATCAAATACAGTGAAGTAAAATGACACGGCCCATCTACCCTCTTATTAACAAAGCCCTAATATCTATTTGATTCGTTTTTCTGTTTTAAGTTTAGGTATAACTCCCCTTTTCATTCCCATTCTTGAAAAATACTTCTCCTATTCCATTTTTACTGAATATAAACACTGGAATTACACCCTATTTGGCGTTTCGATGTAGTACACAGTGTTGAAACAATATTCTGATAATTAAAAGGTGAAGGTTCAAGTCAACTGAGAGATATCTTGGGAGAAAGGCCTGGCAATTTACCTCTGAGAAATCAGTCCCTGAAAGCCACATGGAATAGAGTTCTTTTCTGACCCATGTGCAGTTGGAATGCAGCAGGAACTTTAACTTTATTTACTCCTATCATCTGTGCCTCCAATTGGCCTGATTATCTCTAAAAAGCAACAAAAAAGAGATCATTGGATGGCACGTCACATTTCTGAAGATCGGAGCACTCCTTCTGTCTTCCATTGCTAGCACCTAGCACTTCTTGAGAACCAGTCTAGCAATTTTGTGGAGGGCTGAGTAAACCTGAGGGATAACAACGATGCATCCCCCAGGGGGTGCTCAAGACACAGTCTGCTTTATCTCGGATTCAGCCAGAGAGAAATTGCTCTGAATTATCCAACTTTGAGGCAACAAATACTGTGCTGTGTGCTTCTTCAGAATTGAAGACACTACATTGCAATTAGAGCCAAGCCTCTGAAGTTGATCTTGATGCTTGTGGAAGCTGGTCTGAAAACTTTTGCATAAATTACAAATGAGAAATTGCATTAAATATATGCAATTAAAGCAAAACATCTGCTTCTTAGGGGCCAGCAGTTGCCTAATATATTCACTTCTAGGTCATACCAACTACCAGGGCAGGCCACTCTGGATCATCTACAACTCTCCTTGGAATCTGCCTACATGAGGCCTTCCATCCAGGCACAGGTCGCTTCTGCAGGCAAGAATATTGAGCACAGCTGCTTGTAAATCTTGAAAGTTCAAGAAGGACTCTCTGGAAACAACCTTCTCTTCATCACCAAAGTCAGTTTGGCCATCTTCACGAGCCTAGGCAGACTTTGTAATTAGAAGTATAATGTTATTTGGAATAAAACACATAAAATAATGTATTATGAAATAAACCTTAAAAATCAACGTAAAAATCAACAAGTGTTGTACCTTGCTTTATATATTGTAAGAATTTTGTAAGCCACTCGTTTCTCTCCCTTTGTATTTTTCGACAAGTTATATATCACTTGATGGTCAGTAGCTACCTGCTTACATGCATTTGGCAATATGCCCAGAAATTTGGGCACTTCTGGAGATGCTGGAGGGGGTAATGACCTTTTCCTGGCCATGGCTTCCAATTGCAAATAGCGTTAATACCATAGTCTGAACAGAGGTCAAAAGACCGCTGGGTGAAGTTTTCCACCGTGCAATTGCATTTTTGTTTTTCCTGGCAATGATCAAAGGCTTCCAGTTGTGCCTAATTAGAGAGTATGATTCTTTAGTGATTGAGGCATATGTTTATTACCAACAAAGCACATTTCACCTGTGCCCTTAACTGAGATTGAACCTATAATTTTCCTGGGCAAGAAACTAGTTTGCAAACTTCTTATAATTTTACACCATAGTTTTTTGGTTTTTTTTTTTTTAATGATAGACTGGGAATTAGATGAGCAGAATGGCAATTTTAATAAGAGTTACTTGGCAAACTCTAAATCTCACTGAAAATTTATTTCTTAATATTAGTTTTGGCTAATTTATTTTCTGCAGGTAAAATAAAAGCTGAGTATTAGTACGATTGCTGTTGAACAGTAGAAATGGCTGTGGGAACATTCTAGTTCTTACCTAGCCCTATGTGTTGCATGCAAGGTGAAATATGCCAAAAAAGTAAGGATTTAAGAGAGAAATTAACACACACTGTTTACCTGCGCAAGGAATAGAACATTTTGCCTTTTGATGACCATGAAAAGAAACAACACAGATGTCTCTAAACAAAGAAAGTGTTTTTTCAAAGGGAGAACCATATTTTTGGTGTTATCCTGACTCACCACACATTTAAAATTGACATACACTGGAGCACTTGAAATTTATACCTTCATTTTGGCCAGACATTTATTAGGTCAAATCATCATTATATTTCACCAGGATGGTGGATTTTAATTCATTTAACATTTTAATCTTTCATCAGTTTTTCATTGAAGAGGATTTCACAGCATAGACAGGATTTGGATAAATTTGTGTGCAGTAAATTTGTTCTTTTAACAGTTTTATTCTTTCATCAGAAATTCATTTAAATGGATTTCACTATATATCACTTCCACTTCCAGTGCAGCTTTAGGTCAGCCTGTAATTGATGCAAAAGCAATGAGGTATTAAAAGAGATAGGAAATATCTGAAATTGGAAAGAGTTCAAGAAGTGGGCCATTGTAAGGGCATTACACTCCTTAGATAAGGTGGAGAAGGGAGAATATTATGGCATTTTGATCTGAAGCCTTGCATGCTTGATAATTTCAATTCCAAAGCAAGTCAAAAAGATCTATTTCATCTAAGCTTGTGTCTTTAAAAGAAAATTAACTGCTCCGGTGCCCTAAAACAGCCCCCATATGGCCCTGTGAATGCACACGCATGCCTTTACCGTCCATTTGAATTAATGGCAATAGCTTTTTCTGTGCACTTTCTATCTCCTCGGCCCCCTCCCAACATTCATTAAACGACATCCAAGTGATAAACATTAATATGATAAATACAGTAGCAATGGAAAGAACCCTAGGAAAGCAGTGCATTCTATCATGTTTTCATATAGAAGTAGATAAACATCACTAGTAGTGCATTATAGTGGGGGATAAAAAACTGCAGTCGTTGATTTGCTTCCACTAAGGAGCAGAGGTAGTGGCACTTGCTTTGTGTGCTTCTGAAAAATAAAGGTGACCTTGAGAAATATTGTTCACTCTCTAGTTCTCTGCAAAGGGAATGCCTGCACGCATAGTATCCAAAACAAAGAGATCTGCTTCCCTAGAACTTTCTGTCAAGATTCAAGAGCGCCCTATGGAAAGGTTCTGCTCTGTTACCCACAGGCCCTGTGAGTCAGAAGCACTCGATGGCACAAGAGATGCAGGAGGGCATCACTAGCTTAGGAAGACGAGTCAGGGAAAAGTGATGGGGGAAATCATCTTTTGTTCGAATTCGAAAGTAATGGCTGCTGTACAAACACTGATGGCATAGTGGTTATGCATTGAACTTCTAACCACAAGGTCAGCAACTTGGGAACCCCAGCTGGTTTGAGGGAGAAAGAAAGGTTTTCTACTCTCATAAAGAGTTGTGGTCTTGGAAGTCAACAGGGGGCAGTTCTATTGTGTTTTATAGGGTCACTATAAGTCAGAATTGAACAGAAGGTAGTGATCTGGGGTTTGTTTTGAATTTAGGGAAGAAAAGAGACATAAGTATAAAGGAAAGAGAAAAGAGGGAGATATTTACCTGGTGATGCAGTTCTTCTTATAGTTGACATCTTCTTTTTTGAGACTGACAGCTCCCAATAATCTTCTATTTGATTACTGGTACTATAGTGTACCAATCACATCTAGAGTTCAAGGAATGCTTGTTTATTTGAATGGAATTGGAAAAAATAATTTTAAATGCTGAGACAGATGACACAAGATCCCCTCACCCTCCTGCAAGGTCTACCCTGGTGTTAAGAATGTGTAGTCAATGTACATATGACACTACCAATAGAGTATTTTCCTTTACTACATTTAGAAGATGAGAGAGAAGATGGTTCAGAGAAAAAGTTACGCTGAAGCTAGACATCTAAATTAGTATTTCTAGTGAGAAGGATGATGAGTCATGCCTTTCATCATGAAGGCTTATAAAAGGTCATTCTTTACATTAATTCATATATCTGCTGAACTTCCTGAGACTCCATTTATAAAATGACAAAGTCTAGTTCAGGGGCATCTGTGTTTAGCTCTATGACTGACATTAGGTAGGGCTATATAACTGAGTTGTGGGAAGTCACTGATTTCCTTTGTAGATTCTAGATCCCCAAAGACATCCCCAAATTAATCAAAATATAGAAAATCTAGTCTATTGTTGTCATTAAAAACAGCACTTTCACATAGAACCAGAGGAGAAAAGGAAAAGTCAAGGGTGAGAATACCCATTTTGAACTCTCCCTGTATTTTTGTGGGCTGTGTGCTGTCAAGTCTGGTCAATAGTTTTTTTTCAGCTCTATTTGCATGATGTTCCAGGCTCCCAAAGGGCACTGCATGTACCAGGATGTTTATTATGGTAATGTGAAAGTGTCTTCTTGGAGGCTAATTTCATTTGGACCTATCTTATCAACTAGCTGTCAAACTACAACCAGGAAGGTGAATTTCCCTGCGTGGACAATTTTATAATCCTTCAAATGATAATTGCCTGAAATCTAATGCAGGTGTAATGATGGAGGCTGACAGATGTTGAAAAGAGCAAAGCCACAAGCCACACCATAGAAAAGAAGATAAAAATCATTGCTCCACTTTCCTCCCTCTTTTGCTATTTTTGTAGCAAATGAAAAACTTTCTTTCAAATGCAAAATGTGAAGCAGGGCCCTCATTTATCTAACTGATCTTGCAAATGAGCTTCCTTTGGCTGCTTCTCTGACTAACACCCTTCCACCACATAGTGTGCTCATGTTTTCCTTGATACCTCCCCCCTCAGCATTCACAGGAACATAACTTTACAGTTGAGTAATCTAATTCAGGAAGAACTTTAAGAGTCTGAAAATGTATAGTCATGAAAAGAACATGTACTAGACTCTCATTAGTAACTTATGAGTCCATTAAAAAATACAGAGTTCTTTTGTGTGTTTTTTAAATTCATGTTGCATGATATAGCCTTTATCACACTTTCATTTTCAATATAGCTATGTTGTTTTTACGGGTCCTTGGTAGTGCCATGGATTAAGCAATGGGCCACTAACTAAAAGATTAAATCTGCCATTCACTCTGTGGGGAAAAGACAGGCAGCCTGCTTCCATAAGATTCTAACTTTGGAAGCATGTGGAATAGTTCTATGGTTTTTGTATCTTATAGGGTCACTATGTCAGAAATGACATGTGAAGTGTTTCTGTTTGACATCTACTTGAAATGAATTTCTTGTAGTAGTATTTAGTGGGGTCAAGAGTTTTAATCTATTTCACTATTATGGGGTGCTGGAATTGATCCAGTGGGTGCTATACAGAGCAAATTCATCCTTATTCAGTCATTCTTATTCAATATCCAACTTTCAAATGCATAGGAGGCAATGGACAACACCATGAATTGGGTCAAACATGTCTTTGTCCTCAAAGAAAGGAAGACTGAATATTAAAAGTGCCATGGTCTGCTACCAGGACAAACAAATCTGTCTTGTAGGAAGTGTGACCACAGTGCTTCTTACAGGCAAGGATGGATCGAACTATGGAGTTATATGATATATGTATTAACTTCCAATTAATAACGAATAACTGAAAAAGACCCTAAAAAGTTTATAGAAAAATGGCAACAGAAAGGTGGAGAAGAGAGACCTCAGAGGGTGTAAGAAATGACAAAATAATAATAATTTATAAATTATGAAAAGTTCATGAGTGAGGGTGGTGTGGGGATGGATGAGAAAAAATGAGGAGCAGATACCATAGGCTCAAATAGAAAGCAAATGTTTTGAGAATTGATAATGGCTGCCACAGACTGGAAATCACAAGCCACTGAGTGAAAAGAGAGAGACTGGTGACATTGTGATTGAAGTAGAGCCACAAGAGACCTATTGTTGAAGAGGTCCCTCTTACTGTCTGCCATGGTGGGCTGCTTAGAGTCCTAGCCCAAGAAATGAATAATATTTTCCTTTACCTAAGCCACATTCTATCACTGACCTAGGTTTTTTCTCCTGATAGTATAATTGAGCTTCTGTAATTTTCATCAATAACTAGGTCCCAAGTTTCATTTTCCTTTTTCCACCCCTCATATATCTTCTTATGATAACTGGCTATGCTAATTTCAGAGTTTAGCATTCTACTTATCAAGCAGAAACAAACTAAGAGAAGTCTACACCATCTTGTCCATATCAAAAGTTTCATTTTACTTTTTAAGTAAGTTATACATTTTGAGTTTAAGTGTATATTATGAGAAATCATAAGTAATAATCTGTTTTATTAAAAATAGTTCTGATGGCTAGAGGCTATGTAACTTTGACACAGCTGGGTAAAGTAGGGGTGGAGCCCACCGTAAAAAGGGGCCAGATAACACCACCTTAGTGTGGTGGCTTTTTTTATAAAACAGATTGAGCAGAATGGAGTTATCTTTGGCCCTTAACTTTCTACCGGAACTGAGTCTTCCCTTTGGTTCCTCACTCTCCTGTTGCATTTCCCACCCACCCCAGGAGCTCTCAAGTGACTGCCGACAGTGAATTCATTTGGCCAAATTAGGATTTGTACTGCCTCCGCACCTGTCAGCCTGTGCTCCTTGGCTGTCTCTTGTCTTCATCACTCTGATTCCTGTTCATCAGCTGCCATAAGTCAAAGGAAGCCTGGATTGAACTGGACCAGACTTACCTATGTCTACGACTGTATAAGTCATTTCTTGATATAAATCTCTTTTGATATGCAGCACCTATAACTATAGTCGGATTTGCTTCTCTAGAGAACCCATCTAATAAAACTTTGATAATTCGGTTGGTAGATGCCGTCTAGACAGTTCTAACTCACAGGCTGCCCGTAATCAACCCAATAAAGCGTTGCTTGGTCCCACGCTCGCCTCACAGTTGTTCTTATGTCTGAGCCCATTAGCACAGCCACGGTGTCAGTCCATCTTTTGAGGGGTTTCCTCTTTTTCACTGCCTCTCTGCTTTGCCAACTATAATGGAGTGTCCTCTCCTGATAACATGGTCAAAGTACATGAGACAAAGTTTTGCCACCCTTGCCTCTAGGCAGCACTCTGGCTGTACTTGTTTCTTTGCTTTGTTTTCTTTTCCTTTTTACAGTACTTGGTACTTTCAATACTCTTTTCCAGAACCATAATTCAAAAGCATTGATTCTGCTGTAATTTTTCTCATTCGGTGCTCAGCTTTCATGGGCATATGAAGAAATTAGCAATATCATGGCTCAGACCAGTTGCACGATAGTCCTCAAAGTGCACTGCTTCCTCTTCAGCACTTGAGAGAGGTCTCGTGAGGCACATTTACAGAATGCATCCTGTCACTTGATCTCTTAACTATCTTTCCACGAGCCTTGATTGTGGGCTCAAACACAATGAAACCCTGGGCAACTTCAATATTTTCTTCTCAAGGCTATCTGTAGTTTGTTAGAATCCATAGAGTGCAAAGCCTTTGCATTTCTGTACTTAGTGATTGTGAATTAAATATCAAGTATCGACTTGTTGGCAAAACAACTGAGGAGAAAATCAGTGTATGATAGGACTCTAAATGATTCTTATTTTATCTACCTCTGAAAAAAATCACAAAATAACTTGTCTTGTTGGAAAATGTTATTTATGAAAGGCAAAAGAATAGAAATGGAAAAGAAACGTGTTGGTTTTAAGTCTGGCTGATTAAAAGAATTTAGGAAATGTACTAATTATTATATTAATGATGTCCTCTTTATTACTGAGCTCATGAATTTCTTAGCGCTTATGTGTAACCAATAAAATGCTTAGGATTTTAGTTAGCTAAACAAAGAGAGAAAAATAGCATTTTAAACATTGGAGTTAACAAAAAATGACAATAGGGGATAGTGAGAAGAGCGTGGCCCTTAATAAATGGTAATTGGTAAATTCATGATACATGAATGTATATAAATGTAAACTGATAGATGTATCAAGTTACAATGAAAATGCTCCTTAGAAGTGAAGATAGTGTGATGTTGTCGCATGAATTCTGGACACTTTATCCAGAGAAACGCATCCCTGAAAAATAGCATCACATCAGGAAAGTATACAGGGGACAAAAAGAGAGGTGGACCGCAACAAGGTGGAGTGGCATGCTGGTTGCAACATTGAATTCAAATGCAGTGACACTGAGAAGGGTGGGACAGCGTGGGACACTGCCTTCTTCTCTTGTCTCCGGCATGCCCCTAGGCTGAAACTGACCCACTGAGCAGTCAGAACAAGAACAGCACAGTGCATGGAGTCTGAAATGTGATCATCTTTGGATGGAGCAAGTAGCTGGCAGAGAGAATAAGGACAACTGGTTCTGGATGCTGCTGTTCATGGTCCATTTCTTGATTTGGGTGATGGTTGCATGAGTATGTCCACATTCATAAGAGCAGTGAGCTTACAATTATGTTTGGTGTTGTTTTATCCACTTGTTATATATTAAAAATGAATCATATCAAACTAAATCTAGCAATTCTTTTTTATAGTTATTTTAGTTTATTTTTGATACATTTCAGTCCTCAACATAACATCCGTGTCTTTCAGCCTTTGTTATTTTATGTTTTTGAAATCATTTTTTCTTCTATTTAATTAAATCACTTTATTTGGGGGCTCATAAAATTCCCATCATGATCAATACATACATCAACTGCATGCAGACCACATTTGCACATGAGCTGCCATCATCTTTCTTGAAACATCCCTCCTCCACCCGGGCCCCCGCTATCAGACACCCACACTTCCCCTCCCCCTTTCCCCATGAGCCCCTAACAATCTACAAATTATCACTATTCTATCACATCATGCACTGCTCGAAGTGTCTCCTCCTACAATTGATCAAGAGTAATGTAACAGAGAGAAAATACTGAAACCCAAATGGAGGCTGAGCATGATAGAAGGACAAAAGGAAAGTAAAAGAAAATAGAGGAAAAAACCAGAGTAAAGGGCATTTATAGATGCCTAAATACAGGCATGTACATAGGTGAATATATTTATATGATGATGGGGAAAGAGATGTACATGCATATATCTATATGATTAGTATGAAGACAGCAGCATAGCATTGGACCTCCACTCAAGTACTTCTTCAATGCAAGCACATTTTGCTTTATTAAATTAAAATTCCATGATGCTCACCTTCCCAAACAATCACTGAACACAAATGTGTGCATAAGCAAGAGTGCTGAAGAAAGCTGATGGGGCCCAGGTATCAAAAGATGTAGCATCTGGAGTCTTAAAGGCTTGAAAGTAAACAAGCGGGCATCTAACCCAGAAGCAACAAAACCCTCATGGAAGAAGCACACCAGCCTGTGTGACCATGAGGTATTGAAGGGAACAGGTAACAGACATCAAAACAATAAAAATTATATATGATGGGAAGCAAACCAAAGCCCATCAATAGGTGAAGCAACATCCCATTACAGAGGGTTCACAGGAAGGAGATGAGCCAGTCAAGGTAGAGTGTAACAACAATGAAATATACAACTTCCTTCTAGATCTTATGTGCTTCCTCCCACCCACTATTATGATCCCAAATCTACCTTACAAATCCAGCTAGACTAGGGGATGTACACTGGAGCCAGAAATATGAGGAATTCAGGACAGATGATCCCTTTGTGACTAGTGGTGAGGGTGGTGATACCGGCAGGGTGGAGGGAAGGTGGAGCGGAAACCGGGAACCAATTTCAGGTATCTACATAAAATCTCCTCCCTGGGATGTGGATGACCGGGAGGAGGCTAACAGTTCTTTTTTTTTAACCCCTAGGTTCTATAAACAAATTTAGTTGTGAATCCTTCCAAGGTTTATTAATATTTTCTCATGCTTCTTTACCTATCCCATAAATGGCTTCAATGGAACAAATGCAATTTTGTACCACAGATACTGTGGTTGGCACTCCAACAATGACCAGCACAATCTACCTGTCTGATATGTATATTGATACTGGAAATTCATGTTTTACTAGTTATTATTTTCTCATTTTATCTCAGACCCCTGATGGTGTAGGGGATTATGAGTTTGGCTGCTAGCTGCAATGCTAGCAGTTCAAAACCACCAGCTTCTCTCAGAGAGTGAGATGAAAAGTTTAATTGCTATAAAGATGGATGGCCTCAGGAACCCACAGAAGCAATCCTACCCCGTCCTATTGGTTGGAACTGACTCGATGGTAATGAGGCGGTTTTAAAATTTTATTTCTTGTGTCTCTGAATATAAAATGTGTCTCTCTCAGACAAAATATAGTTTGATTTTCAAAATTCTTTCTGCAAATCCTTAAATATTTGTTAGACTAGTTAGTTCATTTACACATACTGCATTTACTGATAAATAGTATTTATGCCTGCCATTTTAGTATTGTTTCCCTCATATTTTGTGCTCCATTCTTGCATTAATCCTTGCTTTGTTATGTTGGTGTTTTTTTAAGAATCATTTTAATTTACTTGCCATATATATGTATATATATACACACACATATAATTTGAACTATTTTCTTAGTGGCGGTTCTATACACAGCAAGTAAAGTTCCTTATAATGGTATAGTTCATATTAATGCCGACTGCATTTAACTAGTATAAATAATTTTTCTCCTGTATACTTGTACTTGCACTCCCTCCCTTTAACTATTCTTTGTTACTTGTCACAGGGTCTAGGATGATTCATCTCATTGCAAACAGAACCCAGGCACGCATTCTTAGGTGCCTCTAGGTGGGTCTCAATCATCAATTTTTAGACTAGCTAAAAAAAATTAACTGGCAAAGATCACTTGTGTAGAGGTCTAAGCAAAGGCATCTATAGATGTAAATATAATTATCTGTGATATGTTGGGAATAAATTCAGGTACAGGGAGTTATAGGTTTAGTACTAAGGCAGCAGCTGGACCTTGGGTCCCCACCCAGGGACTCCCTCAGTGCAAGAACACTTTCTTCTATGAATCTGGTATTCCATGATGCTCACTGGCCCAAAATGATCACTAAAGTCAAATAAGTGCATAAGCTAATGTGGTGAAGAAAACTGACGGCACCCAGATATCAAAGGATATAGAGTCTGGGATCTCAAAGTCTGAAGATAAACAAACTACCAAATAGCTGAGAAGTATCCAAGCCCACACACAGGAAGCACACCAGCCAGTGTGACTATGAAGTGTCAAAAGGATCAGGTCTCAGGCATCAAACAGGAAAAAAAACGTATCACTGTGTGTGCACTTTCCTGAGATGATCCCTGTGGCCAGGTGGGGACATGAGAAAGAATGTTGAAGATAGCTGATGGTACCCGGTTATCAAAAGATATAATGCCTGATGTCTTAAAGGTTTGAGGATGACCAAACAACGCAGCAAAGCCTACCATAGAAGAAGCATGCCAGCCTGTGCGATCATGAGGAAAGAACCAGGTATCAGGCATCAAAGAACAAAAATATTATGTGCCCACCCTCCCAACATGACCACTGAGGGCAAAAAGGTGCAGGGCCAGACAGACCTGAGGAAACTGATGGCACCCAGCCACCAAACAATAAAGTAGCTGGGATTTTAAAGGCTTGAACGTGACCAAGTGGCCATCCAGCGCAGAAGCAGCAAAGTGCACATAGAAGAACATTGACCTGTGTGATCACGAGGGGTTGTAGGGAGAAGATATCAAACCTCAAAGAACAATAAACAAATCAATAAGAATGAGGGGGATAGCAGGGTGGGGACCCAAGGCTCACTTGTGAGCAATTGAACATCCCTTTATAGGGGAGTCACAGGGAGGAAATGTCAGTCAAGGGGCAGTGAGGTAGCGATGAAGCATAAAACTTGCCTCTAGTTCCTGAAGGCTTCCTCCCCCCAACCATCATGGTCCCAACTCTACCTTCCAACTCTACCAGTCGAGCTTGACTGGAGGAGGTACACTGGCAGAGGTGAGAATTGGAAACATAGGGAACTCAGGGCAAATGAACCCCTTGAGGCCAGTGGTGAGAGTGGAGTTAACGAATGTGTGGAGGGAAGGTGGGGTGGAAAGAGGGAGCCAACAGACTGCCTCCTATCTGGAAGACGGACATCGGGAGGAGTGGGCAGGGGGAGATGTCGGGCAGTGTAAGATATGACAAAGCAATTATAATTTGTAAAATAATGAGGACTGGGGGAGAGGGGAAAAAGGATGGAGGGGGGAGGAAGAGAAGCTCATATCAAGGGACCAAGTGGAAAGGTTGATGTTGGGAGAATGTTGATGAAGGCAGCCATGTGGGAGTGTTTGGCACAGTATATGTAACTCTGTATTGAACTGTGTACGGTGAAAAGTGATGTAAGAGACCCCCACAATATGATTAAAAAAAGAATAGAGTAAAAAAATAACTGACACATTCAGGAATTCTTTCCTTTAATTGTTAACATTCTAATTATATCTTTATACATTACACTCTCATCAACAGTTTAATTGTTATTGCTTCACAGAGATGTTATTTACATTAGATAGAAGAGTTGCAAACAAAAATTTACTTTTCTTTCAAATATGCCTATGTAATTAACTTTAGTAATGTTCTGTATTTCTTCATGTGGACTTATATTATTGTCTACCTACTGCCATCAAATAGATTCCAATTTATAGGAACCCTATGTAGGGTTTCCAAAACTGAAGTCATTACAGCAGCAGGCAGCATCCACTTCCTCTCATGGAGTGAAGGATGAGTTTGAAGCACTGACCTTGTGTTCAGTATTCCAACACTTCCTCAAACGTACCACCAGGTTATTGTCTGATAGGCATCCTGACATTTGGTCAGAAGGAATCCTTTTATGATTTCCTGTACCAGTAGTGGTAGGAAAGTGGTGTTATTTTCTTTCCAATCTTTGGAAGAGAGTTTAATTTTACATAGAATGATTGGTTTGGATTCCATGGTTCTAATCAGAATGTGTCAGTTGATCCTCCTGAGGGTTTCTTTACATGGAGGGTCTCTTATTGCTTTCAAATATCTGATTGTCTTGGGCTCTCTGATGTTTAGATTATATTTAGGTGTGTCTCATTGAACTTATCCCATTTCTAGTTTTCTGATTTTCTTGGGTGCATTTTTTCCTTGGAGAACGTTCTTAAATCAATTATTTTTAATATTCTTTTTGCCCCCCTCCCATTTGTTTGTTGTTCTAGGACTCCAATAATGTACATACTCGATGGAGTATTATACGTGTGCAATGCTATCTTCAGTTTCATTTTTTTCCCCTTTCTGTTCTTACTCTGGAGAGAGTCAATTGCCATTTTCCCAATTTCACTGATAATCTCTTCTTTCAATTTAAACATTTAAGTTTTTGAATTAATAAATTGACCAGCTTTTTTTCACATGAATTCATATGTAAGTTGGAGGTATGTTATGTTTCAATATTTTAATAGATAGTTTATAACTCCCCTTTAATTCTCACTTCCTGCTTAAAATCAGCCTAAAATAGGATGCTATAACTATCCATATTTTCCCTGTTCACACTCTGAGCAAATGTGTACCTTTCTTTTTTGGGGGGTGGGGGGTATAACTGCCCTCTGGTAGTCGTAGGAGCTACCCAGCCTTGCTCCTGGAGAGCTGCTGCTGGATTTGAACCGCCAAGCCCATGGGCTGCAGTCCTGCACTCAACCACTATGCCACCGGGGCTCAGCTTACCTTTCTAGATTCTCACAAATATGTTGTAAATGTTTAAAGTAGTCTCTAGAAATGAGCAGGTGCACTATCATGATGAAAAAAATTATTTTGCCTTTTTCCTCACTGATTCACTTTTCAATTTTCTTAAAACCTCTTAATGAACTCCATAATTGTTTTGAGTCCTTAAAGGAAATCAATTAGTGTTGTCTCTTAGGAATACAAAGTTCTATGTCCATAACTTTCTGAGGCCACCTTTCTGCATTTTATTTAACTAGTCCACAAGATTTCTTCAGATGCCACAATTTTGATTATCCCTTTTTAAATTTTAAAATGATAAAAAATAAAAATTTTGGCTGAGCCCCGGTGGCGCAAGTGGTTGAGTGTGGGACTGCGGCCCATGGACTTGGAGGTTCGATCCAGCGGCGGCTCTCAGGAGCAGCACTGGGTAGCTCCCACCACCGCCAGAGGGCCGTGATGCCTAAAAAAAAATTATCAAATGATAAACCTGACTGGAACAGTTAGAACATTGTCAACTGATCTCCCCTCTGCTGCATGTTGAGTTTTCAACATTTTCTGTGTTTTTTTTTCTTTTGTCCCTTTCATATTGGGGTTTATCTCAGGTGCATTTTGCCATTGGGGTGATCTTCTTGAATATTTGTAAGATGTTTTTCTCTGTAACTGAATATAAAAGTCACTGATGAAACTATGGAGACAGCAAGTAGAATGAGACTTCCTGGAGGGTACAATAGGAGAAGGAATAAAAATAAAGGAGTTCAAGAAGGAAGAGAATATTTTGAAACTGATTTTGTGAGCTATTATAAAATGCTGCTTGATTTGATTGATCTATGTAATGATATATTTGCATTATATTCCAATAGAATTGTGTAAGAAAATAAAATAATAATAAAAAATTAGGCCTCCAGATGAGACTAAGTCAAATATATTAATGAGAGAGCTTGTCTATAGCATCCACTGACATGTTTAGGCAATTAAAAAGAAGTAGCTGTGCACATATAGAATGAAATTCACATAGCACATACTTTGTGACTTATGCTCATTTATACATCTGTATCACCTCTCAGTGACATCTAAATAATATCTGTCCAGTCTGACCACACTTTTGCCCCAGGATGAAGGTGAATCCCTTTGATTTTCAAGGCCCCATGGGTTACTGTCCTCATAAACTTTGGATTAATGTTCTTTTCTCTTTTATTTAAATATCAATGACAGCTCATCTAAAGGGTCCCTTAGAACTTCTAAGGAGAAGTGATTGTCCTATAATAAGATGAGATTACATAGCATTTTAAAGGCTAGACCTAGTGAATAGGTATTCTTTTCTCCCACTGACACCCTTTCCTCAATTTTTTCTTAGCTTGTAGGAAGGTGGTGAGTTAAAAAAACATAAATGAAACGAAAATGATTGGAGTATTACTAGGGTTTAAATACTTAGTGGTAGATATGAGCATGTGATACTATAAAGAGCTTGAATTGAGGAGGATAAGGTCATCAATTTTTGCTTTTTGTTGACTAGATTCTGTTCTTTTCTTTTTTTCTTTTTTTTGGGGGGGGGCATCACTGCCCTCTGGTGGTGGGAGTAGGAAGCCCAGCCTTGCTGTTGGATTTGAACCTCCAACCCAGTGGGCTGTAGTCCCACGCACAACCACCACACCACCGGGACTCAGCCCTGTTCCTCTTTTCTTATCAGCAAAATCCCCTTAGGTCCATATTCTAGTAAACTGACTTCGAAAATAACTTTGTTTTGTCATACATGCAGTCTTACAATCAACTCTACCATGAAGAAAGATATTAATTATAGTAATGAAATTTTAGGCAGAACTGATCTTTACAAAGGACAAATTAAACCTGTTTGATGCATTTGATCCTCCTTTCTGGCCTTAAGCATTGATTTTTAAAACAAATAATTTTCTAAGTGTTCTGTGTGTCTGTTAGGTATGTTCATTTGATTAGGATGACCTGCTATTTGGGGAAATCGCAAGTACCAAGAATAAATCTAAAAAATAAAAAAGCAGCCCGCTGGCATAAATCAATTCACACTCATAACAAAGGAAGGAAAAAACTAACTCAGTCTAATGTTGGATGGGAAAGTGTGTTAAAGTATCTTTCTTTTTAATTTGATTTGTGTGTGTGTGTTCAGGGGTGGGGGTGAATGATTATATTTATATCCATTGATGACTATTCTCAGAAACTCAATTGACCAACTTATTGACCAAATTAATAAAATTGGGGTTGTGAGAAATGCCAAGCAGAGACAAGTACCACAATGATATTAATCTTAATGTCCTTCAATCATTTTGATAAACTAATGTTGAAAATAGCTGTGCTTAGTGATGCAATTAACTTTATAAAGTAACTATATCATCTATAAAGAGATTGCTTTGATTGAGGTGTTAAAGGAATTTGATTGAGGAATATTAGAGTTAGGCCCCTGCTTGTGTGTTAGCTTTTCACATTGGTGCTGACTATATTGCTTCAATGATGGAAGCTCTGCCACTGGTCTTTATTTCTACAGGCAGGCTCACCCAACGTAAACTCCCAGACAGGAATATGCTAAGAAGGACTAGGCTGTCCACTTCAGAGTGTTTGCTCACTGAAAGGCCTATGGATAGCATGGAAACACTGATAGTTACTGATAGTAGAACTATAGAACACTGATAGTTCTCCCACTGACCACCTTTCCTCAAATTTTTCTTAGTTTGTAGGAAGGTGGTGAGTTAAAAAACATAAATGATATTAAAATGATTGGACTACTACTGGGATTCAAAGAGTTAGTGGAAGATAGAAATATCTTCCTATTTTTTTGTGGGATAGTGCTAGAAGATAAGTTTCTGATGTCAAAAGTCACTCAAAATATGACTGAAGAAGACCTTGAAGCAAAATTGACCATGGAGTAAAATCAGTGGGAATAAAGTCTTTGGGACCCCATATGCTGATTGGGTACGACTCAAAATGAAAAGAAACAACTGAAAACATCAACTAATAATTGGAGGTTGGAATGCATGAAATATGAATCTATGGAAATTAAAGGTCATTAAAATGAAATAGAGCACACAAAGATTGATATTCTAGGTGTCAAGTTGAATCAGAAAATCATATGGTTTACTATGCTATTAATTAAGAGAAATCAAGAGAAATGGTTTTGCATTCATAGTCAAAAAGTACATCTCAGGTTCTACTTTGAAGTACAATGCTGTCTTTGATAGGACTATATCTATCTCCATTCATGGAAATCCAATTAATTCAACTATTATTCAAATTTATGCACTCATCATGAAAGTTAGTCATGCAGAAATTGAAGAATTCTACTGGTGTTTTCAGTCATAAATTGATCAAGCATGCTATCAAGATGCATGAGAAAAGACAGGTTATTGAGGAGCTAGGGAGAACGGGCATGGGGTGAGAAAAAACATATATAGAGAGAGGGTTTAACATGATAATGCTATTGATTTCATTTCTTGAGATAGGCTAGGTAAATATACAGTATGTTTCTTCAATAACAAACACAAACTGTCCATATTTCTTATCCTGCATACCTAAATAATGGTCAGAGTGGCTTAAAAAATGCTGAAAAGTAAAATGAAAATGGAAATTGTTTTTGGTGATAATCTGAAAAACAGGATGCACTGATAAATATTGGCAATTAGAATGCAAAAGGAAACAAAGAGGAAGGAACAGTAATTGGAAATGTGGATTTGATGATAGAAATAAAACTAGAAATCTCATGACAGAATTTTGTAAGAATAATTGTTTTTTTGTTTCAAATATCTTTCTTCAACAATATGTGAACTTCTCCAGATGGACTACACAGAAATCAAAATTATTACATCTGGGGAAATATAATGGAGAAACTCAATATGAGTAATTACAACCAGGTCAGAGACTGACAGTGTTCATATGACCAGCAATTGCTCACATGCAATTTCAGATTGAAGTTGAAGAAAATGAAAACAAGTCCACCAGAGTCAAAATATGACTTCGAGTCTATTCCACCTAATTTTGGAAAACATCTCAAGAACATATTTACAGCACTAAACACTAATGGCAGAAGATGACATCAAGAACATCATTCACGGGCTGAGCCCTGGTGGCGTAGTGGTTGTGCGCGGGACTGTGGCCCACTGGGATGGAGGTTCAATTCCAGCAGTGGGGCTGGGCCTCCTACTCCCACCACCAGAGAGCAGTGATGCCCGCCCCCCCCCAAAAAAAAGAACATCATTCATGAAGAAAGCAAATGATCATTTACAAAACAAGAAAAAATCAAAGTAAATGCCAGAAGCAACTCTGAAACTTGTTCTTAATTGTATAGTATTCAAGCAAATTGAATAAATGTTTAAATTAAAGGGTTAAGCAAATAATTTCAAAGGACAGCTCAAGAAGACAAAGCAAAATATTACCAAGAAATGTAGAAAATCCCCAAAAGAAGAACATATTCAACATGTCTTAAATTAACAGAACTCAAGAAAAAAAGGTCAAGTCTTCAGTGGCAATATTGAAAGATCTTGGGGGAAAATCATTGAATTATTCAAGAAGCATCAAAAGAGGACTGAAAAAAAATACTGTCACTGGAAGAAGAAGAAGAAGAAGAAGAAGAAGAAGAACTACTAGTCCACAGTTCAGTGGTGCTGAGAGATGTTCAAGCTACACTGAAAACATCAAAATATGACTGCAAGAATTGATAGAATGTTTATTGAATGGTTTCAACAAATTGATGAAGCACTGGAAAGACTCACCCATTTATTTCAAGAATTTTGGAAGACAGCTCCTAGGCCAACTGAAAAGATCCTTATTTGTACTCATAATTTTACCCAACAGAGTTCTTCAATTATAGATTAATATCATTGATATCATATGCAAATAACATTTTCCAGAATATCATTCAAAAAAGGTTGCATCAGTATCTTAAGAGGGAGGATTTCAGACTGGATTCATAAGAGGATGCGGAAGTAAGAATTTACTGATATCGCTGGCATCACATGAATCTTGGCTAAAAGCAAAGGATACTTTAAAGCTGTTTATTTGTATTTGAGTGACTATTCCAAGGCACTTGTCTATGTGGATCACAACATACTATGGACAGCCTTTGGAAGGATAGGAATTCCAGAATATTTGGTTGTGCTCACTCAAAATCTGTGCATTGATCAAGGAACAGTTTTTAGAACACGATAGGGGACATTGCATGTTTAAAAAAAGAAGTATTTGTGAGGATTGTATTCTTTCATCATACTTGTTCAGTTTGTGTGAGGAGAAAATAATAAGAGAAGCTGGATTATAGAAAGAAGAATTCATGATCAGGAGTGGAGGAAGACTTATTAACCACCAGCAATATGCAAATTATATAACCTTGTTTGCTATAAGTGAGGAGAGTTTAAAGCACCTTTGGATGAAGATCTAGGATTATAGTTTTCAGTATATAATGGAAACCACATCATCATACCTGGGCTAATAGATCACATTATAACGAATGGAAAAAAGATTGAGGTTGTCAAGGTTTCTGTCTTGCTTGGATGCGCAATCAATGCTCATGGATGCAACAGTCAAGAGATCAGAAGTAGAGCTGTCTTAGGTAAATCTGCTGCACACTATCTCTTTAACGTGCTCCAAACAAGGACTTGCTTTGAGCATTATGGTGAGTCTGACACAAGCCATTGAATAAGGAAGCTCAAAGAGAAACGAATACACTTGAGCTATGGTGTTGGTGAAGAATATTGAAAGTCCCATGGGTTGCCAAAGAATAAGCAGATCTTTCTTGAAAGAAGGGCGCCTTAGAGGCAAAGATGTGGAGACCTTTCCTCACCTATTTTGTACATGTTAACAGGAGAGACCAGTCCATGGAAAAAGACAAAATGCCTGGGAAAGTGAAAAAGAAAAGAATGCTTGATAAGATGGATTGACACGATGGTGGCTGCAATGGTAAGCTCAAAATAAGAACTGCAGAAAATAGAAAAGATGGCATAGGGCCAGGCAATGTCTCATTCTGTAGTATATTTGGTCACTGTGAGGCTTAATGAACAGAGGGCACCTAACAACAACAGCATTCTATTTAAGGATTCATATCCTTAAATGTGTGTGTGTGTGTGTATATATATATATATATATATATATATATATATATATATATAAAACTTTTGAGAGAGAAGTATGGTTGAGCTTAGTACTGACTATTAATTTTTTAGACTGGAAGACTGGTGTGCTCCTTTTTTACAGTCTAACAATGATGTAGTAAATAATCTAATATTTGTGTATACATTTCCCTACCATTATGTGGATAGGGATATTTACTTTTACCAGAGTTATTATCTCTAAAGAAAGCCTGGTTTATAAGACCAGTTTATGTGCAGAGAAATTTAGGTTACTCTTTGAAATAGTTGAAGTGGCCACCAGGGGGTTACAATTGACCATAAAATTCTCCAGACCTCTTCTTTCTGAAGTTGATGTTTTTCATGAGTCCAAGGTATCACTCAGGCTTAGAAAGATCAGGAAATAGATTTTAAACCATGTTGTAGTCTTTAAAAAGATTAACATTATTGTTTACCACATATTGATAAAGATATGAGTAAGTTTAGAGAACACAAAAAAGAGCAATGCGGATGATTAAAGAGATAAGTAGGACTTCCAGGAAGATAGTGACCAAGTAACACATCCCAGAGGAACTTCATAGAAGTAAACCCAGGAGAGTTACTAAGAGGGAAATTCAGCACTGCCAGATCGAAGGAGGAGCATCATAAAGATAAATAGGCCCAAATCCATAAGGTAGTGAGGGGCTGGGGGCTTTTGGCTTATCACAGTGTTGGCCAGCTAGGGTTTGATATTAGCCCTGCCAATGTCTCAGCTGGAGCTGGCATCATTTGAAACTGGAGAAGGGGTTTTATCTAAACAGAGCCATACCTTGCCACCACCTTGTGGCAGAAATTAAATCCTTGCAGCCCCATGATCAGGGACCAGAGCTCAATTATATTGTTACATTTTCCCCCTCTCCTCTCTCTATCCCCCACAGTTTCAGTGGGCTTAGTATTTTGTTCTGTTTCCTTTTTACCTCTTCCATTTTCTCCCACATAAGACTGCTGATTTCCAGACCACTCCCCTTAGCCAAGGACATTTAGGCCTGCTCCACCCTGTGCAGCATTGCCTGAGACTGGGGAAAGCCAGCCCACCCTCCATCAGGGGATTTCCTCCCAACTTCTTCCCAGGGTATTCCTGCCTGTGTGGCTGAAGGAGCTCCTATCTGTCCTCTGTAGTGCCACATGACTGAGAGAGCTTTCAAGAGAAAGCTTTAGTGCTTCCCATGCCCTAAGGTAGCTCGGTCAACACCTGCCAACATTTCACTCTGCTTCAGGAACTTGTGCCCTACTTGTGATCTACCTGATCAGAGCAATTCTCCTCACCATTCATGGTGCTCTATGCCAAAGCAAGCAACCCACCAGCCTTCTGTGGCACTCCCCTTGCAGTGGGAACTCCAATACACCCTCTGCATTGGCCCAAATTACCGTGAACTACACCATCATGGATTCTTGTGAGATCACCACATATAGCACTGTCCTCATGGGTCCACAACAATTCAAGTGTCTAATGAATGAGCCATTCAACTTGCCTTCCAAATAATAGAAGACTGCTTGACTAGGGAAAGAGTTAAGCCACAGGAGGTTAAAGTGGTAGCCCAAATCTATAGTGAAATTAGTTGCATGCAGTTTAAAGAAGCTCCTCTGCATCTCAGAGAAAGAACCAGTGCTCTTTAACTCCCTGGAAAATGGCACTTGGCACCTCTAAATAACACAATGCAAGCAGCAAGCAGCCCCAATGACCTCAACACAAAACAAGAGAAGCAGAAGACAATGGCAGAAGATATCTTGAACCTAACGATGTGCATAGAAGAAGCAGACATTGATATCCTGCAGAAAGAAAATTTCAGAATGCTGTTTGGAGACATACAGGATATGAGGAAAACAAAAGAGAAAAATGATGAAATGATAGAGGATGTAAAAAGTCCATAAACCAAAGGGAAATATATGCACTTAGGGACAAGATAACAAAAACTAGTAGCAGAGTCACAGACTTGGTGAATCGACCAGAGGAAGCAGAAACAACATACATGACCTAGAGGACAGTCAAGCAGACTTTAGCAAACACAAACAAACGTCTAATAAAATCATCAGTGAAACTGAAGGAAATCTGAGAGCTATGCCTGATGCTATGAAGAGGAACCACATCAGAATAATTGGATTACTGGAGGAAGACACGACAAAGTCATCTACAACAATAGAGAGAGAATTCTTGGTGGAAAACTTCCCCAGTTTAATGAGTGAAAAC
Source organism: Nesogale talazaci (assembly GCA_004026705.1). NCBI lineage: Eukaryota > Metazoa > Chordata > Mammalia > Afrosoricida > Tenrecidae > Nesogale > Nesogale talazaci. Next base: position 139,062 of record PVJH01001746.1, read on the forward strand.
CAGGAAACTATACAGAAGACTGAAAGTACACTACAGAGACTGAATCCTAAGATTTCACCAAGGCATATAATAGTTAAACTATATAACATCGAGACAAAGGAGAAAATCATGAAAGCAGCTAGGGAAAAACAAGCAATCACATATAAAGGTTCCCAAATAAGAATATGTTTAGACCTATCAGTGGACACTACAAAGAAGAGATAAGAGTGGACTAACCTATCCCAAAAATTGAAGGAAAATAACACAAAACCAAAAATACTCTACCAAGCCAAATTATCAATCAAGATATATGGAGAAGTAAGAGGCTTCACAGACAAGGAAAAACTCAAAGAATACTCAAAGTTTATTCCACCAGGTCAGACTATTAATCAAGCTTTCAATGTAGAGGTCTGAAAACATTGCATAACAGTGTGAGACAAAAAAGGTCTAATTTGTGGCAGGTGGGGCACTGGTTTGCCACCACATTGATGCACCTGCTCCTGAGCTCGTTTCAGTGTGCCAGTTTTTGTCAAAAAAACTGCATGCTTCGTAACTCCTTGCATATTACTCACCTTAGAAGAAAACCATCCCTTCAAAAGATCCTTGAAAATCAAAAATGAGCAGAAGAACAACACTAACCAAGCATAATTAACATACCACCACTTAGAACAACCTCACCCAGAGGGTAAAAAAAAGAAAACAGTCCCCAAGATAGCACTGATTTAAGAGTGGAAATAAGTCAAGAATGATACCTCCCCCAACTTGCACAAAACACTGATAAGAAAGGGAGAAAGGAAAATACCCAACACAAAAGATACAAGATGATATCACAAAGTCCACAGATGGAGATAATAACCCTGAATATCAATGGACTGAACTCAGGCATTTAAAGACGGAGGCTAGCAGACTGGCTTAGAAAAGGCAACCCATCAATCCACTGCTTACAGGAGACACATCTCAAAACACAGACAAAAAGAGGGATTGCAATCAGTCCCAGACAAAATTAGCTTCAAAGTGTAAACCAAAAAATGAGATAAGGAAGGACACTATATAATGCTTAAGGGAAAGGTAGAAAAAGAACCACTAAGAATATTAGCTATATATTCCCTAAATGAGGGACCTGTTGAATACATCAATCAAACACTCTAAAAGATGAAAAAAATCACACTCAACAATTAAAGTGGGTGAATTCACTACACCTCTGTCTGAGACAGATAGATCACAGGGAAAGAAGCTCAACAAAAAGGCTAGAGATCTAAACACTACAACATGATCTGATAGATATTTACAGAACATTTCCTCTAAATATTAAAAGAGTCACATACTCTTCAAGCCCACATGGCACATATTTGAAGATAGATCACATGCTGGGACATAAACTTAAGCACATTGATATCATACAGACCTCTCTCTCTGACCACTGTGTCATAAGGCTGGAAATCAACAAAAGGAAAATAACAAAACAAGAGCAAATATTTGAAGGATGGATAACTCTCTATTGAAAAGGAGTGTGTACTGGCCCAGATCAGAGGAGAAATTAGGAAATTTTTAGAAATCAATGAGAATGAAAACACGACATAACAAAACTTATGGGACACAGCAAAAGCAGTTATCAGAGGAAGCTTCATAGTAATACATGCACATCTGAAAACAGATTTCTATCTGAAAACAGATAGAAGACTAATGATTGATATTCTGGCACAAAATTTACAACAGCTACAGCAGAGTGTGCAGGACAACCCTTCTAGTAACAAAAGAAAAGAAATAATAAAAATCAGGGCTGAGATTCAGGAAAGTGAAAATAAGAAAACTATTGAAAAAAATGGATGCAGCTAAAAGTTGAGTCTTTGAAAGAATAAACAGGATTGACAAACTGCCGGCACACTTATCCAAAGAAAGGAGGGAAGAAATTGCAATAACAAGGATGAGGAAATAAGAGGGGACATTGCAACAGACCCTAATGAAATGAAAAGGATAGTTAGTACTACAAAGATCCGTGCTCTAATGAATTCAACAACTGGAAAGACATGAAAAAATGCCTGGAAAAACAATCTCTTCCTAGATTATGTCCTATGAATGTTAAGAATCTCAACAGACTCATAACAATAGAGGTAATAAACAAGGTTATCAAAGGATTGCCCACCAAAAACTTCCCTGGACCAGAAAGCTTTACACGAGAATTCTATCAAGTACAATTCTATCAAAAACTAACACCAATCCTACACAAACTCTTCCAGAACCTAGAAAAAGATGGCAAACTTCCAAACTCCTTCTTTGAAGCTAGTATTACTCTGATACTTAAACTGGGCAAGAATCCCACAAGAATCAAGAACTGCAGACCAATACCAGTAATGAACATCAATGTAAAAATCCATAACAGAATGGATTCTATTGTACTGGACAATGGAATACAAAAGTATATAAAATAAATAATTCACCATGACCAAGTGGGGTTCATACCTGGTATGCAGGGATGGTTCAACATACAAAAGACCATTAGTATCCTTCCCTACACTGACATGAGTAACTATAAGAAACACATGATAATATCGATAGTATTAAGGTAGTAGATGGATATTGGGTCTCCACTCAAGTATTCCCTCAATTTAAGAACACTTTGTTCTATTAAACTGGCATTCCATGGTGCTCTCCTTCCTGACAAGTTCACTGAAGACAAAGCAGCTACAAAAGCAAATACAGTGAAGAAAGTCGATGGTGTCCAGCTATCAAAAGATAGTGTCTTCAAGGCTTGAAGGTAAACAAACAGTCATCTAACTCAGAAGTAACAAAGCCCACGTGGAAGAAGAACAGCAGCCTGTGTGATTATAAGCCTGTGTCAACTAGCAGGCATCAAAGAACAAAAGATCATATTATTGTGTGCTCACTTTGATATGATTGCTGATGACAAATGGGAGCAGAAGCAAATGTGGTGAAGAAAGCTGATTATGCTCAGCTATCAAAAGATATAACATGTAGGGCCTTAAAGGCTTGAGTATAAGCAAGCGGCCATCTAGCTCAGAAGCAACAAAACCCCTATGGAGGAAGCACACCAGTCTGTGTGATCATGAGGTTTTGAAGGGATCAGGTATCCGGCGTAAATAAATAAAATATCATATCATTGTGAATGAGGGGGAGTGCAGATTGGGGACCCAAAGTCATGATGAGAAGCTGAATGTCAGGATGCAGTAGCAATGATGAAATCTGCAACTTTCCTCTAGTTATGCTTCCTCCCCCAAATGATCTGAATTCTACCTTACAAATTTGCTACACCAGAGGATGTAAAATGGTAAAGATAGGAACTAGACACACAGGGAATCCAAGCCAGAGTATTCCTTCAGGACCAGTGGTGTGAGTGGCAGAGGGTGGAAGGAAGGTGGGGTAGAAAGGAGGGACTAATTACAAGGATTTACATATAACTTCTTCTCTGGTGGATGGGCAATAGAAAAGTGGATGAAGGGAGATGTCAGACAGTGGAAAACATGAGAAAATAATGATTTATAAATTATCAAGCGTTCATGAGGGAGGGGGAGCATGAAGGGAGGGAAAAATGAGGAGCCGGTACCAAGGGCTTGAGTTGAAAGCAAATGTTTTAAGAATGATGATGGCAACAAATGTACAAAGGTGCCTGACAGATGTATGTATGTATGTATGTATGTATGTATGTATGTACGTATGTGTGTATTGTGATAAGGGTTTTGCAAGCCCCCAATTAAATGACTAAAAACAAATCAACTAATAAAGACATAAACAGGTTTTGTATATAAAAGTTAAAGGAATGGGAGCTATGTACTTTAGAGACTAGAAACCCCAGGGAAGTCCTGATTACCACTTGGAGTTTAGAAAATATTTTTATGAGGACCATACCTAGCAGTTATTCTTTATGGTCATGGAGGACAGAATGAGAAAGCAGGTATAATTCTCTATTATTTTATTATTTTTTACTTGCTGATTAACAGATTAGGTAGATATTAATGAGATTTATTTTCCCATTACCTAAACCACTCCCTGGTAGTAATCTGAACCCTTAGAGTTGCACATTAATTTTTCAGGGCCCAGGGGTACTATCTGGCAGTCCGGAGTAGTGCTTTTATGAAGTAAGTCATGAAGGGCAACCTGCAAGTAGCTCACATGATCACTGCTTTATATTCAAAAAGTGGCTGTAGGAGATCATCTGGTTAGCACTATTGACAGTTATATGAATGTACAGAACAGAGTTTTTATTCTCAAATGAATATATCTAATGGACACTGACACCCTTTCTCATATTTTTAATGAGAAAGCACACAAAGTATACTAACAAAAAGAAACAATTTGCTATGCACATTCATTAGGCACATCTCAAGTTCAAAGTGGTGTACTGGATCCCAGATGATGGTAAGAAGATGAAGTGGTGATTTGCAGAAGAGAAGAATCCATTGTTTCCCTTTTTGAAATAGACATGCTAATAAACAGTTAATTTAGAGAAAAGGATTTGTGAAACTCATGAATATGGCTTTTAGCTCTTCTCCCATGATCCTGATTCATATAAATGCTTTATAAAACATACTTAAAATTAAAGTTGCATGCATTGTTAATGTTTGTTCTCAAGCCGAGTTTAAGAAGGGAGATTGAAGAGCTATTAGCAAAAGTAAATCAAAATGTTACTATTATTAGTTGTAAGACTTTACAGAAACTATATGCTGCTCATTTTGAAGAGAACTGAATAACAATATTTCATTTTGCAAGTCATTAATATTTTTGTTTTGCCAATAAGATAAATGTGACATTAATTTGCAGTGTAAGAAGGAAATGAATTCTGGTGAGTGATATCTTCAGTCATAAATCATTTTTAAAAATTAAAACATCATTTAGAATCATTTGTACCAGGATGTGAACATCATTACTTTGTATGATCATTATTTCATCTTTTTATGAATGATTGGAAGTGTCATTTCTAATTCCAACTTTTTGCTTTGGAAGTTACACTTCAGCCTTTGATGCTTTCTCAGTATGTCAGATAACTCATTCCCAGCTTGATTCACTCAATTTCTTCCTTACCACTACAAAATAAGATGTTTATAAAGAGGGGTAGATCCCAGAAAGGGGTTGTGCCTAAAATATATCAATAGAGATAAGAATAGGAATGTACAATTTTATATTAAAATACTGTAGTTTCAAAAAGAACATCAAAATTAAGAACATCTGATGTTAAGAGGACACAGTCTACATTTGTACCCTGTATCTATATGAACAAGTTGAAAAATTTGTGGGAGGAAAATTAATTATGTTTCAATTTGGTGTTTCCATGAACTTGCTGAAGTTCTCTCCTTTGTATATATAATGGAAAATGAAATTAGTGGTGGCATTTTCATGTTTGGCTCCATTTTCCCTGTGGGAGTAGTCCAGTGGACTAACAGAAAGCATAGAATAATATATGTCATAACCTTGGCCAGTACACGTTTTGGTGCCTAAATGTTAGACTTGTTTCTAGGTACGTTTGACCTATTGATTCCAAAAACAACACCAGTTTTTCCTTATCAGTTCTTGAGTAAAAGAACATAAATGCCATGTGCTATTCTTCACCCTGCTCAAATACAAAGTAATAATCTTTTAATGGAGCTCAAAATAGAGGAAATGCATGCTGATTTTATTTAAAGTAATTTGTTTTGTATTTAGGTAAAGTTATACTTCTCATAGTGTCCTTTGACCAATAGATATATTTGAATAGTGCTAACTCCGTGAACTTGGAATTTCTCCCCAAATAGCACCACTTAATCTTTATTAGGAACTGAAAGGCAAGCAGTTCCAATGTACTATCTTTAAAAAGAGCCAGGAAATAAGAGTGACTTGAAATAAGGAGTGCTGCTGTCCTACTGGGTCTGTGTTTGACTACTAGACACAAGGTTAGTTATTCAAGCCGTCTAGCTGCTCTGCAAGAGAGTGATGAGATTTTGAAGATGTAGTCTCAGAAACTCTCATGAGATGTCCCTTTCTGTCCTATAGCATCATCATGAGCCAAAATAAATTGGGTAGTTTTGAATTTGACACAACAAATAGAGATTCAAATAGCCTAGAAATCAAAATGGGTTATCAAAGTTCAAACTACTTTATTAAAATTGAAATCTTCAACTTTGATACTTTTTCAAATATTTCTTACAACTTTTTTGTCTTATCCTATATTTTATGGGTCTGAATTATGCATATTTTCATATTTAGAACTAGGAAGATTTCCTAGAATAACTTCCAAGCTGAACATATAGTGGACTATCATATCTAAGGAACCAATGCTCATGGGACTATCCAATGCAATTTTTGAAACCATTGCACTAAATGATTCCTGGAACAGATGTAAAAACAAAGACACTTGGGGGAAAAAAGTCATCTTTGACATTCTTCTTTGGCTTCCAAAAAGGCAAGTGGGCAGTAATTTTATTGTTTGCAATGCTTGGATCATACAGGTTGGTATGCTTCTTCAAGGTGCAGTTAGTTGATGCCTCATCAGACAGCTGCTTGTTTAAGACAAGCTTTTAAGGTCCCAGACACTATTATTTATAGGAGGCCTAGTCTTTGCTCCTGTGGAGCTGCTGCTGGAATTGAACCTCCATCCCAGTGGGCCTCAGTCCCGTGCACAACCACTATGCCACTGGGGCTCAGCGGTTTAAAGTAATTTTATATATTTTATCTTTCAATTAATTTATTGTTTCATATATTTGAATTATTTCTCTATTGTCAAGTTTTAAGAAGGTTGTGATGTTCATCAAGACTGGATCTAGGAATAGGTAGTGAAAGTGAGTCATGAATATAAAAGCTTACATAAAGCTTATATCACCACTTAGAAGAATTTCAAGCCCATTGGTTTGGTAGCACGGGCTATAGATTTATATCTTAAAACCAATTTGAGAAACTCTAATATTGCTGAAAAGGCTTAAAATGAGGATTCACAAGAAAAGCTTATTTGGTTCCTGATATTTGCTTGTTTGCACATCATTCCTCCTGCAGGATTAGTGAGCAGAGGATTTGTAAAACCACAGAGGAATCATTTGAATGGGATAATACAGACATTAGAAAATGATTAACAGCGATTTCATAAAGGTGGAAGGTAAGCTGCTCATTTTATGGAACGGAACAAATGTGTTTTGTATGATTAACAAAAGAAGAGATGGGAAAATTGAAAAATATTACTGTTCAATCTAATAAGGCAACCAACAATATTATATATAAATGCAAACTCTCCCCCAAATTCACATACTTAACATTATTTAATGTTGAACGGCATCTAGACTGTGGCAGAAAACCAACACAGAGTATAAAAACCACAGTGCTTAAATGCCAGCCAACCCACACAGTTAAAAGGCAGTTTATTTGATGTGATCTTTTTTCTTATATGAGCCAGCAATGCTTAACACCTAACAAGTGAAGGTGAATAAAACTTAAACGATCTTCCTGAGAGCTTCTAATTATTTTGAGAAATGAGGAAAATTCACTGATTCACAAGGCATTGTCTTAGGTATTAAGATAAATACAAAAGATTCTACCAAATATGTTGTCATGCCAATGGTGAACAAGGCATGTCTGTTCAAGGTAAGTTTGTCACCCTCCAGAGATACTTGTTTCTATGTCACGTAGAACTGAACGGACACAGTTGTAATAGCTGCGTAGCTGCTACTGTAAGTTTCTGAGACATTTTCAGATACCTACTAAATTTGTTTCCCTTTCACTGTTCATGCAGTAGGACTACAAGATCTTCCTTGCAACCACAATCGGAACTCTGTATGTAACTTTCTCCACCTGTATTCGAGCCTGATTCATTCATCTAAAGACTTTAATGAGGACTCTCTGGAGCTTGGGTGATATGAGGCGAAATAATTACTTCTAGGATGTTTCAGGATTGTTCTGGAATCTTTAAATTCTTATTAATAAGAATGTGGTCCATAGGTGCAGTGAAATGAAATTTCTTGGTGGTTACTGTAACTTGGGCACTGTTCCAATATGCCATTCCACTGGTTATAAAGAGAGCTATTACAGTAGCAGGACTAGATAATCCCACAACCATGAGAAAGAAGAACCACCAAGAAGGCATATGTGAGGTTTTTGTGTGAAGTGGAAGCAGCCACAGAAGGACCCAAAGCCACACCCCTAAGACCAAGTGGCCAAGGACCTAGCAATGCTGAGAGACTTAGGGCTAGGGGCTCTCCTGCACAGTGGCACGCCCTTTGTGCATTTGTGAGCACGATCTGCCAGAGCAGGGCAGAGGGCCGGGAACCAAGTGACCGAGGACCAAAAGAGAAGAGCTTTTTGGAACAGGTAAAAGAGGTGCCTTGTTCAAAAGTACCATATCCTTAATATTTTCTGGTCCTGGGTTATGTTAACCTGTTAACTTCCCTAATGCTTTCCATAAACACAAATATTATCTTTGAGTTTTATGTATCCATTGAAATGAATTATTGAATCCAGCAGAGAAGTACAATGCTTTTATAGGGACACGTTTTGTCAGATAGAATAAAGACCGATGGAGGCAGATCGGGTTCCTGTCTCATGTAAATTATTTCTGGGAAGATGTGGTATTTGATTCTCCTTCCCCATTAGGTTGCTGGAGGAGTTCAGATATAACTCTGATACCATTTCTTTATTGGAAAAATAGTTTGACCATTATTTGTGAACTTCTTAGAAATGTAAGATCAGGTTTGGAAACAAAATCTGCAGTCATGTGCATATTACAATTTGAAAAGTATTGCACTAAAATACCTAAAGGATTAAAGGAGCTGAAGAAACTGTAATTTATATTCTTAATATAAGTTCAGATTGAGGAAGTGCAGCCAGTCAGAGTATGACTGAATTAGGGCCTGGGTTCAATAACATATGGGCAATTTAGGGTAGAGATTCTTGTAAAGTTCCCCAAATGCCCAGAATGGTACTGACATTAAGCAAGCACTAAACAGATATCTCTTGAATGAATATTACTAGAGTTCTTCTGCGCCTCAAGTATAGGATTCTCTCTTTATTGAAAATAGACTTGAAGATTAAAAACAGCATTTGAGCCCTCCATTCCTCATTTCTTAAAAATTCATTTCTATAACCTGACAAAGCCTTATATAAATGCATTAATTGATACAATACGAAAGAACAATTAGGAGAAATGAAAAGAACTCAGGCTAGGACAGGTACACTGGTATTGTAGAGAAGTTAACTGGAGAGAAAATAATCTCAGGTGATAAAGAGGTAAGGAGGACTGTGGCATTGCTTACTTGTTTACTCAGCTTGGGGAAAGGAGGAATGAAAGTCTTTTGAAATAAGTAGTTTTGAAGTACTTCACCTCCCAATAATTAGTTGTCTTGTTCATAATGTAAAAGGAGGCTTCTGAATATCAAAATTATGTTTAGTTTGAAAATCTAGGAGATTTCGGGGTTAGCAGAGCATTTAGAGACACAGACCACTCACCATAGAAGCCTGACAAAAAAAAACAAATCTAGAAATATATTATTAAGGTTGACTTATAGATATGTAAATTATCTGAGTTATGATCTTTTTCCTCTACAAGGAAAGCAGATAGGAGATATTGTTAGCTGTTTTTTTTTTTAAAAAAACATTTTACCACAAAATTTACATAGTCAGATCATTAGTTTCACATTTAATAATTCATATATTCTGATTCAAATAATGAATTTTAATCACTCAGTGTCTCCCTGATTATCCTATTTCCTCACTGTATGTCCAGCCTCAGTTTCTCCTTCTTTCCTATCCCTCTGAATTTTGCCCTTGAATGGGTGCTTTCCATTTGATCTTAAAGAATTTATTATTTTTCCTTGAGTTCAGTATATCTTGAGACGTCCTATCAGTAAGTATCTGATCAGTAAGCCTGGTATCGTTTATGGGTTTTAGTTTAGTTCCATATTTTTGTAGCACTCTGTCTGGGACTCCTAATGTGATCATTCTCAATGTAGTTGGTAAGAGTAACTGGGTACCTGCTAATACTTCTAGCCTCGGGGAGGTGGAAACCAACTGTTGTTTGGTTCATTTTTGTCTTAGTCTTGGTAGACTACAGAAGCAAATTCATAAACATGTATATGTGTATAAAAAAGAGGTTTATATATAGGAGCAATTGAATATTGAGAAAAGACCCCAGTCCAGTGCAGATCAAGTCCAATATTAGCCTATATGTCCAATACTAATCTACAAAGTCCTCTTCAGACTCACAAAACACATGCAATGACCCTGAGTGCAGAGTAATCACAGGCCAGTGGGTGGGATGGCTTGTGGATCCAGTGGCCTTGTAAACATCTTGGGACTAGCATGGGTCTCCATGTGGTTCCTTCAGCTCCTAGGGCTACATCAGGATAGGTCCATATGCCTTCTCCTCAGAAATCTTTCACAGGGAGTGAGTCCAGAGAAAGAGAATCTTCCACCCCCAAGCATGAAATATAGGAGTTCCCGCAATCCTCAGGAGAACGCTATGCTCACACAGATGCCTCATTGGCTATGACCCAAGTGACAGATTGGACCTCACTCCTTGACTCTTCATCCTCTCAAGCCTCAAATTGACAACAGATAGTGTAATTACTACAGCTTTTTTGTCCATTGGGCCAGTTGTTTCCATGTGTTTTCAATTTTTGTCACTCAACTCTGGATGGGTGGAAACCAATAGTGCACCACACATCACTGCTCACAGCGGTAGTAACCCCAGATACTACTCACCAACATTGAATATAGAATATGGTCTTTGGGAACTATGCTATGCCTATTGACCTTGGTGTCCCTCAGGACTCGGAGCCTGATTCCTCAGAACCAGGGGCTCATTCTTTCAAGGTTTTTCATTATGTCTGAAAAATCTACATAACTTAATATCTATATTTACCACATTCACGGATATGTTTGTAGCATATACAAACATGCTATGTCAAACCTACACAAATCCATAGGTTGAGTCCTATTCTCTCTCCCACATGGTTCAGCCTGGATACCTATCCAAGCATATACTCAGACTGTGGTTGAATGATTGTGTATATAACAGTATTTGGCTCTGTTGACTTTGACTTTTGAAACTTCCCATGCCTTCCCTTACTTCCATTATTTCCCCCTAACCTTCTTCTTCACCATTAATGGAAATTAACAAGTGTCCTCCCTCTAACCAGTGACTTTCCCACCCTTTTCTTCCCTCTCTGAGAACCATCAAAGAATGGTTTCTTCTGTCTGAAATTGTTTTTATAATAGTGCTCTCATGCAATCCTAGTTCACTTGTGGTTAACTGATTTCACATCCTTTAGGTTCATCTCTGGGTTGATCATGATGGGTTTCCTAGTTATTCTTTAACATTGTGTAATATTCCATGTGTGTATGCACCAATGTTTATATCTCTACATCAGTTGGTAGAAATTTAGGTTATTTCCATCTTTTTGCTATTGTGTCTAGTTCTGTGATGAACTTGTCTATTCATGTCATGGCTTTTATTTCTCTAGAATATATACCAAGGAAAGGGATTCCTGAGTCATATGTCTCTGTCCCTAACCCTCTGAGAAAGCAACAGTCCTCTTTCCAAGGTGGGGATATCATTTTATTGTCTCATGAAATGTATATGACGGTTCCTGTCTTCTGTACCCTAGCCAATTATTTTATTTTTTAACTTTGCTATCCAGTGCTGGATCTTTCTTTTTAAAATTATTTCCATCTTTGGGATAGCTAATGATCATGCACACATCTTCATATGCCTGCAAAAGGTCAAATTTTGGGAACTTACTGTATTAACATTTTTTTAAAGTGTTTATGCTTTTTATGAATTTTAGAGATTAATTCCTTGTCTGATATGTTAGTATCAATATTTTCCTCATAGTATGTGAGTTCTTATTCTTTATTTGAAATATTTAGATGCACATAAGTGTCTACTTTTAAAGACATCCAGGCATCTCATTATTTTTTCTGTTATTTTTTTAATTATATTTGATAGGATATTTATGCTGCAAATTAGATTCCCTAAGTGTATCCTTATTTTTTCATTGTGATCTTTTGAGTTGTTAACTATACATTTAGGTCTTTGATGCATCTTTAGCTAGTTGTTTGGTTTTTTGTTTTATTTTATTTTTAATATAGTAAGAAATATTAACGTACACTTCCCAATATTTTGCTAGTGGCTATCAAATTTTGCCAGGACCCTCTGTTAAAGAGACAAATGCTCCTCTATTTGATTTGTTTTGATCTTTTATCAAAGATTAACTGTTCATAGGTAGGTGGATTTACTTTTGAGTTGTCAATTCTATGCTATTTTTGTACTCAGACCAGGGTATTGAGATTGAGAAGTGATGATATTACCTGATCTAAGGAGAAAAACAAAAACTTTAAAACTCTTCCCTATTGCTTCACTTTCTAGTGTATGAAAACCTCATTGTTATGAGTTTTCTGTGTATTTGGGATAAGAAGTAGCCCAGTCCAGGAGGCAACATTAAAATATATTTGAGCTCTCAAGACCCTATAAAGAGCCAAGAAACTCACAATTAAGGATAATCTGCACAATAGAAATATTTATGATTCTTAACAAATGTTTCCTGAATTTCCAAAGTCTTATGTAGAGTTTATCGAATCTTGATACCCTGTGTAACGTCTTTCTGAAAATTGGAGGAACTTATTAGAATCTAGAATCAGTAGATTTGACATAAGAAGCTGGGAAAGAAAAACCTGGCAATCTGCTCCCACAACGATTACAGTCAAGAAATTTCTGTGAAGCAGTTCTGTTCTATGACATGAACTGGTATGAGTTGGAGTCTAGTTGAGGACGCACAACAAGAACAAGAAAGTTAGGTTTGCAGTCAAAATTGTGCATTTCAAATGAATGCTCAAATGTTGCTATGTTCTAACTAGTGTTTAATTTATCAAGCACCACCAGAAAAGCAAAGAAATCTCTCTAGGAAGAAGTAAAACTACAACACTTCTTAGAAGTGAGGACGGTGAGACTTTGTATCACCTACATTGGATACATTTTGGACAGTAGAAGGTCACTGAAAAAGAGGGAGATTCTGAGTTAGCTGGATTGATTCAGTGCATAGCTGCAACAATTGAAAGGAGGGTGCAGGTGCTATTATGTATAAAGTGCTGTGAGTCAGGGTGGTATCTGCCAGGAACAAAATGACTGATTTGCAAACAAATTGTCCTCATAATGATATTAATAGGATCTGTAGCCAGATATACAAATTACGATATGGTAAGAAATTCAAGGCACAGGAAAACTATTTACAAAATGTAAGACAGAATTTGAAATGGGATAGAAGTGATTCATAGAATCCCTAACTCAAATATATCTTATTTTATCTTTATTACTTGCTCATTTACAGCTGAACCTGCTCTTTACTATGTTGAGCAATCTAAAATATTGCTATAACTTTCTACTTTATATGGACACCTCCTGATTGTAATTAGAAGAAAACATGTACTGGGGGTTATACTTCAATGCTTTAAAGCTGAAATGAAGTCAGTGGCTATAGGTTATGGAACACTTAAGGTTCAATTAAAAGATTGACTCTGGTTATATTTATCATTGCCTCTTCATACAAAATAAAACATTTTTTAAATGAGAGATTCAAATGTTAATAAATGTCATTTTGGACCAGTAACAAGGCAAATATTTGGAAATTAAGTCTGGTCTAAATTTGACCTTTAAAAAATTCTTATTCATTGTGTAGATAGAATAGTCATTTTTCCTGACCCAGTTTGTTTAGTTGTTTTATATTTTAAATAGATTGAGGGTATATGACTATGTACAATTACTTGGCTATGAAAATTAAGCCTGTAACTCTGTCCCTGCCATAGAACAATTCATGGACCTTTTTCTACAGTTGACAGAGCATTAAGGGAGAATTAAAACCACTTTCCATATCCTCAACTCTATCATGGATAACACAGAAATCTTCATTATTCATGAAGCCTGGAGAGCCTTAAAGCATTAACAATTTATCTGGCTTATAGTTTATAAAAGCAAGGAAGTATATATATTTTAATACCAATCACCAAATCCCACCATAATGCAGAAAGTTGCATTTCAAGTTCGATTGGTACAATTGCTGCTGGATGAATAAAATTGGACATGCTCTTGGAAAAGCTGGATTATAATAAACTTGACAATAAAACTCTCATCCAAAAGTGTTGAAAAAGACATTTGAAGAAGCATACTTCTTTTCAAGAAAAGTACTATCTTTGATGTGTAAATATGTCCCCTATTTTGAATTTGTCCCAATGAACAACATAAGATTCACTGACATTGATTTTTTTGTCAAAGAAGTTGTTAGCAGCTGCTTTAGCCATAGATAAAACTTTTATTGTAATTCTCCTGAAGTTATTTCACTGGCCCTTATCATTTTTCCTGAAGGACTGCTTTTAAGAAGTGAGTTCAAATAGGGCTCAGAGGGCGGCTGTGGAAAACGTGCTAAAGAGGAGAGTTGGTTGTCTGATAAACTAAGATTGGTTTGCTTATCCCATCCTTTCTCTTCATGCCACTTTTAGTTTTCAGTTTCTGTCTTTAAGAAGGTCCATTTTTCTTCACTTCATAGGCGAAGCTAAGTTCTTTACAGGAAATAAAAAGTCATTTCTAAAAAAAAAAAACATTCAATAAGTTAGGGCAGAAAGCATCTCTGAAAAGCAAATTAATACTTGATGGGAATCATTATGCACTTGTTCATTCTAATTCACACACTAAGTTTAAGCAAAAAATGCATATAGCTAGAGACCCAGTATTGCTATGGATGCATCTTTGGAAAGCCTGCTTAAAACAAGTTTTCAACACACACAGACAAGAAAAATCAATATAAAAGATGAAAATAAATGGCTACCATTAATAAAATACTGAGAATGTGATTAACCATTAATAAAATACTGAGAATGTGATTAACAGAAAACTAGAACTGGATAAGATGAATAAATCTTTTTCCCCTCCCACCTCCCTGCTTTTCTTCCTTCTATCCTTTCTCTCATTCTCTCTCCCTGTTTCCATGATTTAGCATATTAAAAGTTGATGAAAAGGAAAAACAAAACAGCAAAAACAAAAAATAGCACAATGACCATAAAAATGGTATTTCATAAGTTTGAAAAGAGCCACTGTCAGAGCAAAAATAAATTTTGCTATAATTGACATCATAAACATCAAGGTTGTGATGATCCTTGGGTAGAAGAATGGTGAAATCATTGATGCTTCACATAAAGATTATGGGGATCATACTTCAGAGAAATTAAAACAAAACACAAACTCATTGCCAGAGTCAATTCTGAATCAAAGATACCAAATTGGACAGAATAGTCATGCCCTATTTCTGAGACTGTAAATGTTTATGGCAGGAGGAAAGCCTTGACATCCACAAAAGAGTTATGTGGTTTCAGACTGTAGCCATCCTTGTAACCAACGCTACCATCAGCAGTCTGAAAATGGACAGCACTTTTTAAAAAGAGATGAGACAATATTGAAGATGAAGTTTGTAGTAGCAGATAATTCACATCAACTTGGAATGAAAAATAAAATCTTATTTGTGCCTTACTTGAAGAGGACTAACAATTATTAGCAGGAACAATAGTCAACATCAAACACATCTCAATTGGTTCTGCTTTCATAGTTCTGGTTGACGAACTAAGTTTGAGCAAACTGTTGTTGATAGATGCCAAAACTGCTATATCAAGATTATCTGAATAGAGGAGTAAAGCTTTGGATGGAAAGCCTAAATAAATAGCATCAAGATTTGAAGTATCTAAGAAATGAAGCATTTCTTAGAGGAATTAGGATTAATGTGGAAACCTAGCTGTACCAGATAAATCCTGAAAACAAAATACAGTAAAAGCAATGGTTATTAAGAGGTGAAAGTGGTAGAGTTAAATAAATCAAATCCAGCAGCAGCTCTCCGGGAGCAAGGCTGGACCTCCTACTCCTACCAGAGGGCATGATGGCCATAAAAAAAGTCTACTTCTCATGAACATTTTGAAATTCTCTCATATTTGTTGTTTGACAATAACTGTATCTACTTGTGTGTGTGCTAATTACAAAAAGACTTTCACATCATAATAAGGGACTGTAGTAGGAATAGCAGAACAATTTCCTATTCCCACGGAGATCTTCTCATTTCAATAGAGGCAGTCTATGACTCCTAACCAACGATGTTTCAGAAAAATTTGGATAACTTCCTTGGATAATTTGCAAGGGTCTATAGCCAAGGATCTGGGGAAATGGAGATAATTGCCTGGGTAATTCTTAGTTACATAAGTAGTTAAGCTTTAGGCATTCAGTTTACTGATTGATTCAATAATTCATGTTTTAGTGATTGGCTTCATTTTCTATATTGCCTCCACAAACCCCACTTGTATCGGGAGAGTTACGCACACAGAAAACTACATTCTTCAAGTATGTATGATAGCTATCATAATTCAGTTATTATATGTGCTAGAGTATAAGTCTGCCTGGATATCAACTATCAGCCAAGACACCAAATTTTACCACAAAAGCTGCATTAAAAATGTGTTGAAAAACTTGGCTTATACACATGTATATGTATTGTTCTCTTTTTCCAAGTAAATTCCTATTTCGTATAATGTATGTTTAAAAAGAAAGATTTTTGGTAAGTAACTGGTGCTGGCAATCCAGGTGGCAATCTTTTGATCCAACATAGTTAGCTTTGCACACCGCCCTTGCCTCAGGATGTGCTTCTGGGGAGAACTCAGCTAAAATACAGGCATCTTGACATAACATGTTGTTTTCAAGACTTGTTAATATAAAGTTCCTAGAATGGCATCAGGCAAAACTGGCAGTTAACAGTCAGCTAGATTGTCTACTCTCTAACAAAGCTGTCTAAATTTTCTTTATTTACTGAGTGACTCACACAGTACTTAGGTAATGACTGAAGGGCACCATTGTTCTTCTGTTTAATTCCACTCTTGCAACCACTGTGTCAACCCAGATTGTTGAAATATTTCCTCTTGTTTGCTGCTTCACTGCTTTACTGAGCATGATGTCCTTCTTGGGGAACTGGCCCCTCCAAACAGCATGTCCAAAGTATATGGACAACGCCTCAGCACCTTTGCCTCTAAGGAATATTCTGACAGTAATTCTTCCAAGAGAGGATTATTTGCTCTTTGGAAGTCCATAGTACTCCCCATATTCTTTGCCGCCATAACTCAAGTGTATCCGTTTTTCTTCAGCCTTCCTTATTTGATGTCCAACTTTCACATGCATAGAAGGTGAGATAGCTACGGTTAATTGTGCCATCCTGACCAATAAACACATGTGGGATTAACTGCAGGACAGAGAGATATATGCTTTGGTGAGCCTCACTTTCTAGTTCACAGGTGTCTTGCTTTGTGATGGTCAGACCAGGGTGTAACTGCCTTAGCCAGTTCCCTGCTTCAGTTTGCAACGTTCACTTCCTGCAAGACACCCCTGAGGAGAAGCAACACGAGCCTACCCTGATGCAGCCCTGGGTGCTGGAGCAGCTGGTTGGAGACCTCTGCCAGGGCTGAAATGCTTACATGATCACTGATTCAGCTTTTGTCTTGCAGTTAGTGTCATTATATGTATTTTGTGAGATTGAGGAGGACATTGTAGATTAGAGTCAGACACATGGGCTAATGTTGGACCTATGGGCATGACAGCACTGGGTTGGGATGATTTCTTAAGGTCCACTTTTTATATAAAACTCATATTTATGTATGAGTTTCTGTGGCTTTGTTCCCCTAGTTTAC
This sequence comes from Nesogale talazaci, assembly GCA_004026705.1. NCBI lineage: Eukaryota > Metazoa > Chordata > Mammalia > Afrosoricida > Tenrecidae > Nesogale > Nesogale talazaci. The sequence goes on from PVJH01001746.1 coordinate 156,714, forward strand.
CCAGACTAACACATAAAAACACCATGGCTTCGATCAGGCACACCTTACTCTTCAAAGGTGTGCAACATCTTGCTTTCTACACTTTAAAAGGGTAGTGTGCAACATAGTTATGTACCACAACGTGCCATCTGCTCTCTTGATGACTGCTTTCATGAGAATTGATCGTAGGTACAAGGAGGACAAAATCCTTGACAACTTCAGTCTTTTCTCTGTTTACCATGCTGCTAATTACTGTTCCAGTTTTGAGGATTTTGGTTTTCTTTACAATGAGTTTATTCCATACCAAAGCTGCAATCCTTGATCTTCATAAACAAGAGCTTCAAGTCCTCCGCACATTCACCAAGTAAGGTCCGTCACCGGTAGGCTTTTAAGAAACATTCCTCCAATGCCGATGCTGTATTCTTCTTAACATGATCCAGATTCTCTGATTCCTGGCTGAGCATAGAGTTGAATAAGTGTGGTGAGAGGATGCAACCGGACACAAAATTTTCTTCCTTAGAACCATACAGCGTCTACCTTTTCTGTTCTCACAACTGCCTTTTCATCCATGTACAAATTTTGCATGAGTACAATGAAATGTTTTGCAATTCTTCCTCTTCTCAAGGTTATCCATAGTGTGTTAGGATTCGCACAATCAATGCCTGCCATGATCGATAAAACTCAATTAACATATTTTCATGTTCTCTTCTTTCTGCCAAGATACATATGACATCAACAATTATGTCCCTTTCCCACGTGCTCTCTTGGCTCCAACCTGAACCCCTTGAAGTACTCTGTCGATGCACACCTACAGCTGTTGTCAGGTGATCTTCACTTTACTTGCATGTGATATCAATGATATTTTGCCTTTATTATCTTTTAGTATTGCAACTGTAGGTTTTGATCTTTTCCTTTGTTTCGTTGAACTAAAGATATGCTGAGCATATTCTTCTTTTTTTTTTCTAACTCTAGGTCTTTTGATGTTTCATTATAATATTTTATTTGGTCTCTTTACTCCATAATTAGGGATATTCTCAGAGTCTCTTCTGACATCCACTTTGATCTATTTTTCTTTCTTTTCTTTTTAATCACCTTTTGCTTTCTTCAAGAAGGATACTAAAGTCATATCACAGTTCATAAAGTCTTCTGTCATTAGAGTTCAGTGTAGCAAGTCTGTTTGTGAGGTGCTCTCAAAATTCAGGTGGGATAGACTCAAGGTTAAATTGGCTCTGTTGATTAGCTTTGATTATCTTTAGCTTCAACCAGACCATGTATAACATCAATGGATCATGTGTGCCACAGTCAGTGCCTGACTTGTTTTTTCCTGCTCCATTATTTCTTTCCACGTGGGTAGTCAACTTGCTTCCTATATATCCTACTTGGATAATGCAAGGGTAGACTCACCTTTTGTATTGTTGCAAAAAGGTACAGTATTTGTTATTTATTCATTGGTCTTAAAAAATTAAATCATGAAATTTTCTGCTTCATATCTATCATCAATGCTATATTTTCCAATTACTATTCTTCCTCTTTATTTCCTAACTTTTGCATTCTGATTGCTGATAATGATCAATGCATCTAAATGCCACGGTTGATTATTTTAAAACTGAAGACATTGACAAAAATCTTTCAATTTGGAACCACTGACCTTGGTAGTTAGAGCAGGGATTGAATAGTTGTATTGATTAGATTTCCTTGAATGAGAATAGATATAATCTGATCACAGGTAGCATTGTACACTGTTATCTCAGTTATTGAAAGCTTGAAGCTCAAATATTTCACTATTCAAACAACAAAGTTTGAGAAAAAATCTGCATGGTCTTTGTAATTTTGCTCAATATTTGAACCAAGATTTGATTTAAAAATAAAACAACTATATGGGCTAAGAGTGAGTCACCAGTGGTCTCATAATGGTCTCAAGGGGATGATACTTCACTCTAAGTACCACTGTCACCCAGGTATTATCAAGTTGCTTGTGCTAATGCATCAAAACATTTGCCATTATATTTTAATTGTGCTTTACTAATGTCAATTATCATAAATGTATCTACCCCAAATTAGTGTTACCAGCAGTGAAGCTAAGAGGAAAGCTGTAGGAATGACAATAGAGTAGAGGTGGTTCTCAATCTCTGGGGCGCAACCTCTTTGGGAGTCAAACAACCCTTTCACATGAGTCGCCCAATTATAGTAGCAAAATTATAGTTATGAAGTAGCAACCAAAATAATTTTATGGTTGGAAGGTCAACACAACATGAGGAACTGTATTCCAGGGTTGCAGCATTAGGAAGGTTGGGACTCACTGAATTAAAAAAATTGTGAAATTTTAGTCATGTTTTGGCTTGTCAGTTTTGGTGGCTCAATACAACATGGCTAAGTGGACATTAAAAAAAGATAATGAAGAAAAAGAATGAGGAGGAGGAGGAGGAGGAGGAGAAGGGGGATTAAAAAGTAAAGTGGCTAACGGTGGCTAATATAGTGCAAGATGTGAAATTGTTAACCGAGAAACAAAGAACCCAGACCGACCACCAAACAGGTGAGAAGGTGAAAACAGATCAGGAGAAAGGACCCTAGAAAGTGTATTGCTAGCAGTCATTATGGAAGGAGTGTCTCTTCTGAAAATAACGTTTCCCCTCCTTCTCCAATGTCTCCCCACTTGCCAGTATCCTGGAAGCCTGCTCATCAAGGTAGGATAACCAAAAGAAAAACAATGATATTATTTACTCTTCTGTCTTTTCACCTGAATGTATTGCATTGACTTATTTTGATGTTTGGAGTAGGTTGGTGTTTTCAAAACCTAGGAATGTTAACTATGTATTAGGATCCTGGAAAAATGAATTTATAAGTGCAATTTTTTGACCTCAGAGCCAATTATTTGATTCCCATTATCTTATGAAAAAATATGTTCAGTTCTCAAAGTTTTTGGTGTTTGAAAATGATTTTGGAATGAACTGAGTTTGACAAACAAGGTACCACTGAACTTCAAGATAGATTTTGAATGTCCATTTTGATCATAAATATAATTCCATTCTTGGTTATTTTAATCCCAGCATAGTGAACCATATGATTTTCTGACTTTAAATGTCCAATCCATGTCTATTTCAGCTCCCTAATATTTAGACTGTCTATTTTAATGCATTTTATTTTTCACAACTTCCAAGTTTTGCACAGCATCATTATAGGGCCTAATAATTAAAGAGAAATGAGAATCCCAACCAACTCCAGTTTAACCAAGCTATTTGATAAAATACACATTCTTTAAATAAATGATTTTTTTTAAAAAAAAGAAGAAGGAATGACTTGGGGAGGGTGTCTGACTTTCTCCAACTCTACAAGGGGAATGAAAAATAAACACAATTCTCACCAATAGCTGTCCAGGGCAGACATGTCCCACACTGTAAATTTCCCACCATTTCTGACACTCACTGTCCTTCTCATAGCACTTTTGTTTTCCATCTGTGTTCTATAGTTCCTTGCCATCGCCACAAAGGACTCACAGACAGCAATAACGAGTATCGGGAAGCTAGGAGATTACTATTTTGGTGAGAAACACTGAGTTTAGGTGCTTACTTAGTACAGTTTATTTCTCTGCTATGCCAGCAGGCAGACCTTTCTCTTGATCTCAGCCCCTTGACTTGGCCTCTTTGGAAGCGATCAATAAATACCACAAGACATTCCACTGTGCTGTAAGACTTGAGTTGATGGCACTCAGCTCCACGTCCGTGGGTCAGCAAACCCAGATCCCCTAATTAAGTACTCAGAGATACCTCATTCTATAAGACAGTATTCTGCCCCAAAACACAACTCTACCCCTGAGCTGGAAAATCCAGTGTTCTTGGTCTGCTGTTGCTGTTCCTCTCATTAAAATTGCTTCCTCAATAAATGAAGGCATTTCAAGGTGTAAGGATCTTGGGATCCAAAGGACATACTCCACTCCAGTTCTTCTCTTTTTCTACTAGTAAGATCCCCTTTCTTGTTTCTGAGATGACTTAAGTTATACCCAGTGGATGGCATCCACAATTTACTCAGAATGAAACATTGAATCATAAATTGTACCATATTTTTTAGACCATAAGCTACATATTTCCCCCCAAAAGTAGGGGAAAAATGAGAGTGCGTCTTTTGGTCTGAAGGTGTGGTATCCCAGAATATTTGTTTATGATCCCTTGTGCTTACTTACTTACTACTGCTGTTTGCATGCTGTGGATTGCTGTGTGTTCCGGTGAAGTCCCGCCTCCTGGAGTCTCAATGTCAGTCAAGTAACATGATTGGCACAGCACATGCCTCCCCTCATTTGTTAATGAAAGTAATGATGATTCTTAACACCACTGCTGAATTTACACTGTTAAATATTACCATATTTTGCTTTATTTTAATAAACATTTCAGAATACTTGTATTATTTGTTTCAGAATACTTTACTTATTTTCCTGCTCTAAAAGTTAGGTAGATATTATGGTCTCAAAAAGATATTGTATCAGAATCTTTCTTCACCTTCTTTTCCCGACTTTTCAGGAAAACAAAGGTCAATTGGACACTCATATGTATATAAGGGAGAGATTCATATACAAGAGGACTTACACATTGAGAAAGCATTCCAACCCAGTCCAGTCTAAGTCCATAAGTCTGATACTATCCATATGTCCAAAATCAATCTATAAAGTCCTCTCTACACTCACAAAACACATACAATGAAGCCAAAGGCAGGACAATCACAAGTCAGTGGGTAGAAAGTCTTTGGATACAGGAGCGTTGTAAGTATCTCAGCATATTCTCTCTGTGGTTTCTCCAGCTTCAGAGGTCTGGTTGCATCCATGTCAGCTGCAATGTCACTCAGGAAATGTCAGAGAAAGAGTCTCCTGCTTCCAAGAAGAAAGTTTCAGATTTTCCAGAATTCTCAGAGGAGAAGGCCATGCCAACACAGAGGTTTCATTGGCTATCTCCTTATTGACAGGCTAGACTCCACTCCAACACTCTTAATCCTCAAATGGACACCGGATTATTTAACTGTCACAGCTATATCTAGAAGAGCCATATTAAGTAATTCACTCTATTATAGAGACTTTGTCAACTTACACTTCATAAACAAGATCAATGTGCTGTCGATATAAGGTAGAAATGTTGTTCAGGATTAATTGTCCTTTTGAATGCTCACTTTGTTCTGACTAGCATATGCCTTTCTTCTTGTTGTTTTCAATATTATCTAAATGCATAGTCATTTTAGAAACTACATTCTATATATGTGTATATGTGTATATATGCATGTGTGTGTGTATATATATATACATATATATATAAAAGCTATTCTTATCTAAATCATAGGAGCCCTGGTGGCATTGCACGTTGATTTGCAAACTGAAAGGTCAGCGGTTTGAAACCACCAGGTCTCTATAGGATATTAATAACTTTCAATTATTAATCTATAAGATAAAGATAGTAGCTATTGTTTAAGTCTGATGTAAAATTTTAAAAAGCACCTTGACAAATAATGTCATTGTTGCTTAGTTTGGGTTGAGCTCTATCTGACTCATAGAACAGAAGGAAATATTGTCCAGTCTTACACCATCCTTACATTGTTGCTATGTTTGAGCTGACTGTTACAGCAGCTATGTGAATTCATCTCTCCTTGAGAGTCTTTTTTTTTTCACTGACCCCCTGGCTTAATGGACACACATGCTCAATGTCTTAAGATGAGACAAAGCCTTGTATAGTATATTACCTTAATTAGGAATGATAATTATATCATATCAAGTACAGAAGCTGGAGACTGGAATCAAGTAAAACAAAAACTCCTGGCCTTCATAAAAAGATCAGATTGAGTTAGTTATAATCATAATATGATAAAGTTTTAAAAAACAGCTTATAAATAGCTTATTTTAAGAGAAAATAGGAAATGGAGAGGAGATGCAGTTACTGGGGACTTTGCAGAGGAGTTCATTGTTTATAGAGAGATGGGATGAATACATCTAATATATTTAGTGAAAAATCAACAAACATTTTTTCTCTATTCTTCAACAAACATTTTTCTCTCTATTCTTACATTTTGTTTGGATGAGTGTCTATAGAGTAGTCAACCTGAATATATAAATAATTTGTTTCTTATTTGTTTGGGACTTCTTCAAAAGAAGGCAAAGACATTTAATTGTGTGGATCATAAACAAATAATGATAACATTGAAAAGCATGGGAATTCTAAAAATGGTCATTTTCATGTGCTCTTGCAGAACCATTTAGAGATCAAGAAACAGTCTCCTGAATAGAAAAAAAGTCAATCCTTGAGTTGCAGTATTAAATTGTTTTACAGGCAGACTTCTGGCAAGATGATGACAAAGTAACAGATGCCAGAGGGACTCCACAGCGATCAGAACAAGAGACATACTGCCAGGTAATAGGAGGAGCACCATAAAGATCAGTACCACCAATCTACTATGTTTTAAAGAGCTGTGGCCTTTTGATGTGCCACTATGGAGGCAGCTAAGGTTTAACCTTAGCCATGTTACAGTCTCAGAGCTGGGTTTTTAACTGTCCCAAGGCCTTTACTTCAACATAACTACATCTTGCTGCCTCTTTTGGTCAATGTTTAAAACTGACCAGCCCTACAATTGGGGTTCAGCTATAACTTTACTTTTGTTTCTCTCTCTTTCGTATCCCACCCCCCACCCAAGTCTCAGTGGCTGTCTATTTTTTTATTCTTCCTTTTTCTCATACACACCACTGCTGACTTCCATGTCATTGCCTTAGGAGGAAGGCAATTATGACTGCCCTTCACCCAGCTGTGTGAGCTCTGATCTCTGCAATATAACACTCAGCTTGGGAGAACACACCACCATGGGAAATCCTGCTTTCCCACTCTCTTTAGCTTAAAATTTGGCTTGGGAAATTGCACCTAGGCATATTGCAGGGAAACTCATGTCTACCCTCCAAGACCACTAGAGGGACTCCTATCCACCCTTTTGAGTGTTTCGCTTGGTGGGGAGAAGTCCAGTCTGTCTTCTGCAGTGCTCCATGTTACTGGGAGAGCTTCTTCCTAGCTTCTGTGGTCCCATGTGGCTGAGGGAACATCCTCCCACCTGGTGAAGTGCCTCACGTTGCCTAAGGTAGCTCAGCCAACACTCTCCAGCACTTCACACTGCAGCAGGAACCACTGCCTGACCTTCATGGTGATCTAGTTGATTGGGACAATTCTGCCCATCATCCACAATGCTCAATACCAAAGCCCCCCCCCCCACACACACACACCTGCCTTCTGTGGCACTCCCATTACAGCAGACACCAATCTGCGGTGCTCCATGTTGCCATGGGCCACATCAACCCAACTTCCTGTGACATCATCCATTGCAGCACCATTCTTGAGAGTCTGCAAACACACAAAAAGCATCCAACTGAGAGGACCATCCAACTTGCTCTCCGAATAACTGAATACTGATTGGCTATGGAAAGAGTGAAGCAAAGGAGGATAATGTGGCATCCCAATCCCATAGTGCAATTAGCTGCAGGCAGTTCAACGAACATATCTATGAGTCTCCCAGAGAGAGGCCAGTGCTCATTTTCCAGACTCTCTTGAAAATGGTTCCTGGCTCCTCTAACACAGCGCAATGCAAACAGTAATCAGTCAAGACCTCAATGAAAAAACAGGTGAAACAAAAAGCAATGTCAAAAGAAGTTCTGAACATAGCAATGTGCATAGAAGCAGACATTGATCTGTCACAGAAATAAATATTCAGAAGCTGCTTGGAGTTGTACAGGATATGAGTGAAGTACAGGAAAAGAATGAAATGATAAAGGAGATAAAGTCCATACACCAAAGGGGAATACAAGAGCTCAGGAACAAGACAACAAAAACAAGTAGCAAACCCACGGTCTTGGCCAACCAGCTGGAGAAGGCAGAGAATTGCATCAGTGATCTAGAGAAAAGCCAAGAAGACTTTAACAAATGTGAATAGAAAAATCAAATAATATCATCAGAGAAAGGGAAGAAAATTTCAGAGCTATATCTGATGCTATGAAGAGGAACAACATCAGCATAATTGGGTTACTGGAGGAAGATACAACAAAGACATCAACAGAAAAATTGCAAGGGAATTCTTAGAGGAAAACTTCCCCTGCTTACTGAATGAGAACAAAGCAAACATTCAGGAAGCTGATAGAATACCAGCTAGAAGCAAGAAGAAATCACCAAGGAATGTAACAGTTAAACCATCCAACTTTGTGGAAAATGAGAAAATCATGAAAGCAGCCAGGGAAAAACAAGCAGTCATATATAAATGTACCCAAATAAGGATATGTTCAGACCTATCAGAGGACATTATGAAGAAGAGAATAGAGGGGAATAGCATATTCCAAAAATATCAGGAAAATAACACCAACCCCATAATACTCTATCCAGCCAAATTATCTATCAAGATGAATGGAACAGTAAGTGTCTTCCCAGGCAAGGAAAATTTCAAAGACTAAGTTACCAAAAATGCAGTCCTACAAAAGATCCTTGCTGACCAAGTATTGACAGAAAAACAACAGTCGCTATGCACAAATAATAGACCACCCTATAGATAAATCCCATCCAGAGGGCAACAAAGATAAAATAGCCCCCAAGATAGCATTGGCTTAAAGGTGGAAAGAAGTTAAGAATGAAACACACACTCACTCATGCACAACACACTGATAAGAGAGGAAAGTAAGGAAACACCCCACACAAAAGATATATGATGACATCACAGAGTCTACCGATGAATGTAAGCGCTCTGAAGATAAATGAAATGAACTCAGGCACTAAAAGGCAGAGTATAATTGACTGGAGTAAAAGACACAACCTGAAAATTTGTTTGCTACAGGAGACACCTGAAGATGACAGAAAAAATTAGGCTGAGACTCAAACGATGGATAAAAAATACCAAGCAAATGTCAATAAGAAATGCAGGGGTTGCTATCATAATCTTGCAAAAAAAATTGATCTCCAGACATAAGTCATAACAAGGGATTAGGAGGGGCACTATATAATGCTCAAGGGAACAGTGCACCAAGAACCAGTGAGTATAATAAATTCATACATACCCAACAATAGACAAGTGAAATTTCTCAAACAAACACACCAAAAGATGAAAAAAGATATTAGAGTTTTAACAATTATAGCAGGTGATTTTGATATATCTTTCTCTGAGAAAGATAGGCCACAGGGAAAATAGCTTAACAAGGAGACTACAGATGTAGACATTACAATAAGATGACTTGACCTGACAGATATTTTCAGGGCTCTCAACACAAAAGAAAAAAAAGAAAAAAACCCACCATATTCTTTTCAAGCTCATATGGCACATAATATAAGATAGACTACATATTAGGACACAAATTGAATCTGTGTAAACTCAAGCATATAGAGATCATATAGAGTCCTCTCTATGACCACTATGCCATAAGGCTGGAAACCAACAAAAGGATGATGAAGAAAACTAGGGCAAATGACTGGAGGATGAAAAACTATCTATTACAAAAGAGTGGATACCTAGTCAGATCAGAAATGAAATCAGGACATTTCTCGAAACCAACGAGAAAGCGAATACGATGCACCAAAATCTTTGAGACATAAAAAGGCAGTTATCAGAGGAAGTTTGAAAGCAATGCACGCACATGTGTAAAATGAAGAGAAGCTTGTGATTGATAGGCTGACACAAAACTTCCAGCAATGAAAGCAGAGTCAACAGTACAATTCTAATAAAAAAAGAAAAGAAAAGTAATAATAAAAATCAGGCCTGGGATTCATGAGAAGGAAAATGAGAAAACAATGAGAAAAAATAATGCAGCAAAAATTTATTCTTTGAGAGGATTAATAGAATGAACAGACCACTGGCAAACCAAATCAAAGAAAAGAAGGAATAAATTTCAATAGCAAGGATGAGGAATGAAACAGGGAACTTTTCAACAGAGCCTAGTGAAATCAAAAGGATAATTGCACAAAACTAAAAAGGCTGTAGTCCAATGAATTCAACAAGTGGGAAGACAATGACAAATACTTGCAAAACCCATTCCTCCCTAGACTATCCCATAAGGACATCAAGGACTTCAACAGACCCATCACAATAGAAGAAATAGACAAGGTTATTAAGGGTTTACTAACAAAAAATCCCCCGGACCAGGTGGCTTCACAGGGGAATTCTACCAAGCATTCAGGGAAGAACGAATACCAATCCTACACAAACTCTTCCAGAACATGGAAAAAGGTGGCAAATTCTCAAGCTCTTGTTATGAGGCTAGTATAATTCTGATACCTAAACTGAACAAGGATCCCACAAGAATTGAGAACTATAGAGCAATATCCCTAATGAACATTGATACAAGAATCCTTAACAAAATACTGGTCAATAGAATACAGAAGTATATAAAACAAATAATTCACCATGACCAAGTGGGATTAATGCCAGGGATGCAGGAATGGTTCAACATATGGAATAGCATTAGTATCTTTTGCAACATTGACATGAAAAATTATAAGAACCACATGATATTATCAAGAGATGTGGGAAAAGCATTTGGCAACATCCAACACCAATTCCTGTTAAAGACATTCAAGAAGATAGGAATGGGCAGAAAATTTCTGAACATGATACAAGCTATGTATGAAAATCTAACAGTCAACAGAGAAAAGAAAAAAGCAATCCCATTGCTAAAACAGATCAGACAAGGGTGCACCTTCTCCCCATTTCTATTTACCATTGTACTAGAGGGCCAAGGCAACAGCATAATACAAAGAAAAGGTATCAATACCAATTACCTAGGGAAGGAAGAGGTGAAACTATCATTACTTGCAGATGATATGATTTTATTTATAGATCTCAGAAGCTCCACGATTGAAGTGGAAGCAATAGAGGAATATGGCAGAGTGCCGGGATAAAAGAGTCACAAACAGAAGTCTAACTGACTGTTACACACAATGGACTAAACCACAGAAGACAGAATCAAAAAGACAGAATCAATATAGTGGTGCTCTTCACTATAGCCAAGTAAAAATGAAAATATCTAAGGACATACCTGACTAAAAAATAAGAAATCTGTATGAGGAAATATACAGGACAGTATTACAAGAAACCAAGAATGACCTCAACAAATTAAAGTATATTCCATGCTCGTTCATCAGAAGACTGAATGTAGCAAAGTTGTCAGTTCTGCCCACACCACTTGAGAAGTTTAATGCTATCCTGATACGAATACAGATACCATCATCCTTTTTCAAAGGATTGGAAAAACTGATTACCATTGATATGGAGAGAAAAGGCCAGAATTAGCAGAGAACTCCTCAATAAGAACAGAGTGGAAGGGCTTGTTTTACCTGACTTTAGCACATATTATCCAACCAGAGTTTACAAAACCACTTTGTATTGATATAATGACAAATACTCAGACCAATGGAAAAGAACTGAAAACCCAGAAGTAAAATCACCAGTATATGGCCAACTGATCTTTGAGAATGCGCAAAAAAAATATCAAATGGGAAGCAGATGCCCTCTTCAACAAATGGTGATGAGAAAAATTGATATCTACCTGCAAAAAATTAATATAACCTTCACCTTTCTCCATGGACAAGAATATACTCAAGGTGAATAATAAACCTGGAGCTAAACCCCCTGAACTGTTAGGGCCAACAATGAGGCATTTTGGACAAATCTGACAACTTTGGTGTGGGGAATGCATAAGCTATCAGAAATAGGAAAGGACAAAAATACAGATGAGTCACAAATTGACAAGTATGATATAATGAAGGTAAATAACTTGTGTACATCAAAAGAATCCGCCAAGAGAGTATTAAGAGAGCCTGTGGACTGAGAAAACATCTTTAGCAATAACACATCAAATGAAGACCTTTTGACTAAAATCTACTGTATTCTGCTAGCTTCCCAAAAGGGGGGAAAAAACCCCTAATTGCCCATTGAGGAGGTGGACAAATGACCTGAACAGAAGTTTCACAAGTGCAGAAATCCGAATGGCCAATAAACATATGATAAAATGTTCCCAATCATTAGCCATAAGAGAAAGGCAAATTAAAGTAACTATGAGATACCAGCTGAGACATCCTTAAAGATAGCCTAGTTCAAAAAAAAATAAGAAAGTAACAAGTATTGGGGGTACTGTGATAAGATAGGAACTCTTTTCCATGGCTGGTGCACCTGTAGGTATGTAAATACACCATGGAAATCTATTTGGCAGTATCTAAAATAGATGGAAATTGTGCTACCATATGACGCAGCAATCCCCTACTGCACATATACCCAGAAGAACCAAGAAACAAATCAAGGCCAGAAAACTGTGCTCCAATATTCATTGTGAAATAGTTCACAACTGCAAAATGTTGGAACAAAACATATTTCCATCCATAGATGAATGGATTAAAAATTGTGTTACATACATACAATGCAATACTACACATCATGGAAAAGCAGAGATAAGTGCATGAAACACATTGCCACATGGGAAGAAATGGTGGAAATGATGCTAAGTGAAGTAAGCTAAACACAGAGGGACAGGTACAACTTGAGTCTGCTGACGCAGATTTAAAAATGCAAAGGAGGCGTAGGAGAAAAGCTACGGTATACATACTTTCTGGGGTGAGGTTCAGTTATGAGGGCAGGGGCCAGACCCAATCCAAAGATACATGTGGCATCCAACTAAAAAGGAGGGAGGAGCAGACACTGCTAGTGAGGGAGCAGGGCAATAACTCCTCCAAGGGGAAGTTGTTGTTTATGTCTGCACAGGAAGAGAGTGAGCAGACTTCAAATTGGTGCCTCAACACATGAATGCAACAAACCAGCATGAAGCAGGGAACTGATAGAGAGGTCTGAGGGGCCAGGCCCTATCCCAATTATATGGAAAACCCTCTCTCCTTCAGAAGAATTCACTTCACCAGACAGCACTGAAGCTACAGCTCAAGGAAAAGGACAGGTCTGATGAGAGAAGATAGGAGAAAATGAACGGGGAGGAAGAAAGACTGAAGCACATTCTGACCCTCCAAACCCTGAGGATGATATTTCTGCTGGGAGCAGTCAATGCACAAAGAAGATCATAGGACCAGCCCCAAGAGGACACATGACATCCCTCACTACCCCTTAGTACTATGGGGGTCAACACTGGAGACACAGTATAGGAATTGTGCTCCATCTGACCACACCACAATGATGTGAGACTTTAAGGCCATGCAATAAAGCAGCAAGAGGAGAAGAGCAATGAAGTCCCTAGGGAATACCAAAAATAGACTGTGTGAACAGGATATGGCAACACATTAGACTTGTCCAGAAAGCACTCCTAATGGCCAACAAACAGACCTTGAACTATTTATAGGCTTTTCTTTTTTTCTGTTGGCTTTGTTGCTTTTTTTGCTCTGTCTTGGTTTTGGGCATATTATTATCTCTTCCTGTCTATCTACATAGGTGGGATAAACAATCTGGAGAAGAAAACAATCGGATCAATGGTTCTGAGGGGACATGGGAGAGGAAGAGACAGGAGAAAGGGAGGGGGCTGTCAACAAACCCAGAGACAAGAGAATAACTAGTGGTCTAAAATTCATGGTGAGGAGGGGCTAAGCTGCCTGGTAGGGCTTGATCAAGGGTAATTTAACTGAGAGGAATTACCAAAATCCGAATGAAGGCTAAACAGGTTAGTGGAACAAGAGGAAAGTAAAAGAAAGTACAGGAAACAACTAGGAGGCAAAGGGTATTTGTTGAGGTCTAAATATAGTCATGTTTATATATAAATATACTCATATGTAATGATAGAGAAATGGATTTATGAAAATATATTTATAGTTTTAGTATTAAGGTAGCAATGGACATTGGGCCTCTACTCAAGTATTCCCTCAGCACAAAATTGTTTTGATTTATTAAACTGGCATTCAGTGATGCTCACCTTCCTGACATAATCACTGAAGACAAAATGGATGCATAAGCAAATGTGGTGAAGAAGGCTGATGGTGACAAGATATCCAAAGTCATAACATGTGTCTTAAACGCTTGAAGATAAACAAGTGGCCAGATAACTAAGAAGCAAAAGATCCACATGGAAGAAGCACACTAGTCTGTGTGATCATGTGGTATTGATGGGATCAAGTATGAGGCATCAAAAACACAGAACAAAAAATCATATATGAGCATGGAAACTCAAAGTCCATCTGTAGACATTTGGGCATCACCTTATAGCAGGTATATAAGAAAGAGAGGAGCCAGTCAGGATGGAGTATAGCACCAAGGAAACATATAACTTTCCTTTAGTTATTTAATACTTTCTACCCCTCTTCCCCACCTTCATGACCCCAGTTCTACCTAATAAATCTAACTAGACAAGAGAATATACACAGGTACAGATAAGAGCTGGAAACACAGGGATCCCAGGACAGATAACCTCCTTGGGACTGATATTGAGTAGCAATACCAGGAGCTACTGAGTTGAGGGAGAAAGGGAAAACTGATGACAATGATCCACATATAACTCCCTCCCAGGGGGATGTACAACAGAAAAGTGGGTGAAGGGGTACATTGACCAGTGTAAAACATAAAAATAATAATAATTAATAAATTATCAAAGATACATGAGGGAGGGGAGAGGAGGGATGCAGGGAAAAAATGTGGATCCAATATCAGGAGCTCAGGTAGAAAGAACTTGTTTTGAGAATGATGGTGGCAACAAATGTACAAATGTGCTTGATACAATGGATACGTGAGTGGATTGTGGAAAGAGTTGTATGAACCCCCCCAATAAAATGATTAAAATGTTCTGGGCAAAGTATTGAATAATGTGGAAAAAATGAAAAGAAGATAGAAGGCATACAGAGTCACTATTAAAACTAACTAGCTGACGTACAATCATTCTAAGGAATAACGTGATCAAGATGGCACTGAGGAAAGATGTCTAAGCTGTGCTGAAAGCATTATAGTAAAACAAGGCTTCAGTAATTTATGCAATATCCACAGAAAGATTTCAACATGCTTATGAAGTACTGGAATCACTCACTAGTATATTCCAAGAAATTTGGAAAACAGGTCTTGGAAAATATAAATATTTACAGCCATTCCAAAGACAGATAATCCAGTAGCATGTTCAAATTACATAACAATATCATCAATATCACATGCAAGTGAAATTTTACAAAAGATCATTGAATGATCTTTGAATAATCTTTGAATGATCTTTGAATGATCATTGAATAATCATTGAATGATTATTGCAGCAATTGAGAAGGAGCTGCCAGAAATTTAGGCGAGATTATATTTACTATGCGAAAGCAGTTTAATTTGTGGCCTACAACCCAAAATGGATAACATTGAGAAGAATTAGAGTTTCAGAAAAATTCATTGGGTTCATGTGGAAACTATACACGAATCAAAAAGCAAACAAACAAGGAATAATTTGTGGTTTAAATTCAAAAAGTTTGCTTTGGGTGGCATAATTTCATCATACTTATTCAATTTTTTATGATGAGCCAAAATTCTAGATTGTGGACTATATGATTGAATCAAGTCTGATTAATACTCTGCATATATAGATATCATTACCTTGTTTGTTGAACGTGAGGAAGACTAGAAGCAGTTGTTAATGAAGATCAATGATTGCAGCCTTCAGTATTAATTACAACTCAATGAAAAGTAGACCAAAATCCTCACATCTAGACCATGTTTCTCACATTTGGATCACAATAAACAGAAACAATTAAAGTTGTCAAGGATTTCCTTCTTGTTTGGATCTGCAATTAATGTTTCTGGGAGCAGCAGTCATGAAATGAAAGACAAATCGCATTCTATAAATCTACTGCACAGAACCTTTTAAAGTGTCAAAGAGCAAAGATGTAACTATGAAGACTGTGGTGACTTGACCCAAGTCATGTTATTTTTCCATTGTCTCCTAGTTCTGTGAAAGTTAGACATTGAGTTAGGAAGAGTGGAGAAGAATTCATGTATTTGAATATGGTGCTATTTAAAAATAGTATACGTACCATGTGACTACAATAGGAATAATTAGATCTGTTTGGAAGAAATGCAGCCAGAATGAAGCAAGAGTAGTGAGACTTCATCTCACATCATTTGGATATGTTATCAGGAGAAGCTAGTCCCTTAGAAATGTCAGCGTGGTAAAGTGGTCGGGTAGAAAATATAGGAAGAACCTCGCTGAGATGAATTGACAGAGTGACTGCAGCAAAGGGTTCAAACCTAGCAACCGTTCTAAGTGTAGCTCAGGACCAGAGAGTGTTTACTTCTGTTGTACCTAAGGATCACTTTTAGGTGGAATCAGTTCAACAGCACCTAGAAATGTCAGCAAAATTTGGTCAGTTGCCATTCCGTTAGCTCTGACTCATGGCCACCTTATGCATAATGGAGCAAGCAAGACGTTTCCTGATCCAGTCCCATCTTTGTGTTTGTTGTTGTGTTGGAATCCTTCACTATGGCAGCAATTTATTAGCCCATCTGTAGCAAAGGGTATCGTATTTGATAAAGCCAACAAAAAAGAGGGAAACACTTCATGAAATATATAGGACACTATAATTATCGACTTTAAGGAAACCTGAAGGCACAATGGGTAAGCCCGTGGTTAGTAATAGAAAGGTTGGTGGATTAAACACATCTCCTGCTCAGTGTGAAAAAAAGATCTGGTGATATCACTAAGAATCCAGCACAAATATCTTATGGGTTAGTTCTAGTCTGTCATGTAGGTTCTCTACGATGTGCAGCCTTAAAGACACAACATCATAGATATTATAGTCCCTAGGATGCACAAACAATTAAAAATTCACCCCAGAGCTAACAGTTTGTCAGTGTAAACACGTCCAGAGATGTCAAGGTGACAGGTGTGGTGTCCTGCTTGGGAATGGGCAAAGATGGAAAACCTTATGGAGCACGGGTCGTCTCTGCACAGGTGGGTTCACGGACATTGTGCTCGACTTCATGATAATTAGCAACTTAGCTCCTACACAAATGAAGAATCACTTCTCAACTGCTTTTTAGATGTCATACTCGACTTCCATGTCTTAACTATTTAACTTTCCAACCTTAACTATTTTTATTAGTATCAATATTATTTTTCTCCTTCATGGAATCCAGAAAATTCTTGGGCTCATCTACACTCCAGGTACCTCAAATTGAACATATTAGTAAGAAATATAGTTATCCTGGATCTATGCCTCAAAAGAAAATGTTAGAGGTGAAGGTAATGTAACAGAGTGAACAGATTTTTGTGTTGTTCCTAAACTCACCATGTGCTACGTAGAGAGGAAGGTGTTAAATGTTGTCCTCAGGTCTACTTTTCTGTCACCAGGAGAAAAAAGATGATACCTCTACTGAATTATAGGTATGAGAATCATTATCTCCCAGGAGCACCTTGAAAAAGAGATGTCTAATCTCAATAATGTGACTTTCAGGTTAAATAAATCCCCCATGTTCAGTACTTTTATGTTCTTAAGGAAAAAATATCTTATTCCTCCTCCCATTTGCTTAGTGTAATCTTAAAAATAATAGAAGTTCAACTAGATTGGCTTTGTTTTTCTCTACTTTGATTTTTTATTGATGTGTGCATCTTATGTAAAGGATGCATAAACTTAGGAGAGTCAGTTGGCTTGCTAAATGGTGACCATGTACATTGTTTCCTTTCATATCAACTTCAATCTTCATTTTTATTCTAAATGCTATGATTATATAAAAATAAAACAATTAGCTTCCTAAACCTATTTTAACCAATATACCTCAGAAGCCAGATTTAGAAGATGCCAGAGACAATAATTAACTGGGATTCTGTGACATATAGGAAGTGATCACTTCCTCCTCTCAGATGAAGGACAGCAACAGGAACACCTGCACAGTCTTCTCTCTCTATCATGTTTGCTATTTTCTACTATTTCTTCATCAACAAGATGAGACCTGGCCTTTACAGGAAAGCTTCTGAGCAATATTTGTACTATGTTTGCATCAGCACTGCAGTTTCTCTCTCAACCTCAAAAGGAGGCTGTTACTAGCTTATGTTGAATGATCATCTAGGCTTATGAAAGAAAATAAATGACTTTTTTAAAACTTAACTTTAGATGACTTTTTTCTCTCTCTTCATTCAAGTCAGCATCTCCATGTCTCTTCAAAATCCTGAAAGCACCACCCACAAAAGAGGTGGAACTAAATGTCAAAAATAAAAAGAAATGGATAAATTGGAACACCTACATTTAATGTCTTGGATTGTGGTAGGATGCTAAGTTTTGGTATATATTTATTTTTATGTTTATAATATTCACATAAGCATACATAAAATTAATATATACACATAAAAGTAATGTCCCAAATTAACTCTTTGTGAATATTTTAAGTCAAGTTTTCAATACTTTAACCCATGTAATTTATAGGAATGATTTAATTTCTATTTTATTTGAATTATTGGATAACTGAGATGGTTAAAAAAATTCAGAAACACAGCTCCCAAGAGTCAGACAAAAGAGGTCATCAATATTAACTCTTTCAACTTTCTCTATCAAACTCTGGAGACAATTTGTCTTGGCCTTAATTTAGAATAGAGGTAAGACCAAAGAAGAGTCCACACCTTCAGTTAAGTTTACAGTGATTATTCTTTCCCTTTGGTGACCACAGCCACACTGTGTTACTCCCAAGCAGAGCATTACAAAAGCTTAGAATGAGCACTTGCTTCTAGGCCACCTTGGTTCTTGCTAGCTACTTTCACCTCAGCTTGGTAATGGTTAATGAAGATTTCTTCATGATTCTCATGCACTGTTTTTCTATTAATACAGCTAGGGATCATGCATTGCTTAGTTACAGTGCCACGGTACTGTGCCAGGTTTGAAGTAGGGTCAGTTCTGTCCTCAAATGCCTGTCTGGCTTTCACAAACCAGTCTAGCTCTCTCTGGGTATTTTATTTTTTCTTACCTAATAGGTTTGAACTGCACCTGGCACTACATTATTGCTTTATCCTACTTAGACGCACAGGCTATTTCAGCTTATAAAGGTCATGTTGTGCGTTAGCTGGTTTCAGCTCATTTTTAGCCATCAGAAAATGAGTTAAAGATCCAACTCAGTGAAAACCTTCTCAGTTTTCCACTGGAATTGGTGAAACTTTATTCAATTGGTTGGTTGACTTGTGTACTAAACAGCTGGCTAATTTTGGGGTCACTTTTCCATCACTGTGCTGGATTGTCAATTAGAAAAATAAGTTCTTATTGAATCAAAGGGGGATTCCACCAGAATTTTGACTGCAAGATTCAGTGGTGTTCCTCAGTAAAAGTTTTTGGGTCTAATTCCTACCCATTTCACAGTCACATTTTGATTATCTGCTTGAGATCACATTGCCTGTGTTGATGTGTATTGAATGTTCTATAGAACAGAAGGAAAAGATGGATTTAGGTGAGGCATCTCTTGTCCATTTCCTCTACCAGCCTAGCAAATATGGCTGTGGAACAAAACAATAATAATATCATATCTCTCTTTTAGGAGGGCGATGTTTAAAATTTTCTTTTTGCTACTTGTTCAGTGTTTTATTAGAAGTCACAGGGTTGACAAACACACTTGAGCATGTTGGAAAGTAATGTGTTCTGAAGTCATTAATAGCTGAAAAAGGGCCCCGTGTCTTCTAGAGGGGGTGCAGGGAGGACTAGATTTAATCAGAATATTCAGGAAGAAAGGCTGATGATAGAGATTAATCAAACTGAAGCATGGCCCTATAAGGCACAGAATCCGGTGATGCACTCTTGAATGTGAGCAAGAGGCAAGGAAAGAAGCAGTGTGTTGGGTGGGGGTGACACGGTAGAGAAAAGTCACATATGCGGAGGTAGTCAAATGTCAAACCTTATTAGAGAAGTTGTCCAAAACATCTCTAATGAGCTGGAAACAATGTGCGACTCACCTGGTTAGAGGTTTTTGTGCACATTTTCAAACTCAGTCCAGGTTGCTCAATGGGTCTTCAGAGATATTACAAACACTGGCATGAATCCTGGCCAAGGAGGGCCGTGTTAACAGACGTTCCCCAAGCTTCCAACTTCAGCGGTTGAGACCAATAACATTTGAGATAATATGGAATTGGCTTCGCATTTATGTTGCCACTAATAAGGGCTGCAGGAAACGTTAGGATTAGAGAAATCAGATGATGCCAAAAAACAGAAAAGTACAGTTTTTCTAAAGTGTCAGGAGCCAGCAAGGCTGGGGGCCAGACAACCAGGAGCAGGGGAAGTGTTTGATGGAAATCTATGTTCTTCTGCCAAAGGCGTTAACTACACTGAGCCACCTAAGCCATCTGTATCTGCAGAATGACCTTGGCAGAAGAGGAACACATTATTTGTTTCCATGGAGGGAGGAAGGGTTTATTTATTTATTTTAAATCAGACAGCAGGGTCTAAGGCAGAGGTGGCTGAACTTTTCTTGCCAAGACCTCCTGGGCATCTGATGAAAATTTGGGCACTTCTACATTTTTGATCGAAGTTTGTCCTCCCACACATGCTTTAAAGTTAATGAATAAAGAAAGCCAATTCTTCAATGTGTTTTCCTTTCTTTCTCTGATTACAAGTAGGAGGAATGATCTTCTGCAATCATCCTTTTGCTTATGTCACTCCCTTTAAATAACTTTAAAAGAACTCCTAGTTTTAATTTGCATCAAAATAAAATGTTCTGACTCTCATCCGTTGTCCATCCTGTACTTCACTGTTCTTAATTTGAGCTACACACTGACTTTTCCTTGCTGTAACAGTACAATGGAAACTATTTTTTGCCATCCTGTTCATTTATTGCTTTGGGTCTTTAAGTTCTGCTCTTGTGCTCACTTAAAACTTCACCCACATATTTTTCAATAAATTGGATCACGGATTTTTGTCTGTGTTTTGATTGTTCCTTGGAACCTTTTGCAATTGTCCTGTTACATGTGTGTATCTGCACCAAATACACTTGTTAAATCACATCTCTTTATCCTGTTGTCTTTTCTATTACTAGATATTAAGTAGCTTAAGGACAGGAATCTGATATTTTTCTTCTTGGTTATTATCTTGACTAAACTGGTACAAAGCTCATCAATAAAGTCTGTACCTTATTGAATATTTTTGTATTCTTTTTGTTGGGTACTGATGCATTAATTTTCAAATCATAGCAAATCCATGTAATCCATTAGACCACCACATTAGGTCTTCTAGGTTGTCCTATTTATAGGGAAAGATCCCCAGGTTTTTATCCTATGGAGCCACAGGGTGGGTCCAAAACACCGAACTTTTCCTTAGCAGCCAGTACTTAACTATTGTGTCCCAGGACTCTTTTTTTTAATATACTAAACCCCAAACCATTGCCTTTGAGTTAATTACAACTCCAAGTGCTCCAAGGGACAGAGCAGAACTTCCCTCATAAGATTTCTAAGACTGTAAATCTTTATGGAAGCAAACTTTCTTCATCTGTCTTTTGCACAGTGCTGGTGGGTTTGAACCCCTGACCTTTCCATGAAGTGCTTGGCACTGGATTTTGGCTTAACTCAGGCAATCCAAATCCACTGGCATCCAGCCAATTCAGACTCTTATCGCCTCTAGCAATGGTTTCCAAGACCGTGAATATTTACTGGACCCAGGAACACAGCCCACGACTAACCCACAGCATCTGTAAAAACCAAACTCATGGCCCTCAGTCGATGGTGACTCAAGTAGACTTCTCAGGGAGTTTCTCAAGACTGCAACTGTTTATGGGAGTAGAAAATCCAGTCTTTCTCCCTCAGAGCTGCTTGTGGTTTGGAACTGCCAGCCCTGTGGATCACAGCCCAACTCATATGCACAACACTACCAGGGTTCTTGCTTCTTTGTTTAAATTTCACAGAGCTGCTGAAACAAGTTATCACAAGCCTTACACCTTAGAACAACAGAAAAAATGTATTTTCTCATAGTTCTGAATCCAGAGTCTAAAATTCAGGGTTCTTGCTTCTTTGTTTAAATTTCACAGAGCTGCTGAAACAAGTTATCACAAGCCTTACACCCTAGAACAACAGAAAAAATGTATTTTCTCATAGTTCTGAATCCAGAGTCTAAAATTCAGGTGTCAACAAGGTTGACTCTTCCTGCAGCCCTGAGTCAGAATGGTCCATGTCTGTCAGCTAGCGTCCTTTGCTGGCAGTCCCTAGCACACCTTGGCATCTATCTACTTACTCCAGTGGTGGCCCGTGGCCTCGGATGACCTTCCCTCATGTTTCTCTGTGTGTCAGTTTAACTTTTCTTTCTCTTATAAGGGCATTAGTCTTTGAACAGAGGTTCCACCTTAAATCCTGAATGACCCCATTTGAGAACCTTAGGTTAATTATATTTACAAAGATGAAATATCTAGATAAAGTTAAATTCTGTGATTCCTGGTATACACGCATTTTGAGGCTACCTTGTTTCACACAATGCATAGTAAATACAGACTTCTTCATTCTTTCAGGAGCCATGGGGCCATTG
This sequence comes from Nesogale talazaci, assembly GCA_004026705.1. Lineage (NCBI taxonomy): Eukaryota > Metazoa > Chordata > Mammalia > Afrosoricida > Tenrecidae > Nesogale > Nesogale talazaci. Next base: position 179,099 of record PVJH01001746.1, read on the forward strand.
CAGTTACTTGATGGGCTACTAATGGCACATTCAAAACCACCACCCATTCCCCAGGAGAAAGACTAGGTTTCCTACTCCTATAAAGAATTTCCATCGTGGAAATCCAGAAGAAAAGTTCTTTTGTGTCCTGTACAGTCACTAGGAGTTGAAAGGACCTTGATGGAACCAAGTACTGTTGTGTGTTGTCCTTGTTCCTTATTCAAACTTTGGTGTACTTATAAATTTGTTCTCCAAATACTACGACTATGACAGTCTCATTCCTCAGATTCTAATCGTACATCTCGGTACATTTCCTTCAAAATAACAATAAAAACAGACACTCTGAGTACAGGGTGGAGAGGTCCAGGAGAGCACACTTTAGAAAGCTTCAGGAGTGGAGGATGAGTAGGAATTTTATTACTCCATGGCCTCCAACCACCCAACACCACCTGTCTCTGTAAGCAGAGAATGAAGTTCTCCATTATCCATATATGCTTGGTGGCCAGTGAGTCTGTTCTGCTGTTAATAATACAAGCTTATAGAAACACCACATCTCTATGGATGGATGGATTTATACTGTCTAACCCAAATTGGAGAATATTAATCAATGAGTGGAAAAAACACATATTACGATGTTGTTTATGTTCACGATCTCTCCATTACTTCAACAAACATTTTCAGTGCACGTGAAAAGAATTGGAAATGATGGCTGGTTTCACCTCAGAATTGAATCCCAGGCAGGATCTTTTTCCCAGGCTTGTACAAAAATCCCTAAGAAAAGTGTCCTGATATCAAGTAGGTTTGTAAATGTGAAGAATTTAGCCCTATGTGTGCATCTGTAGGCTTGCACAATCATGCCAACTTTTAGGGCCATGTCTCAAATTGCCCCAAACAATCTTTTCTGTGGAAGTCTTATCTCTAGGGCAGGTATTAGTTATGTCATTGTTCTACTATCACCTATTTCTCATAATGTGAGCCCAGCTCTGAAATCATTCTACTTCAACATATTTAGAAACCAGAGAAAAGACAGACTTTATGATATGTATATAATCCAGGAGGCCCAAAATCTTCCATTGTGCTGAAAATATCAAATGCGTCCCTTTGACATTTTTCAAAACAATTCTCTCTAGTTCAGTCTCAATTTTGAAAATAGCAAACTATTGAGATTAAGATAAGAATGACATCTTGAAAATATTACTTTTAAGGTTTATGAGACCTCTGGTTAGAAAAGTATATGTATATATATATATATACACACAAACTATGGTGTCTGCAGGATCACTGTGGATCATCAAAGAAGGATTTTAGGGTAAAATATTGAGAAAACCTGAAAAACCAACACAGGCTGGGAAAATGACTTAAGAACACCTTTGATCACCTCGGGCTATGGTAGAGGGAAGGACCAAACATGCTCTCACCAGGCTCTCCCTACTTCTTAACCCTATTTTGACACTCATTGATCCTTCCCAAGGCTCTTTACTTTTCTGCTGGGTCTGATACTTCACAGTAATAGCCACACAGGCAGGACTCATAATACTCAGGATTATGGAGGCTTATTAGGGAAGTTGACAGATTTCAGAAGAATAAGGATATAATTCTTCTGTCTATAGCATATCTTCCCAACTTTGTTGGCAAGCAGGTCACTAGTTCTCTGCCTCTCAGCCACATGGACCAAGAAGCTTGCCTCTTTGCTACACTTAAACTTCATCTCAGGTTCTCTGTACCTTGACTATTTCAGATGGGATCTGAAAAATAGTTGGAAGCGCTTCTTTCTTCATGCTCATAGAATTCTGTCTTTTGCTTCTGAGAAGGATTTCTTATATGAAGATGAGTGACAAACCTAACCATTCCTCTCTATTAGTATTTCAGATGTCCTAAGTACATGGTTCCACTCAATCATTTGATAATCAAAGACATGGATAAAAAAGTCATATTAGTTCATTTCCTTTCACTACATAGATTTATTATTTGTATTTTTAATTCAAACATACTATAAAGCATTCTCTTTCTATGTTTACCAGTATAAATGTTGCATAAAAGACTAATAGAAGAATTAACTCTTTTGTCAAGTTGGTCTTCATATAAACCATGAAAGCGATGATGTCACAACATTTAATTCAAACTAAAATGATTAAACCATGTGAGATCTTAGCCTCAGTAGCTATCCCATCACTGGTGATTCTACAGTCTGCTTCCCTTTGCTTCTGGACTTCAGCCACTGCTTTTCCATTCATGGAGAATAAAGGTCCTCTACACCTTTCCTACAAGAGGAGATCCATCCATCTGAAGACTATTGTTCTATGTGGGGCAGAATTTCTGTAAGTGCATTTGATTAATGATTTGGGAAGATGGTCACTTAAAATTTTGTTATTATCCTTACCTTCAAAATGTTTTCTGTCCCATCGTCCCACAACTCAAGAGTGTTTTTTTAAGGCATCATACAATACTACTGAGAGGATTTATCTTCAGTCATCTCCTAATTATATTTGTCAAATGTCATTGAGTCAGTTCCAACCCTTGGAAACCCAGGCACAGCACAATGAACATCACCTGGTCTATGTTTTTCACACAGAGGTTGTTTGTGTTCATTGTTGCAGTTACGGTATAAGTTAATCTCACTGAAGGTTCTCCTCATCTCCTCCCCCCTCCCCACCCCTGGGTTGGGTTGCTAACTGAAAGAGGAGCAGTTCAAAACCACCCATCACCCCACTGAAGAAAGTTGAGGATTTCTATCTCTGTAAAAACTTACAGTGACCTAAAGGCAGTGAGTTTGAGGATTTCCTTGTTCTGTTCAAACAATTGCCTTTTGTTTATGTAAGGTTCCACAGGAGCAAGCCAAAGTATCCTGAAATTTCCATTCGTCACATGTTGTCCATAGTTTGTCATGATCCATACTATTGAATGCCTTTGTATAGCCATAGATACACGGGCAAATATCATTTTGTAAACATCTCCCCAGATAGTCACTAGCAAGACTTTTAGTAATCATAGTAATATTGCATGCATGAACTGGAATCCTATTTTGACTTACTTTTTTTAATACCAATTATAAAATGTCATTCTACTGTGGTTTAGAGCAATTTAAATGCTGACATTGTGAAGAATGGGAATTTCAGAAGACTTTATGGGGCTCATGGAGAACTTGTAGATAGACCAAGACTTGTAAATAGAACAGGGAAATACTACATGGTTTAAAATCAGGAAAGATTTGCATCATGTTTGTTTTCTGTTGCCATGCATCTTCAGTGTGTATGAAGCAGGATTAGAGGGAGACTCAGGAACAACATGCAATATGCTGACGACATAACCGTGCAAGCTGAAGCAGAGGAGGAATTGAAGGTACTTACCAATAAAGTTCCAAGGTACAGTCTTAGATATGAACAACACCTAAATATAAAGCAACAGGAAATCCTCATAACTGAATAGATAAGCAAAACATGATAAATAGGAAAACATTGATGTTATCAAGGATTTCATTTAACTTACACTTACAGTCAACACTCATAGAAGTAGTCATCAAGAAATTAAATAATTACATTGTGCAATGCTGCTTGAAAAGACCACTTTAGGGTACTCATAAACAAAGTGATCATTTTGAAGACTAAGGCAGACCTGCCCCAAGCCACAGTATTTCTCAAACAAAATGAAACAAAACGTAACCAAAAACCCCTCATTGCCATCAAGTCAGTGCTAACTCGTAAAGACCTAAATGACAGGATATAACTTCCACTGTGAGTCTCTGAGAGTTCATTGTTTCTGGGACAAGAAAGCCCCATCATCCTCCCTCTGAGCCACCGGGGCTGTGAACTGCAGGCAGTGCGATCTCAGATGAGTGCTTAGCCAGGGTATTTCTAGTCACACCCAAGGTGTGGCAAAGCTAGACAATGTAAAAGGAATATCAAAGAATTGATGTCTGTCACTTAGGTAGTTGGAAAAGAGTATCAAATCATCCATGGATTGCAGAACGAACAAATTTGTCTCCAGAGAAGTAAAGCCAGCCTTAGAAGTTAGGAAGAGGGGAGTACAAGTTGGTGACCCAAAGCTCATCCATAAGTAACGGAGTTCCCCTTACAGAGGGGTCTCAGGGAGGAGATGAACCAGTTAGGGCACAGTGTGTAGCCATGATGAAACATACAACTTTCCTCTTGTTCTTCAACGCTTCTTCCTCCCCACCATCATGATCCCAATTCTGCCTCATGAATCCAGCTGGAACAGAGGAGATACACTGATAAGATAGGAACTGGAAACATGGGAAATAAAGAACAGATGGTTTCTTCAGGACCAGTGGTGAGAGTGGCAATACCAGGAAGGTTGGGTAGAAAGGGGAAAGCGATTATAAGGACCTACATATAACCACATCTCTGGGGCATGGACAATGGGGAAGTGGGTGAAGGGAGACATCAGACAGTAAGATATGAAAAAATAATTTTAATTAATTAATAAATTATCAAGGGCTCATAAAGGAGGCAGGAGTGGGGAGAGGTGGATGAGGAGTTGATGCCAAGGGCTTAAATGGAAAGCAAATATTTTCAGAATGATGAGGGCAACAGATGTACAAATGTGCTTGACATACAATGGATGGATGTGTGGATTGTGATGAGTTGTATCAGCCCACAATAAAATGACCTAAAAAAAAGAATTTAGGATGGGTAGATTCATTTGATGCATTTGGGCGTGTATTCACGAGAAGTCAGTTCTTGGAACAGGATATCATCCTTAGTAATAAAGAGGAAGACCGTCACCTCAAGGGAGCACACTAGTAAAGCCACATTAGCTTTCCTGTGTGTCTCAGCCATTTTTATGAAAGCCATCTGCCACATCTTTCTCCCACAGATAGTTAGTGGATTTGAAAGAGAACCTTTTAGTTAACAACTGACTTTTATAATAACTGACCACGACTCCATTAGAACTCATAACTACTACTGAATAATCTTCTTTCAAATCCTAGCAGTCTTTTAGTCTCTTATTTTTGAAGTTGAGACTATCAAGGTAGAAAGAGTAGAATGCAATAAAGCCAAATGATGACCTCGCAACATGCGACTGAATTAATTAATTCAATAAACAGATTTCCTATTATCTACTTACCTGCTCAAATTTTTCCATAATTGATTAGTTTTATTTTTGCTTTGAGATATTTATCTATTTATTCTGACAGTTGTAAGTTCACAAAAGCTTCATTTGAGGGATGACTTAATACAATTTTTGATATTAGAATATTATTACACTTTACAACCACCTGCATTTGAATACCTTTTTACCATTATTCCACTGATCTGTCTTTGTCTGCCAAATACAGACGTTTGCCAGCAGCCGTCATCTGACTGGAGACTATTGCCAACTCCTGCTGCATCAGGCTGCCACTGAGCCAGGGTATTTTGGGGTGTGCATTGCCATTTTTGTCTATGCAGTGTACATGTGTGTTTGCATATATGGTCTGGCCATTCATTTCAATCATTTTTATTGTTTTATTTTTATGCTGTTTCCAAAAACTGAGTGCTTTAAAAAGATGAGATTCTGAATTTTATAAAATCTTCTAACTCTTGGTATGGAAACCTGGTTTGAATTTTCTATTTTCAGGAACATAATTTACACTTTCATTATAAGTAGTGATGTAAGAATTTGCTCACCTAAATATTTTCGCTTACATTTTTGAATATTTGTGATTTAAATTTATGATTCTGGTTTGAACAAGTTATTGTGAAGCACAGACAAATGGGGAACAGTAAAGATTACAGGATTGAATTGCATTCAGTTCACAGTGGGAGTTTAAAGGAAAGAGTGCGTAGTACCATTGGGAGTATGTGGACAGACTTTGTGATAAAAATATCACATGATGTGATTATTAAACTGTCAGCTACTGGTCAAACAAAGTGAAGAGACTATTGACAAGAGCAGTAAAATACATCTTAGAAGGTGACAGGTAGGCTTGTTGTGCCAACATGGCCAAAGAAGATAGGTAGGTTTGTTGTGACAACATGGTCGATGAACACATTTAAGCTCAATAGAAGGGCGGAGATAGAAATGGCTGGGTGATCCCCGCCCTTGCTCTCTTGCTCTTGGATCTTCGAACCATCTGGCTGCATTATCCGTCCTGTGCCTTGATCTCTAAGCGACACTACCCCTGGGACACCTAATCTGTGCACTGTGTTACTGTGAGTTGAGGTTCCTTCAAACCATGCTTCGCCACGCTCCTGGAATATACATCTCTTGAGCTGGGGACTATCAGACTCTGTCATCTGGCTGACTGCTGGTGACGTGCTTTGCTGTTTGCTGCTTGTGGTCGGATAGTCTGAACTGCTCTACAGAGGACTACTCGGCAGCCCTCAAGACTCGAAGAACTGCTAGTGTACTAGCTGTCTCATGCAAGTGAGTTGCACCAGGCTATTTGTATCAAACTTTATAGATTAGTTAACTGTTTGTTTCTTATGTTAGTTAACTACCTATATAAATATAAATATCTATATGTCTATATCTATTTATCTATCATCTATCTATCTATCTATCTAATTATTAGTGTCCTGGTTTTGTTTTTCTAGAGAACCCTGTCTAACAAAGCCTTTTGGTAAGGTGTGATTATTGGGTGCAAGAAGAAGGTTGGACAGGACACTCAAAAGATGAAGTAAGAAGATGTGATATAAACAATATAAAATGGTGTTTGTAAATTATGTGTAGCCGATGTCACCAGGGTCTCATCCATATACGTTGGCCCATTTGTGTGTGTGCCTGTGTTAGAGTGCTGACTTCCAATTGCACTTCATTGTGCCCTAGGGTTATGTTGAATCTGGAAGACCAAAAGTGCTGAGGGATGGGAGACTTCCTCCAAGGGATATAGACTGGTGTGTGTATGCTTCAGCTCTCTCCCCATTTTTGTGGGAGAACTCTGAGTTTCAATTTTTTGTAGAATTTCTAGAAGTTACTACTAGACCTAAGCTCTCATCATCATGCTTTCCTGTTTCAATATCTGTGGCCACTTCCCTAAAATGTACCTTGGGCTTCCCAAAATCAACAATCTTCCATCTTTATGTCAGGGTCTGTGTTTCAGAAACCATAAATTAAGGCAGCATAATAGGCAATGTTGGCAAGGGGTTCAGAGGTTTGTGATGAAATTAATTGACTGCATCTTGAGAGCTCACACTGACAGTAAGAGGACCAATGAAGTGGAGATGGAAAAGAGTAGCGGCATCAAGATTAGTAAGGAGAGAATCACAACAGTCTAAGTAGATGTGGAGGTGTGGTCATTAGGAGTGACTATTAACAAAATGCCAGCCCTTGAAACCCAAACGTCACTCCAGAAAAGAAAGATACAGCAGTGGCAATTAGTTATCGGAGGATTAGAGCCTAGAAAACCCTATGCGACAGTTCCACTTTGTCCTACAAATGGCAGTTTTCAAACATCTACTCAAAAGCAATCAATTTGTTTGTTTGTTTTAATGGAAATATCAGGGGCACTGGCAGTTCAGTGTTACAGTTTTTGCTTTCCACGTGAAAGACTAATGTTCAATTCCTAATCAATGAAATCTATGCATGGGCAACACCCATCTGCCAGTGGTGGCTTATGCTTTGTTAAGAAGCTGAATATATTTTGATGGCACTTCTAGACTAAGAGATACTAAAAGAGACCAATTTGGTGATGCACTTCTGGAAATTGTCCACAGAAAACTCTCTGTATCACAAAACTCTGATCAGAAATCAATGAGGAGGAAGGCACAATATGGGGCCATGCTTCATTCCATAGTTCATGAAGACTCACCCTGAATCGGTAGCCTCATGGACAGCAGCTACCACAGCAACAAGGTTGCAATTGAAATAGGGTAGTGAGGACAGAAAGCTGGTGATAGAGACAGAAAACAATAGAAGCTGTCCACTGGGTCCTTTGGGAAAAATTAGAGAACAAAAGACTAGAAAAAAAGCAATTCATCCAAAGAAAGAGGGAATCCCCAGCAGAGGAGTAAGCAACTGTCCTGAACACTGCAAATAAATGATATTCCAAATGACTGGTGTGAACTGGAAAACTTTGCTAATAACCATTAATGAACATTTTCAGTAGAATGAGGTCAACAAAAATAGCTTTCGTGCTGTAATTAATTGGAAGATAAGTGATTATAGTCAATCTTTGGAAGAATTTGATAGTAAGAGATAAAAAGCGATGCTGAGTCAGAAGAAAATAGACTCAATTTTCATTAAAGGAGGGAAGTTTTAGGTGAAAGAAAGGGTTTCCTAAAGACAGAAGTGGCTTTTAGCTGATAGAGTGTTGTGATAGGACACCTACAGGTCAGTAGCTGAAAATCAATCAGGTAGTAGCAGGAGATCTTTAAAGAAGATGGAGAGAGTGGATTCAAGAACACAGCCAGGAACTTGGCTTCAAATGGTCAAATTTGAAGATGTGCATGCTAAAATGCATAAAATGATGAAAGGGCAGCAGGATGCTAATGGAAGCGTGATGCGATAGACTCTCTCTCCTCTTATGATGGTTCTAGTAGGCATTCCAAAAAACACACATATGCATGAGGAAAGTCAACATGCATGTTTCAAATATCATACCAGGTTCTCAGTAACATGTTAAAGAAACAGAGGGTAATAAACATAACCAAAGTTTGGGGGGAATGAAAGAAGAAAACCAGTTGAGGAAATCAGACTCTAAAGTTCACAGGGCTAACAATTTTCAAACATTTTTGGAAACAGTGAAAGGAGAATGCAGCAAAAATGAGTTTATTTTATAAAATGTCTTCTTTTGTTTGGTTATGATGTAATTTCCTTTTGTTAACATCATCACAATTGTGTGGGTTTCTACTTTGAAAAGATAAAGATGGCATTATGGGTGTGGATTACTACTCATTGCTCCCGGAACCAGTAAGCCCATGAATGGTGTAGGGTTTAAGGCAAGAGGGTATTCCTTCCCTGAATCTTCTTCATAGCTTTACTAACACTCCTCCAAAACAGATGAACTCCATCACCCACTTCCAGACTCCTTACAGCTAAACAAACTAACAACAACAATGTTTAGAGGTTGCAATTTGAATGCTAGCTATAACTCTGCTTGGTCTCAGTCTGCGGTACCCAGATTTAGCATGCCTAAATTTTTCAGATTTCCTTTTCCATGTCTAATTTCACGAACTTCTAGGAAAAATTTTTGTACTTTGTTTGTTGATGCCTCATAAAGCCCACCAATAAAAGTGTTCAAATGTTAAAAATAAGAAAGAAAACATAAAAGAAAGAGATACTCTAAAGGAGAATTATTTCCAAGATCTTACTTTTTAGAGAAAGATAACTAAGATCCGCACTATGAACTACCTATGGTCATATAGCTTGTTTCTGTCTGTAGTAGACTGATTATAAAATATCTGCAATTATTCAAGGTGCTCATATCAACATGTATTTCAATGTCACTGCTACTTCTATCAGGAGATTGCTTCTAGTTTCCCATATATGAATTGAAGTTTGTGCTGTGATTTGCTTTGGCTAATTGAATATGGAAGAAATAAAGGTAAGGGTGCTGCAGTAAGAATATTGAATATATAATTTATATTACCTTACCTTTTAGAATAACTCTCCTAGAGTATTCTAGAAGATCATCATTCCTCAGAAGAAATTGTTTTCTCCTCCTGATTCTAGCTACATGAAAAAAATTTCAAATATTTGTTTTCCTTCCTTGCATATTCTACAATGTATTTCACCACTTCTTCCTCACAAAGCTTTCTAAAGATGCTTTCTCCTTTTTGTTCTGTAGACTTTTGGGAATATTTTGATTAGCAAGGAGATTTTGATTATGCTGTTAGGCACATTTGGTGACACATGGTTATAAAACACTCAACAGCTTTGAGCACATTTATTTTTTGGCAAGCAGGGGATGCTGCCAGCTCAGTTCATACAGCAGGCAAGTTGCAGCAAGCAAGTAACTCCCTTGGAAACAAATGAAGAATATCTGTATAGAAGGGGGAGGTCAATTTACTAGCTTTGATAAGTTTCTGTTTTTATTTCCATCTGTAGCCATTTAGCATAAAACATTATTGTGTCTGTGGCCTCAATACTATCTAAAATCTTTATCTTTTAGATTATTTATGCATTCTTACATGTTAGGCAGATTAACATGATAAAATCAGTGCTAAACCTTCTGATTGCAAATCTGAGCACAAATTCTAGATTACTTACTGTGTCACTTTGAGCAAGTTATTGGTCTTCTCTTAAAACCAGTTTCCTTACTTCCTAATTGCTCTGGGGAACAGGATGAAATATGGATAGCATTCTGGAAGCTGCAAACTCCAATCTTCTCTTCTGAGCTCCTTCCTGTTGTAATTGTCCACATGACCCTTGATGCTGGATATCCCACATCCAAAATCCATCTCGGCAGGCTCCAGCCGAGACTTCATTTTCTCCCAAGTTCCCTGGATCTATCAAACAGCACTAACATTTTGCCATGGGGTGCAAGATGGGCAATTCTTCCATCTGCTATACACAGGGTCTCTATGAGTAAAGACTGACTAGACAGCACCTAACAGCAACGATATTTTGCAAGTTCTCAAGGTTTCAAGACTCTAACCATTTCCCCCTACCTCAGTGTTGTTTATTCCTTGCTGCCCTTATAAGCGGCTATGAAGATGTTGCTGACTGATGGCAAGCTCCTCTGAGTAGAGCCGCCTGAAGCTATGTGCTTTAGCATCAAACACCGTGACATATGTTGCCTCAATATTATCTGAAATCTCTTTTTAATTCTGATTGTTTACTCCTTCTTATATGAGAGGCAGTATAAACCATAGCAGTTGAAGTCTGTCACCTTCGGAAGCATCTCGCCAGTCCTGTTTCTGGAAGCACTGCTCAGAAGGTTCAAATCACCAGGAGTTGTGTCTCTTGTACTCTAGGGTTGAGCTTTGTGACACCCAGGAGCTCCTTGTTTGTCCTTTATAAATTATTCAAGAATTGTTGCATCCTGAATATGTGATTAGTCACCTGTTCCATTGTGTGTTGTCTCATATCTTTGCTCTGTAGGTCCTGCTGCTGTATTACAAAGGCAGTTTTTGCTCAATATTTTCTATTTCAAATTTTGGCTCCTCCCTTTGCAGTTGGCATCCATCTCAGTGAGCTGCCTAGACTCTGACCTAGTTGTATCACTTCTTGCTTATCTGCTCCTTTAGCCCCAGTGTCTCTCGTTGTCTTTAGTAAGATTATACTGTTCTTGCTCTGTGCCCTGAGGGACCTTGGTCAAGAGTGTCCTTTAAAGCACTTTGTTCTCATTCCTATCCTGTCCATGGAAGAAGGGACTTACACAATGTGACAGTGAGGATATTATTTATTTGTAATAGAGATTATATTTCTCAATCGTATGACAGGAACAAATTGGCTTAGAAGATACAGCTAGGCATTCAGGATAAAGATCTATAGGGAATAAGCTAAGAACAAGAAGTTCTTACCAAAGGTAGCAAAAGATACTTGGGATGGAAGAGTGAATTGAAGGATAAGCAATATAAATAGGTCATGTTCTAGGCTAAGAGAGCCAAGATGATTGCCCAATCCATCCAAAAGACCCAACATTTGAAATGAAGAGACAGGATTAATCAAAGTTTGGTTTAAAACACGGGGGTTGGATTGAAAGAGAGGGAGCACAAATCAATTGAAATTAAGCAGATATTTAGTAAGTATTTTTATGGATGTGTAAATAATATAGCAATTTATAAAGGATAAGTGAAAAAATTATTTGGAGATTTGAAACCTAGTTAACTGGCAAAATGATATTTATCACCTTTAATAAAATTAGGCAAAAATGAAAGAAAGTGAAGATTGATATAGCCTGTTGAGATGACCTCCTTCACATTGTCACTGTAAAAAAAAATGATATACATATAACTGGTACAGAAAAGATACTCATATGCAAAATGATTTCTACAGGCCTAAATCACATTGTACGAACAAACTCATATTTATCATCTGATAATTAAAAATAGAAGAACCTTATAACCTCACTAGGAGATGAAAATAAATGATACAGTACAAGTTGTATTATAAGATCGAACTGCCATCATGATCATCTATGGGACCTCTTTAGCCTGGATCCAAGGTCCAGGAGATTGCCAACAGGCTGTGTCTGGAAATGGAGGAGAAGATGGTCAATAGGAATGAAGGGAACATCGATGACTCGCTCACTGGTGGCAATGCCTCAGCTGAAGGCCCCGATGGCAATGGAATAGAAATCACAGTGGTCACTGATGTCGATGTTGTCATGAACCATCACTTGCAGGAAACCAGCTTCCCAAAAGAAGCCTACAAGAAGTACATCAAAGACTACATGAAATCAATCAAAGACAAACTTGAAGAGCAGAAACCATAAAGAGTAATTCCTTTCATGACCGAGGCCACAGAACAAATCAAGCATATTCTTGCAAATTTCAAAAACTGCCAATTCTTTATTGGTGAAAACATGAATAAAAAAATGAATTAAAAAAAATAAAACATGAATCCAGATGGCATGGTTGCTCTCCTGGACTACAATGAAGATGGCGTGACCCCATGTAATGTATGATCTTCTTTAAGGATGGCTTAGAGATGAGAAATGCTTACACAGTGGGCAACTCACGGCCAATTGCCTCATCCTAACTAGCTGCTTTTCATCCACATGACAACAGGACTTAGACTAATGGAACTGATGTCATTGTAAGCTATTCATTTACTTTTGACATTTATTTATTTGTAGTGGACATTTTTTAAAGGCAAACAAACATGTTGTGTAGGTTGTTAAAAAATAAAATGCATTTTAAAAAAAGATCAAATAGGAAAGTGTAGTGCAGGGAGATGAGTCCACAGTGAAGAGGTGAGAAACCTGTGCTTCAGCAACCATCTTTTAAAGAACAGTTTTCCTGTGATTTGTTTATGACTATTATTTTCCTTTGTGAATTGAACCAGAAAAATCACAAACACATGTTTTTGGAATGAGTTAATCCTATCCCTGCACATTTTACAAATGAGTAAATTGAGAGGGAGAGATTGAATACTTTTCAAAAAAATCATAGCAATGCAGTGATCAAGATGAAGCTTACACTTCTTTCCAGACTTTAATCTAAAATTTTTGACAAGGTATTGAAGGACTTAGAATAGCTGCAGAGTAGTGAGTGAAGTAAATCAGACAGTACAGGGCCCTTTGCATCAGAACAAATAATCTTATGAGTCTTGACTTGGTTAATGGCCAATATTGCTCACAGTGATCAGGACAATGACAAATGGAGTAGGGTTTATCAAGAACCAGCATCTCTCAAAAGACTCTTATCTCAGTGTGGGATACTGTTGGCCACTTTTATGCATGCTGTTCAATGCACCATGAGCAAGGTAACCAAAGAGAATAGGGGAGTGGGGTTTTTCTAGTGCAAAACAGAGGGGCAAACACTCTGGACTGCAGAAGGAAAGGGAAAGGTTTAAGAGGAAGTGACCTTTGTTCATGCTTATCAGGCCTGATAATTGCATTTTGTTCAGGTCCAAATATATTCAACAAGAAAGAACACCCCTTCCCCACTCATTACATTATTATTTTGTAAGCCTTCATTTTCTTACTATTTATAGACTGTGTTCAAAATCCTTACTTTATAGACAGTGGAGTTGATCTATTCCCAAATGCAGTGCCTGCCTGAGCAAGAGACAGAGATTGTGACCATAAGCTTAGAATATAAAGGGGGGTCTTCTCTGGCAAAGAGAAGAAACTGGAGAGAAAGAGAGAACTCAGTTCCATCATACTTGTCTGAGAATTTTCTGAGAAGAAGGCCTCAGACAGGTGACCTGGATAGAAATTTTAAAAGCAGATTCACTTCCTACCTATAGCCAGAACTATAGTAAAGAGAAAGAACACCATTTGTTGTGTTACACAACCAGATCCCAAGATTTGTTCTAAGCTGCAATACTTGAGGATATGCACTATTCTCACAAAGACAGAGCAATGGAATAGGACAGGGCTCCTAGAAACATATTGTTGTTGTTAGGGATCATCAAAAGGACTTTGATTTATAAAACTCCTATGAGCAGCAGAAGAAAACTATCCAGTCCCTTGCCACCTTCACAGTTATGTTTGAGACTATTGTTGGATCCACTGTGTCAGTCTTTCTCTTTATGGTCTTCTTCCTTTTCACCAGCCCTCTTCTTCATCAAGCATGGTGTCCTTTTCTAGGGAAATGGCCATACAAAATATTGCTGGACATCTCAAGAGTGCTATGACACAAGCATGTCTACATTTTGGGGGAGAATACATGGTTTTAGCAATAATCCTGCATCAATTGGATATTAGCAAGGAAAACAAAAATTAGAAAAAACCCAACTTCATGACAAAAGCAGAAATTGAGTCAGATCATAGGTCAAAAGATGATATATAAATCAATCAAGCCTATAGAATTAAACTTGGAAGGATATCTTCTTGACTTTGAAGTAAGGGACTGACTTAAGACACAAAAAAACCACTAAAATGAGTAATAAATTTGATTTAGTTAAAATGATGAAATTCTGTTATTAAATGACAGCTTTGAGAAAGTGAAAAATCAAGCCACAAGCAGGGAAATAGTGCTATTATAGGTAATAAAATATCAGTGATTCTCTACCTGTGAGTCATGACCACTTTGGGGTGGAAAGACCCTTTCACAGGGCTCACCTGATTCATAACATCAGCAAAATTATAGTTATGAAGTAGCAATGAAAATAATTTTGTTGTCAGAGGTCACTAAAGCATGAAGAATTATATCAAAGGGTTGTAGCATTAAGAAGGTTGAGAACCACTGCATGCACACACATATATTCCAAATATATATGGTCATAGTACATAATGTAGATGAATGTATATATGTGTATATATAATATACATGACTGAGTCAAACAGAGAAGAACTCCCTCTGTGGGTTTTTGAGGTGGTAGTTCACTACTGAGTTAGTCCGGATAGACTACAGGAACAAATTTCAGAGACACGCATATGGATACAAGGAATGGGTTTATATTCAAGAGGAACAGGACATTAAGAAAACATCCCAGCCCAGTAAAGCTCAAAGTCACAAGTCCTTTGCTAACCCATATGCCTGAAATCAGTCCATAAAGTCTCCCTCTGACTCACGAAGTCAAAGGTCAGTGGGTACAGAGTCCCGGCACCGACAGGGGTCT
>PVJH01001747.1:0-29440 GCA_004026705.1 Nesogale talazaci
GCGCCCTCGTCGGTCACCCCTTCTTGGCTCCAGGAGTTTTGCAGGGCAGCCGGGCCGGGACTGGGCGCGAGTCGCGGCGGGATGCAGAACTCGGGGATGCGGTCCGGGGTGAGCACGTTGGGGTACGTGGCCGTCGTAAAGGCTCGGGGTCTCGGAGCCCGACCCCGGAAAAGCCTTTCTCCACCGCGCAGGAGGCGTTCGGGGGCCAGGCAGAGCTGCTGCAGGCACCACATCAGGGTGCAAATGCTCAGCGAAGCTGCCAGCAACGTTGAAGCGCCCCCCGACCGGCAGACTGAGCCCCGCCGGCCGCAGCAGTCCTGTCCCTGTCCTTCTTTTGGAAGTGTTTCGTCCAGCTTTTCCCGAGGCGGTGCTCACACTCTCTCAATAAATCAGTTCTTTTTCTGCTGTCCTGTCTCCACTCCGCTGGTGTACATGCTTCGAAGCTGCTTGGTTTCACCACCACCAGCCCACCCTGGCCTGTGGCCGAGATCCGCAGGATGTTGGCTGCTCACTTTGGTTGCGGTGTCTACAGAGCCTGGAGGCGCTTCACGTTGTGCAATCGTTGGACAGTCGCACCGCAGCCCTCAGCGAGAATGAAAATCACTACCTCCTCCAGGAAATGCGGTTTGTTGTTCTCCGTTAGGTGTGAAAGCCTCCCGAGAGAGACCAGTCCCGGGGAGCAAGCCAGTCGACAGGTCTCTCCTAACGTACCAGCATTTAGTGCCCAATAGATCTCCGCCCCTCTCCCCGCAGGCCCTGCCTGGGAGAGTTGCGCAGTCCCCGGCAGTTCAAAGTGCGCGCGGCGCCTAGAACCGCAGGTCTGAAGCTTTATGCTTGAGGTCGGGAACGCGGGCCAATGACTCCTCGGGCCAGTGTTGCCAGGTAACCTGACGCCACACCCTCCCCTCTGTCTCTGCCACGTGGCTGCTTCTGCTGCACAACTTCTGGGGAGCCGGTTCTTTCTCTTTCTTGCTTTAGCTAGGGGTCTTTGACAACGCTCAACAATTTTGTCATTTTCATATGCGAGAGTGGGTTAAATTTTAATTATATTGCGAAGTTGTTGTGTGGATCGAGTAGCTTACAGTGAAAGGTCAGACCCACTGCCTGCCATTAAAACGTTGAAGAAGACAAAATTCAGGTTTGTCAGTCTTAACAGTTTCCATCAATTTCAGCCTTTTACTTATCTAGTGTTTGAAGTTTTCTGCTCGTTTTCCTATTTTCATTTCTGATTTTAGCTGTTGTGTCGTTCTTGATTGTAAACTACTGCTATGAATAGGGGGAACCTCCGAGACTGAAACTGTTTCCTATCTTGATCTGGTGGGGTTTTACAGGGATACGTTCACATGTACAAAAATCATCAGACATTTGCAGAGACTTTAGGAGAGACTTTGTTCAGGAAGCAGTTTTTATGCTGGTGGGAAACTGGGCAATGGTTATGGGTTATGGTTGTATAACATAATCAATGTAATTGACATCACTAAATTGTGCCCCTGAAAAAGCTGCATTGGCAAATGTGTTCTATTTTACAGCATTTACTAAGAAGGCTAAGATACTTTCTATGGGTGTAATACCTCAAGGGGGGGAGGATATCACAGCACAGTTCTTAAGCTGTGTCCTGAGTTAGCATTAGGAAAATAAGCTTCCGTGAGTTTACAATTGGGCTGCTGAAACCATGGTTTTGAGGGAGCCTAAACAAACCTGCTCTTCCTAGGGTGTGTTCGCCTTCCTCTTCAAAATTGATCTGTGCTTCTTTACAAGAGCTCCGGCTGAACAGATGCTGAGGTTGGTTGTGTTCTGTCGAAGGTATTGTCTTGTAAGTCAACTGCTTCTCTAAATGTCTTTCGATAAGTCAAACTGAATTCATGGACAGGAGATGTCTGCAGAGGGCATGCACATGTTGAGTTGGATACACACACAGGTACTGCACTATAAAGTTTTCACATAGCATCTAGTACTACCACAGAAACTGCAATGTCTGATCTCCCTCACTTTATATGGGAAAAACTGAGTTTCAGAACTCAAGTAACTTATCTAAGGTCATATGGTGAAGAAAAATGGATGAAATAATACTTAGTAATGGGTATGAGTTTAGGGCAAGTTTAATAAAAGAATAATTAAAAACACCTAGCATTGTGCCTACAATATCATTAGGTGCCTTTCTGTTGGTTTCAACTTCATAATGACTTTACATCCCAAAAAGTGAAATATGACATGGTCCTGAACCATCCTGGCCACTTATCAGAGGAAGCCAGCATCCGATACATACGTCACGGATTTATAGGTGCAGTTGTGCAGTGATAATTATTATTATTTTTATAATAAAGTTATAGAGAGCATGAGAAAGAAATAATAAGAGTCAGACACATTTCATGGTATCATGTTGTGGCGGTCATGTACATTGGTATCAATTTCATGATTAGAAGTGTAGGGGTGGAGTGTAATCTGTCAATCTGGAGCTAACCAATGAGACCTCTGTGGTCCTGGCTTTCTCTGAGAATTCTGGGAAGTCTCACTATATTGCCCTCATGTAGATGAGAGACCATCTTTCTAGTTGTTGGGTGACCCTCGACTTCAAGACAAGATGGCAGTGTCTGAGGAACTGGAGGAGCCAGAGGAGTCACATGGCCTTACCCTGAGGGAACCAGACCTCTGAAGCTGGGGGAGTTATAGAGAGACCCCTGCCAGTGCTGAGATGTTTTTACTGCTTCTACTGCCAGCGGACACACAAGACTCTGCACCCAATGGTCTATGACTTTGTGAGTTGACTTTATGGACTGGTATTGGCTAATATTGGACTTGTGACCTTGGACTGGACTGGGTTGGGATGCTCTCTCAATGATCCATTTCTCTTGTATATAAACCTTTCCCTTATATCCATATGCATGTTTATGAATTTTTTCTCTAGTCTATCCTGACTAACACACATACTTACCTCAGATGGTCCACATGGTGGGAGAGTACAAGTGAGGGAAGGGATTACATGAGGGAGAGGGGCCAAGAGCATCTGGTGCTGACAGCTGAGGGGGGATGGGGGGCAGCTTCTTTACTGTACCCAAGCCTTATATATCCTTTGGCGCCATGGGAGAACCCCTAATTACAGGTAAGAACATACGTCACAGGAAAGGGTTGTACAACCACAGGAAGGGGATGAGCTATGGGTGTACACGTAATATGAAGTGTGGGTCCCCATGTGGCAAGAAGGGCAGACCTGTTTCCTGATGGCTGCCTAGCCTTGATTGCCCTTGGGTGGGCTCGATCTCTTTGTTTCTTATAAGGAAGTACTGTATGCTTATCAGAAGGAAGTGGGCCTGCTTTAGGGTGGAACAGGCTATATGACTGTTATGGATAGCTAATAACCTTAAGAAAGAATAGCTCCTGACCTACTTTGGTTGACTCCAAGTGTGTTCATATACCTGGACCCAAATGTATTCATATGCCTCATGTAGCATGCAGCTTAAGTTTGGCATATATTTGGGGAGATAGCCTAGGAGAAATCTTTCAGTTTCCCACAGCCACTGTTGCTATATTTGAGCCCATTGTTGCAGACAGTTTCAATCCATTCCATTGAGGACCTTCTTTTTTTGCTGATCCTTGATTTTACTAGGCAAGGTGTTCCTCTCCAGGGACTTGTCCCTCCTGATAACATGTCCAAAGTTCATGAAATAAAAATTCCCTATCCTCACTTCTAAAGACTATTCTTCTAAGACAGATTTCTGATACTTCATGGTGTATTTAATAATTTAATATCTTTGCCAGGATACGCCAGAATTCAAAGGTACTATGTGCTAAATAGATAGTAGCTGTGATAAATACTATTAATCAAGCTAGAAGGCAGATCAAGAAGAAAGCATATACTCAATAGTTTATTTATTGATTCAAACAATATTTACTGAATGCTTTCTAGGTTCCAACCACTGTGCTTAGCAGATCAATCCAGATCTTCCAAGATCTCATTCATAGTGTACATCATTCGGAAGTGGGGAAAATTATAATGGAATATTTTAATTCCATCTCTCTGAAGCAGAGGATACTTTCCTGAGCACATTATCCATTTAGTGTGGGGTTAGGATTGGTGAATCCAAATAGGTCCTTGACTAACTTCCTTCTTGGATGAAATTGCGGAGCCAGGCCTAAACCTCTCAGGGGAATGAACACTCAATGATTAGCAAGGTCATGTGCATTTGTTTTGACTAAGCGCTTCTCAGGAGGCAGAGCCCAGAGAGCCCCAGGTTAAAGTGACCAGACGTCCTGCTTTTTTAGCAATTTAACAACATCTTGCGGTGTTTTAAAATTAAATATATTACAATACTATTTTTGCATTCTATGAAAATTTTTGTTGCTCCATATAGACAAAATTTTTAATCACAAACCCACCTCCCACCTCCCACCTCCGTCAAGGGTGTCCTGCTAAAATTAGGGCCTAGCTTAAAGTGGTGGCCAGAGGCCAGATGGAAGTGAATAGGCTAAAGCAGGGGGCCTCAAACTTTTTAAATGGGGCCAGTTCACTGCTCCTCAGACTGTTGGAGGGCCGGACTATAGTTAAAAAACAACAAAAAAGTATGAACAAATTCACTCTGGGCCCAGGACGAGTTAGTTGACTGCTAACAGCAATGGCATTGGCAAATATACCCAGCAGGCTGATAAATGTCTTCGGGGGGCCACATGTGGCCCACAGGCCATAGTTTGGGTGAAAAGTTGGACTGGGCTTGTCCACCTCTGATGTGGGGCAAGAAAGAACCAAATACACCCAGGCAAGAAGAGTAATGTAGAGGTGAAGAAAGAGAAGACTGTGGAATGAATTGATCCTGAGCTCAAATTGCTATCCCATTTTGTAGCCAGGGGATGATGGGCAAGTTAATGAACTTGAGAGCCCAAGTTGTAAAATGGGGGTAATTAAAAATACTTTTGATACAGCAGTGTTGTGTTAAAAACACATGCATGAAAATATCTGGGACATGAGAAATGTGTACTAACTGGTAGTTGTTTTTGTTATGACATAGATGTACTTGACTGGGAATAGCTGATTCACACAGGGATTTCTTTAAAAATGCTTCTCTACCAGGTCACACAAAGCAGCTTGACTTTGTTTTCATCAACCAGACACCTTCGTCAATACAGTCTCAGAGCATTTCCTGTACAAAAGTTTTGGAAATCAGCAGGGATGACTCTTTGGGGGGGCATGTGACCACATTAAACTTTGTGTTTTACTTTCCTCAGAAGCATGTGCCATCCATGTGAGGATTGGGTAATCGGGTCAGGGCACGAGCTTGGCACATCCTTCTCTGCTCAGAGGAAGCCTGTGGCAGTTTGGAACTCAGGGTTGGGAACATTCAGTGATGGAGGTAGGAAACAATTCTGGGGAGCAAGCATAAAGAGATCCCACCCCAGCCAGAACAGAGGTGCTCTCAGAAGTAGAAGGGGATTCACCGTTGGAAAGCTTGCTCCCTCTCTAGAAATGGGGCTGGGTTTGAAGGAGAGCCAAAAGAGCGTATGTCACCATTACAGTGCAGCTGCTCTGACTCAGTCAGTACTCGATGTCCTTGTCTCTTCAACACTACTAATGTCGGGGAGTGTGGGGGCCACTGGCCAGGGAATTTGTTCTCGTTGGGACAAGTGCTTCAGCTCTCTCTGTCTCCTGTCTTCTCTTGTCACATGGGGAGGTTGGAGCAGCCACGTGATCTTTCAGTTTTCCTCTTGCTGTAACATCCTGTAATCAACTCTCATGCTTCCCAACCCCCCAGTTAATCTTTCTGTTTCCACACTGTCGCAGCACATCAGTTTGCCCACGTTTGCTTACTTTTGGATTTCTTTTTCCTAGTGTGAGGGGATTGAGTTTGGGAGTGAGCTAGCACAAGTTAGAAATTTTTTTTTTTCTGATTGCAGCCCGATTTTCAACCATTATGCCCCCAGTGCCTTGCTGCGAGGAATTTTTTTTTAAGCAAGAGTTTTGAATTTTTACTTTTGACTTCTGTTTTGAACAGAAAGAGGATGTTGTACCCATCTGTTCCTATTGCTGAGCCCTCACTGCAGTGTAGCTTTGCAACAGCTTTTGTTGCTCTGCCATTGGTCTCGTTAGGCTGTGCCGGAACCACAGCGGCTAGAATACGTTTTCTCAGTTCATCTTTGTGTCCACAGTCCTTCTTGTACAGTGAGGCTCCAAAAAGTGTGTGGAAAAACCAAATGAAAAGATAATAGCATAACACAATGTGTTTCAGAACCGTTTGTTTTGAATGGAGACTGTGCACAGCTCTTATCACATTCATCATCTGTCTCAAGCATATTTGTACACGTTGCCATCTTCATTTCCAAATATTTTCTACTTAAGCCCTTGGTACAAGCTCCTCTTTCCCCCTCCTTTTTTTCCCTTTTATTTGTTTCCCCTCACCCCCATCCCCACCGCAGAGACTCCTTTTATTATATAAAACATTTTATTGGGGGATCATTCAACTCCCATCACGATCAATAATATGTCAATTATATGCAGACCACATTTGCACACTTGTTGCCATCATCACTCTCAAAACATCCTCCCTTTACTTAGTCCCCCAGTACCAGCTCCCCATGTTTCCCTTCTCCTCCTCCTCCTCCCCATGGACCCTTAATAATTTATAAATTGTTATTACTTTTTCATGTCATACATTGTCCAATGTGTCCCTTCACTCATTTGCCTGTTGTCCATACCCCAGAGAGGAGGAGGGTGCAGGGATGGTGGAATAGAAAGGGGGAACCAATTTCAAGGATCTACATATAACCTCCTCTCTGGGGTATGAACAGGGGAGTGAAGAGACTGTATGTTTCTAATCACTTTAAAAAGTATGAAAGCTTTTGGGACATTATTCTATGTACAGAACAATTAGTTACTCAAAATATTCTGAAAATGCAAAATCTTAAAATATAGACGCTTTTGGTGAGAAATGATACCTCCTAAGATTGGGACTAAGGAAGAATGTCTTCTCTTATCATACCTACTCCACATTGTCCTGGAAGTCCAGGCTGGCTGTCAATTTGAGAGTCGTAAGAGTGAAGGGGTGGAGTTTAGCCTGGTAACTAGGTCCCAGCTTGATGCCCTCATTGGGAGGGTCTAAGGAGATACTTAGCTCCCTGGAGGTGGGACACGTGCTCAGTCCCTGAGGGACACTCTTGTAGGATGGCAGCCAGAGCCTCCTCAGAGCAGGAGAAGGCACGTGGAGGCCCTTCCAGTGCTATGCCAGCATGGAGATTCTGGATCCACCAGACTTCCCACCCTCTGATTGCCCTGCATTCGCATCAATACATATGTTTTGTGCATCTGAAGAGGAATTTATAGATTGATAGTGGACATATCGGCTAATACTGGACTTAAGGGCTTGATCAGGACTGGGCTGGGATGTTTTCTCCATATTCAATTGTTCTTGCATATGAAGCTCTTTCTTATACACACGAGTGTCTATGAATTTTGGTTTTCTGGTCTACTCAGATTAAGGCACCTAAAGTCACAGTGCATTATCTGGGAAGTAAACCTGGCCCCCCAGCATGGAAAGTGAAATTATATCACTGAACACCAATGTAGCGATAACTTTATTAGAATGACTAAAATCCAGAATACTCAGAATGCCATATGCTGGTGATATTGTAGGACAACAGAAGTTCTCATTTATTGCTGATGAGAATGTAAAAACCCCACAAAACAACCAAACAGCCCCCTTCCACCCCCCACCCCCCACTACTAGTACAGCACCTTTGAAAGTCAGCTTGGCAGTTTATTACCAAGTGACACATAACTTGCTCATTCACTGCCACCAAGTTGCTGAGTCACAGCTATCTGATAGATGAGGTATAACTGTCAGTGTGAGTTTTGCAAAATTGTAATTGTTTATAGTAGGAAACCTCATCTTTCTATCAAGGATGGACCGGCAGTTTTGAACTGTGAACCTGATAGATGGAAGTCCAGCTCATAACCACTAAATCACCAGGCTTTGCATATGACCCAGCAATCATGCTCCCAAGTGGTTCCCTAAATGAGTGGAAAACTGATGTCTACTCCAAAACCTGCCCAAATATTTACAGCCGTCTTTAGCTATCTGCTATGCTACCAGGATTACATAACTTTATTATTACTTGCCAAAAACTTTGACCTAACCAAGATGTCTTTCAGAAGGTGAATGGATATATGAAGTCACGTCCGTTCAGTGGAATATTATTCATCAGTAAAAAGAAAATGCCTTATCAAGCCATTAAAAGACCTGGGGACCCTTAAATGTATACTATTAAGACGAAGTTTTTAAAAAGCTTATACAATTAGGAACCCAACTATAGGACAGTTTGTAAAAGGCCAATCTTTAACAGCCCCGAGTTCAGGGGGAGGGACAAAGCAATGGGAAGGGAGCACCCAGGGGAGTGTTAGGTGGTGAAACTAGTCTCCATGTACTTTAATGGTGGCTACATCTGCATTTGTCAAAACTTATCGGACTGTACAATACAAAGACTGAACTGTAAGCTGTGGATTCAAGTTAATAAGATTATCAAAAGTGATTCATCAATTATAATTGCACCACACTACTATTGTAGTATGTTAATAATAGAAATTGTGTGCACTGGCAGAGACAGTACATGGGAACTCTATTTTTATGCAAATTTTCTGCAAATCTGAAACTGTGCTAAGATATAAAATCTATTCATAAGGCCCCCAAGCTAAAGACTTTTAAAATACTATATGGTAATGGTATTATTTATACTAACAATTTTGAGTTAAATTCCTCACACCTTGTGAGATCTTGAACTCTACCTTTTAAAGGCCTCTGAGAATTATTAATATCTTAGTGGCAAAGGGTGCAGAGGAAATCTATCCCTGCTTTGAGATTTGGGGATATAACTTAACATTCCTGAGTGTGACTTTCCTGTAGAAGGACAATACTAGTACCTTCATTACATATCAAAGAAGTCTTTCATGAAGACATGAGAATGTATACCTTGGCATACAAGTGAATGGTATTATAGATCACAGGGTATATATACAACACTGATAATAATATGGGACAATGCATATGAAAGCACATAAATTATTCTATTGTGAGTATACATAATCATGGAAGTACAAGGAATTATCACTACAAAGGCATTAGTATTACCCACCTTCTCCATGAGATTGCACCATCTGTCCCAGTGGTGTGGTAATTCCATGCTGCCTGTGGTGTTTTTCTTATCATCTTGTACTGTTATCCAAGTATTCTCGCTTTTAAAAATTTTTTTAATGTTGGTGCAAGCCCTATCTCAACCAGAACACAGAAGGCAGAGAGGGAGTAACAAGAGTGGTTGTTATCGGGCAAGAGCAGAGGCGATTGGGAGGTAGATTGAGTGGGGTGCTCTGGACACTGGAGAGACTAACTTGAGCTAACTTTGCTTTGGGAACCGAACTCTGGGGGCCCTGAGCAATGGATTGGTGAACAGACACAGTGGGGGCGAAGAGGCAGTTAGAAGGTGTTTGTGTGGCCCCAGCGAGCTATAAGGGAAAGTTTAGGAAATATGGGAAATGCACCACAGGCAGGCTCGCCTTTTCCTTGACTGTGGATAATAGAGAGAGGTTCAAAGTGCTTCCTAGGTACTTAGTGTAGGAAGTAGGAAAGACAACCGATTATGGATTTGTTTTCTGTAGGCGTGGAGAAGATGAAGGTGGGCACTAACAGTACCAGTCCCATTCCTCTGCAGCACTCCCTCTACATGACACCCACTGCAAACATTGGGATCTGCTGTCGCTCTTCTTTGAGGTCATAGATTTTGAATTTAAGAAATACATATGTCTGATTCAGTACTAGCCTCGCAGTTTACTTTTTCCTTTTTGCCTCATAGTTTATTAACAGCAACACATGCAGACTCTTTCAGACATTGTCTCCTAGTTAAGCATTGAATAAATAATGGTGGATTTACTGGCAGTGAATTTTGTTATTTATTACCTTTTTCGTGACTACAAATAATTCCTTAGGTTTATTTCTGCTAATTATATCTTAACAGGTGTTTGAAACATATTTTAGGGGGGCCCTTCCCCCACCCTCCAAACCCTCCAACCTGGTCCTCAGAAATCCTTGGCATGCCAATGGGTAATTTAGCTTCTCTAGGGCAGAAAGTCCTTGCGTGGTAAATTCCCTGCCATGCCAGAGACAAATGCTTGATAGCAGAGAACGCGTTATCGGTAAGTACCCAATAACTCCTACTTAAACATAAAAACGATGCCTTTGTTCGTTATTTCCGCGACGAAGCAGGTGATGAAGAAGTAAATTGAGCACAGAAGTGAGAAAATTAATGAACTTCCCCAAACTCAACCCCCAGTCTACCCTGCATCTCAGGACAAGGCCCTGATGCCCTCTCCTCTCAGTCTGAAGTTTTCAAGGCGCGAAAAGCAGCGGGAACCTTGCTCCAGGCAGAGGTGACCTGTCCTGGAACCCGAGCCCCACGTGCTAACAAGGCGCTCGGCGCTGGCGGGCGACGTGGGGCTGCGTGAGGTCGGGTCCGAGGCCCCTCCTTTCTCTGCCCACGCCCCTTCCCCTCCATCACACCGCTCAGGAGCGGCCGCGGCGACGCGCATGCGCACAGGCGGGTCACGCGCGCGGGGCGGGGCGGGGCGGCGCGGCGCGCGCCCGGGGGGCTGTCATTCCGGCGTGGTCGCCGCCCTCGGCTGCGTCCGGCTGTTCCGGCTCCTCCCTCTCGGGCTGCTCCGGCCCCCACCATGGTGCTGGAGTCGGTGGTCGCAGACCTGCTGAACCGCTTCCTGGGGGACTATGTGGAGAACCTGAACAAGTCTCAGCTGAAGCTGGGCATTTGGGGCGGTAAGCGAGGGGCGCGGCCTCGTGCTGCCGGGGCCGAGGGCCGCACGCCGCGGGCTCCTCCCCGCCCGGCTCCTTCCCGGGCCCGGCGCCTCCCGAGCCTCCGCCTCCCGGGGGGCCGCCGGAGAGCGCCCCGTGGTGCGGCCGGTGCGGGCCGAGCGGAGGCCCGAGCCCGGGATCCCGAGCCCGGGCGGGCAGGCGGCAGCGCTTCTCCAGTCACCAGGGCCAAGCACCTGCCCCACCTCGCTCTGCCGTTTCGGGGTCCTCCCCTGCCTCCATCGTTAAATAAACAAATACCGTAGACCGTCCGTTCTGTCGACCCGGTTCCCCCAGCGTCCGAGGATGGGCCCTTCGTGATCGCACTCCCATTAAGGGGGGCTCACGGGAGAGAGGGGGCCCTGGCTTTTTCAGAGATCTAGCATTTCCCGGCCAGCTGCAACTGCTCTCGGTTTAGGCTGGCGGAGTTCGGGGAGCGGACCGTGGGGCGGTCTGAAAGGACCGCCAGCCGTAGACGGGGCCCGGGTGCAGGCAGAAAGGTGAGCTGTTCAAACCCAGGAGCTGGTTTGACGACGGGCACTCAGTCGGCTTCTGTGTTGCTTGACAGTCTGTGAGTCCGAACGAACCCGGTGGCAGTGAGCTTGATTTTATTTTGGCCCCATTCAGTCTCAGGCATTCTTAATAAGGCCTTCATAAGGAAGGGACCGCCCCCCTCTGTATGAAGACACCGCCAGTTTGTTTTGGAGGGCTGGAGAGAAAGTCCAGGCACAACCTGCGTCGTCATCAATAAGGTGTGTCAGGTTGTATGCCCAGGAGTTTTACTCAAGCGTTGTTATCCCAGAGGTCCAGGCTATAAAAAAAGACAGTACGTTGTCTACTCACACACTCTTCAAAAAGCTTAATTATATGCTTCATATACTATTATATATTATATGCTTTATATACATATTATATATACGGATCATACCACACGGAGACCTGGTGGCGATGAGGTCAGACGCTGTTAACCACCAGATCAGTGGTTCACACACAGCGACCCCCGGGAGAAAAATGAGTGCCCTGTAGAATTGAATGTCACTGAAACCCTATGTGTTTTCACTGGGTGACAGTGAGCTTTGTACTTTAAACGTTGGAGATGCTGGGGGTACTTTTTATCAAAAGTACTTCGGGGATGGGGCAGGAGTCTGGTGGTTACTTTTGGAAGGTGGTTACTTTTTAAGAGTATTCAGATGTATGAAACTGCTTTGATGCAGGCAACAAATAGCTATAAACCAGCTCTATAGCTTTCTGTACTATTGGGTTAGCCATTTACCTCCTGGGCCTTAGTACCTTCGTTTAAAATTCATCTTCATAAACCAGAAATAATATAAATGTGATTGAAATCATTATTAAATGCTTACTCAGTCTGCCATGGCGTCATTGCGAACTCAGCAGCGCTCTAGGACCTGTGGAACTTCCCCTTTGGGTTTTGGAGACTCTTAACTCTTTCAGGGAGTAGAAAGCCAGCCCAGGCTTTCTCTTGCGAAGCGGCTGTTGGTTTCGAATTTATGACCTTGTGCTTCGCTGCCCAGCATGTAACCATTACACCACTAGGGCTCCAGAAACTTAAAAAGTCATGTAGCGTAGTACTTGTGTAATATCCCCATGGAACTACTACCCAGATATTGGTGTTACACTTATTTACCTCAGAATTCTGTATCCCCTTATACTATATAAGTAGATATATATATATATAGTATATATGTATAGATAGTCAAAGAGTCCTTCCCCACCAAATCTCATTCTGCACCCCAAAGATTCCTCCCCCACCAAATCTCGTTCTCTGCTTATAAAGTTAGGGATTGGACTAGGTAAGATGTAGCGCCTCCCTCCCCCGCCCCCCAATACCACACTCTGTGGTTGTAATTGTGAGTATTTTTACTACGAATTTTTGAATTGGTTCACAGGGACAGTTTGACCTTACCCTCCAGTGTGTTCATGAGTCAGAATAGACTTAATGGCAGTGAGTTTAGATTTTGTTGTTGTTAATGCAGTGGAACGGAACACCTGGTCTGGCTTGTGAGTTGGGCTCATAATGGCAAGATCAACAGTTTAAAACCACCAAGCTGCTATGTTGGAGAAAGATGAGTCTTTCTACTTCTGTAAAGAGTTACTGCCTCAGAAACCTACAGGGGTGTTTCTACCCTGTTAGCGGGTGCCTGGGAGTTGGAATGGATTCAGTGGCAGTGGGTTGGCTTTTGGTTGGAAGGCAGAGAATTTCAACCGAGGGAGATTCTCCCCCATTCCTCCTTCCCCTGGGAATATTTGGCAATGTCTGGACAACTTTGAGCGGTTGCTCCTGGCATCTAATGAGTAGAGGCCAAGGTTCTCTTAAACAACCTTCTATGCACAGAGTCACACAACCACCCCCTCCCTGCCCCCCTCCCCCCAAAAAATGATGAGGCCCAAAGTATCAGTTAAGAAACTGGTCTAGGGAGAATACTGAGAATGACTTTTGCATTTATAGAGAACTACTTCCTGCTTAATAAGACATCAGTTGTTATTAGGTGCTGTCCAGTCAGTTTCTGATTCAAGCTATCCATATGACAGAGTTTCCTATGCTGGAATTGTAGGCAGGCCTATTGGGTTCAAACCACTTAGTTTAGCTTAAGGGTTTCACCATGAAAGCTGTAGTAAGAAATAACAAAGGAATTAAAGTAAATGTGTTGTACCTATGAAATTTATAACCTAAGAGAGAAACATAATTTTATTTATTTAAAAAAATTTTTTTTGAGAAACATGATAATTTTAAGAAGTGAGCAAAAAGGGATGTACCAGTAAAAATGTATAAGCTATGCTTGTATGCCCTCAGGATGTTGATTTAAGAATCAAAATATTGTGTTGACATAATTTGAAAGAGCTTGTGCTATGTGTCTACTTAAGGAGCCCTGGTTGAGCTGCCAGGTGAACTTTAGGGTTGCAAACAGATCACTCAGTCCTTAAAATCCACCTGCAGGAGACAGAGGAGGCTATCTGCTCCAGGAAAGATTTATATACTCTCTTTAGCGTTGTTTTGAGTCTAAATGAATCTATGCCAGTGGGTTATGCATCTACTCATACATCCTGGTCTTCACAATGAAGGCGACAGGAACAACAGTTATGGATTGAGGGAGATAGAATTATTGGAATGACTGGATTCAGGAAGTGTATTGTGGATATTGTCTTTATTTTTTAAGAGAAACTTTATTAAATTTTAAATGGGACTAGAATGAGATAAAGAAAAAGATGTATTGTCCAGACAAGGGAAACCATTAGCACAAGGTCTTAATGGTGCCCAAGAATTTGCTGATGTACAGAGCTTTAAAAGGGACACAAAAATAATAGCGAAAACATAGTTACCACCCAAAACTCTAATTATAAACAAACTCTAGTACTATGAAGTGTTATGCATCATTAAAAATCAAGGACAATTCGCTTAAACACCACAAAACATGGATAAACTAGAGAACATTATGCTTAGCAAACTCAGTTGTACAAAGATAAGTATTTAATAGCGCCGTTTGAATAAGGAAAACAAATGAGAAGAAAGATGGCTTATATTCCAATAGACAAATCTTTGATGATGATGATGAGGCCAGGACAGAGTTGGGAACAACAAGAAGGGAGGGACAGGTTATTGAAGAGGGAGGGAGGGAAGGATGGTGGGGGAGAAAACCCCACTTATAGAGGATAAAATGGGGTATTTATTATTGGTTTCATTTCTTGACATGGGCTGCGTAACTATATATTGTATGTATCTTTAAAATCCAAACAAATCCCTGAAAATTAAATAGTGGTCTGAATGACTTTAAAAAAAAAAAAGAAAAAGAGGAAGAAAAAAATTAAATGGTTTGTCTTTAGTGACAAACAAGTTAATCTCAAACAGAAATAAGTTAAAGGGACATGGGAAGTCAACGGAAATTGTTATAAAGGTATGAATGGTGGCAGATCAATACATCATAGTTCTGTACATTGTGGAGCTTACAAGATTGGTCCAGGGCCCACCCTAAGGCAGTCAAGGCATGACTTGGAACTATGGAATGCCCAGTTGGGGGATCTCCATTAAGGACACACCAGGGTAAGTGCTCAGGGAGACTGCCTGTACTCCTTGGGCCTTTGGCGTGCCCCCCCCCCCCCCAACTGATAAGGTCGTGTAGATAATGCCCTTTCTAATGTGTTCTGTCTGAGGGCAAGACTATTCACATCCCTGGTTGATGTTCAGAGGGAATTCAATGTAAATTTAGTCTACAATGTAAATTTAGGGATTTGAAAATGGATTTAGGCACTTTGAAAATGCATTTAGGCCTCTTACTGTCTTCTCTAGCCTCCTGAAAATAGGTGCTTATAATTTGAGCTCTCATGCAATTCCTTCCTTTTTTATTTTAATTTTAGGCATCACTGCCCTCTGGTGGTGGGAGTAGGAGGCCCAGCCTTTGCTCCTGTGGAGCCGCTGCTGGAATTGAACCTCCATCCCAGTGGGCCATAGTCCAGAGCACAACCACTACGCCACCGGGGCTCAGCTGCAATTCCTTCCTTTTATCATGGATTTTATTTAAAATCTTTGGATCACACTGGTGTGTAAATTCTAAGTCCTGTGCAGACTTATAGAATTGACACTCACGGAGATGGCTGCTTATTTTAAGAAAGCCTTTAAGATTCCAGACACAATTTTCTTCTGATAGGAAGGCACCATCTAATTTCTATGCCACACTTTGCTATAAATCTATATCTTCCGTGCATCTCTTCAGGATAATTAGTGCCTCATTGTAAATACTAGTTTTGCTTAAATTAGTTGTGTTTAGTTATGATTAAATGTGAGTTCACTTATGAATTAAAAAAATGGAATCTGTTAAAGAAAACGAGACACAAGGCAATAATTTCTTTTTGTTTTTTTGTTTTTTTTTGTGGCATCACTACCCTGGTGTGAGTAGGAAGCCCAGCCTTGCTACTGGAAAGCTGCTTCTGGATTTAAACTGTCAGCCCTGTAAGCCGCAGTTCCGCACACAACCACTATGCCACCAGGGCACAGCCCAGAAATAATTTCAATAACATGTATTATAAGAAAAAACTAAACAGAACCTCATGTTACAAAAGTTAATGACAGTATGAAAATAGCAAATACACTGTAGTATTAACTTGTCAATTATAGGGCAACCTCAAAAACACGAGGTTTGAACCATAGTCCAATGTCTTCCAATTTCATGACTTTGAGATAGTAGACATCTTCTTTTTGTCATTAAGTTCAAAGGATTATTTCAGTGGCTTTCATCTGCAACCGGTGTATTTTTTTTGTTTTGTTTTGTTTTTTGGGCATCACTGCCCTCTCGTGGGAGTGGGAGGCCCAGCCTTGCTGCTGCTGGATTTGTCCCACACTCAACCACTATGCCACCAGGGCTCAGCCCGCAACAGGTGTATTAAGGTGAAGTCTGGTTCACTTAGTGGGGTTTCTGGCTCAGATTCTTCTGATGTAGCCTCTGGAGAATGCTGTGCCCCTGAGAGAGAATCTAAAATCCAGGTAGCTTACAGCATGAGGCTTTCAAAGAAAAGGTATTTATTTTTAATGCTAGACAATTCTTAGTGCTAAATGGTGTAAGCAGAATGCTTTTTCTTCAATTCTTGCTCTTGTGTGAAAATGAGGTTTTGATTACTTCTTAGCTGGCAAAGCATTCTAATTCTTTAAACCTGGGTTTCCAGATAAGATGAGGGAAAAATCACTTCTAGGTTGTTGATGAGATAATTAATGTAGAAGTCCTTGTAATTGTTAAATTGTTAACAATAAGATAGTAATACTGATGACAAGAAAATCCAGGGGAAAAAAATCCAGGTACATGATAGAAGAAGACTGCTTTGTGCCATGAATGTCTTTCTTCTAAACCATACACTGCGTTTTCCCAGTACTAGAGTGTGATAATTTTGTGTAGAATTAGTATCACATACTTAAACATTACTTATTTTACAAATACATATTTTAAAAGAAAAAGTCCATTTGCATATATGCTTGCAAGACTTCTGCTACATGCCAGCTAGTTTGTAAGCCAGGTTTTTAATGGTTCAGAGAAGTAGCCGGTGGGTATGTAGCTGCCCACGCGGGTAGATTGACTTATCTCCATAGTCATTCTCTGGGTAGACCAGGAGATAGAATGCACAGCTCCCAGCTATTTGAGATATGTCCAGGACATAACTGTTTTAAGACTAACACGATGATGTTGAAATGCCATATCTTTTGCAATTTGGTTTAAGGAACACTGTTGCAATCTGGAAGCTTTGCCTCTTTCTGAAAGTGATTTACTGTGTAAAGTCAGCCAGATATTTTTTCACTTCTGAATTCTTCTGCTCGCCCTACTGTGTTGCAGGTGAAATCTCTGTAGAGATTCTGTGATGTGTTGAATGCGAAGGATAGCAACGGTAACCAGGAGTAGGAGCCAGGTGGAGTGTCCTGGCAGTCTGCATATCCAGGCCGTACTTTCCCTTCGCTCCACCCCTGCACTTCCCTATCAGTTGCCAGATTATTGTTGGAGCAGAGCTGCATAAGGAAGGAGAATAAGCATTGGCCTAGGAATGGGGAGACCTGTTGTCTAATTCCATCCTTGTGAGACTTTTGATCAAAGACCAGTAGTTTCTTCTCTGTAAAAGAGAGGATTAGTTCAGAACACTTCCTCTAACTTTTAGGCAACTATAATTTGAAGTAGGTAAAAACCTATGAATTACATCATTTAGATAAATCTCATCGCCAATTTTCCAATATTCAAAGTAAGGGATGGTAGTCAAGTGATCTACATTTAGTATTTGCTCTTCATTCTTCGATCAATACTGGTGAACCAAGTGCCGAACAGAAATGTCTATATGTTGCTGTAGAACCAACTCGTAGCAGCTATAGATTAGAGTAGAACTGCCCCCAGTATTAACTGCTGTGCCACAAGGCTCCTAAAGTAGAGTGCCACAGCTGGAATTAGGAGAAGAAAAACGAAGTTTTAGTTTCATGCTGACATTTGTTCTCCAGATAGCTTTGGGTGGGGGTAAGGTAGCATAAGAATGCAAGAAAAAAAAGAGGTTTGCTTGTCTTCTTTCTCGATACATAAAATATGACAGTATCTAAGTATTTTTAAGCCCACCCACAGACCCCCCAAATCAAATTCACTGCCACTGAGTCAATTCAGACTCTTAGCATTCCTATCGGATAAGAAATAGCTGGTGGGTTTGATCACTGCCTAACCATGAGCACCCCCCACCCCCCACCCCAGGGCTTCTTACATTCTTATTCTAAGATTCTTGAAATGTATTGAAAGTTCAGTGGTAACATTGTTGCTTTTAATTGCCAAGACTTCCTGTTTTAATAGGGAAATGGAAGAAGTGAGAGTCCCTGTTCCCTCTCCTTCTTTCACTTTCCTCTCCCAAAGCCACTGGATTATTAACAAGATTTATCTGTATTTAGGTCTAGATTGGTTACCTTGAGACTCATCTGCTTCACTCGCTGCCATTGGAACCCATAGGACAGGAGTTCTCTTTCACGTGTCTTATCAGATGCAGAACTTCTCTATGCTCCCAGTGATTTTTGCATCCATTTTATTTTTATGGACTTTGCAAGGGAGGGTGAACTGTCCTTTGATTTAAAGTCGTACACTCCTTTTACCTTGCTGTTTGGAGGCAGTGTGATACCTTGAACACACCACCAGCATCCCAAGATCTCAGCTCTTCTTTCCCTTTCCAGCTTTTGCCACAGTATTTTAGACCTGTCACTTGAGCTCTGGACACATCGGATTAGCTTGGTATTCGAGGAGGCTTCAGAAAGTTCCTGCACAAATGGAGCAAAAAACTGGGATTTTCCCACAAACTTTGAAACAACCATTGTATAACACGTGTCCTGCCTTCTGCTGCATGGTGCTGTGGGGATCAAATAAGACAACAGATTTGACCGTGTTTTCTGAAGTTCAAAGTTCATCGTTCTTATTTTAGGTGTATTTTTGGCCTAGTGAATTTACCCTCGAAGTTACTGACACTAAGTTAATTAAATCAGTATTTATTCAACACTTACTTTGTGAAGAATAACTAAGGATTTTAGATTCAGGTCAAGAAGAAAGACATTTGTGTAAAGTTAAATATTAAATACTGTAAGAAAAAAATGGTAGATAATCTCTGGAGCCATGTAACACCAGCACTATATTTCTTATATTCATTTTGCAGGTCATTAAACTTTTCAAAGACCACATGCAGGCTTAGGAAGTCTTCTGCCTCCACCCCCATCTCCTCACCCCCCCAACTATATTATGTCGGTACTACTTTTTTGTAGTCATATATTTACTAGTTTGCACTTTGCCCAGCTAAATCTTAGTTTGTTTTTGAAGATTTTTAAAAATAATTTATCAGCTCTCTATTTTTTATTGTATTTTTTGAAATGCCTCTGACTTTGGATACTTACATCATTTGCTAATTTGACGGCTTTGATATCTGTCTTCTAATTCGTTACCATAGATCCTAGATAAACTTAGATTAAAAATGTACTCTTTTAGGTTATTTCCTAACATGCCCATCTAGATTGGCTCAGAAACTCCCCAGCAGAGATTTTAAAGCATTTTATACTTACCAAAATGCCTCCAGTCTTTTAGTGGGCACCATCTGGTATCCAAGTCTGAAACCCAGACTTTCTTTCTGAGGCACAAATGTACACCCCTCCCCCCTCCACCCCCCCACCCCTTTGCTTATCCTGTAGGACTTGCTGCTTGCCTGTCACCTTGGTGTCTTTAGATTTGCTGAAATTAAATCTCAGAAGCCTTCCTCTGTCCAATAGGGCCACTCTGAGTCAGAATCCACTCAACAACAGTGTTTCTTTCTTTGTGGTTTATTGTGGGATTGGCTCAAATGCCTTTCCTGCTGCCAGAGTTAACCGTATCCATCTCTGCTTATTAGTCATTCTATCCCCGGTTGACTTCTTTTTTAATGTAAAAGGTTAGGCACAAATATTTATCTTACTCCTTCCTCTTTCCCAGCTTCCCACACTCCCCTGGGTTTTCAGAACTTTCTCTGGCCTCTGTTCTGAGCATGGTTGATGGCTCATACAGTAAAGTTATTTGCATGTATATGGCATATTACATTATTTTGAAGGAGAAAAGTAAAAGATGTGATTTTCCCTTCAGTGTTCAGGAATTAAATCACACAGTTTATTTTTCGGTAAATATTATGTGTTGATCTGCTTTAATTTTGGAGGTACAGTTTTAAAATAGTATGCTACAAGTGCTTACTCATCTGTGACGAGGAATTTGCAAAGCCACTCTGATCCTCTGATCTGTATTTGTGCCTCTTCTAAAGAAAGTTGACCCCACTCAGTGTGGAGATTATTAAGCTCGTAGCATTGATGTCACATTCTAGCAAAGTTCTGCCGAAGGTATTGCAAGCACACTTGCAGTTGTTTATTGACCGGGACCTGCTGGAAGTACAAGTCAGATTCAGAATAGCATGTTATGCTGTGTTGGATGGAATTTGGCCCAAAGCAGGGGATCCTACGAAGATGTTTGCCTGTGTTTGGATGACTATGCGAAGGCATTTAGCTGTGGACCATAATTAATATGTAATTGTAAGGAATGGGAATTCCACAATTTTATTGTGCTCATGGAGAACCTGTACCAGGCTCAAGAGGCAGCAGAACCAAATTGAATGAAAGTAGCATCCTTTCACCTTACTTTTTCAATGTGTATACTGAAAAAAATCTGAAAACAACTATATAAAGAAGGGAGTGTCATGATCGGAAAAAAAGACTCATTAGCAGTCTACCATATACAGGTGAAGGCACTACAATGTGTTAAACATTGGGCTGTTAACTACCAGGGTGTTGGCTCAAACCCCCAGCCTGCTCTGCAGGACAAAGATGAGGCTTCATGCTCCAATCAAGACTTATAGCCACCTCGACCCTTTGGCGCAGTTCTCCTCTCCTGAAGAGGCGCTGTTTGCTGGGACCACCTCAGTGACATTTGGTTTGGTTTGGTTACTTTTATACGCAGATCACTCAACCTTACTTGGTCCAGATGAAGAAAACTTGAAGCATTTATTAAAGGAGGTCAGTGACACAGATTTCATTGTGGATTACACCAGAGCATACCATATGTGCTTGTGTATAAGCCAATCCAAGTATCAGCCAAGGCACCTATTTTTACCACAAAAACGACATTTAAAATGTACTGGAAATACTCAGCTCATACATTAAGTAACTGGAAACCCTTCACAACTGACTCAATAAACATCATCATTATACATGGTGAGGAATGTAGAGTTGTCAAGGAATTCATTCAATGTGGATCAACAATCCACGCTCATGGATACTTCATACTTCACTCACCACTATTGAATTGATGCCCACTCAGAGTGACCCTTTAGAGTAGGGTAAAACTACTTTCATGAGTTTTTGAGACTATCATTCTTTTATCATTCTTTTTTTTTTTGGTGGTGGTGGGGGGGTGCTTATACAACTCCCATCACAATCCACACATACACCCATTGTATGCAAAGCACATTTGTACACTTGTTGCCATCATCCTCAAAACATTTTCTTTCCACTTAAGCCCCTGGGTATCAGCTCCTCATATTTCCCTTCCCTTCCCCATGCCCCACAAACCCTTGATAATTTATAAATTATTGTCATTTTGTCATATCCTACACTGTCTGATGTCTCCCTTCACTGACTTCCTTGTTGTCTGTACCCCAAGGAAGCCATATGTACATCTTTGTAATCTGTTCCCTCTTTCTACTCCACCTTCCCGCCACCCTTCCGGTATTGCCACTCTCCCCACTGGTCCTGAAGGGATCATCTGTCCCAGATTCCCTTTGTTTCCAGTTCCTATCTGTACCAGTGCACATTCTCTGGTCTAGCCGGATTTGTAAGGTAGAATTGGTATCATGATAGTGGGGGGTGTGGGGAAAGCATTTAAGAACTAGAGAAAAGTTGCATATTTTATCCTTGCTATACTGCACCCTGACTGGTTCGTCTCCTCTCTGAGACCCTTCTGTAAGGGGATGTCGCTTCACTTACAGATGTGCTTTAGATCCCCAATCCGTATTCCCCTTCATTTTTAATGATATAACTTTTAGTTCTTTGAATCCTGATACCTGATCCCTTCAACACTTCGTGGTCATACAGGCTGGTGTGTTTCTTCCATGTGGACTTTGTTGTTTCTGAGCTAGATGGTTCCTTGTTTACCTTCAAGCCTTTAAGACCCTAGATGCTATCTCTTTTGATAACCAGGCACCATCAGCTTTCTTCCCCACATTTGCTTATGCATACATTTGTCTTCAGCAATCATATCAGGAAGGTGGGCATGCAATGATATGATTTTTAGTTCTTGGATGCCTGATAACTGATCCCATTGTCACCTCGTGGTCACACAGGCTTGTGTGTGTCTTCCATGCAGGCTTTGTTGCTTCTGAGCTAGATGATCGCTTGTTTATTTTCAAGCCTTTAAGACCCCAGATGCTAATTTTTGTTTATTTTTTTTGTGGACATCACTGCCTCTGGTGGTCTGGTGGTTGTGGGCCCTACCCAGTGCTGCTCCTGAGAGCCGCCGCTGGATTTGAACCGCCAAGCCCACGGGCCGCAGTCCCGCACTACTGATGCTATCTTTTGATAGCTGGACACCATCAGCTTTCTTCACCACTTTTGCTTATGCACACATTTATCTTCAGTGATCGTGTCGGGAAGGTGAGCATCATGGAATGTCAATTTAATAGAACAAAGTGTTCTTGCATTGAGGAAGTACTTGAGTGGAAGTCCAATGCCCATCTGCTGCCT
Source organism: Nesogale talazaci (assembly GCA_004026705.1). Classification (NCBI taxonomy): domain Eukaryota; kingdom Metazoa; phylum Chordata; class Mammalia; order Afrosoricida; family Tenrecidae; genus Nesogale; species Nesogale talazaci. Next base: position 22,585 of record PVJH01001747.1, read on the forward strand.
TACTAACCCTATAAGTATATGCACGTAGATCTATTTCCCTATCCTCATATATAAATAAATTTCCTATGTACATGCTTGCATATAGATCTCTATAAATGCCATTTGCCTCCCAGTTCTTTCCTCTCTTTATCTTATCTTTCCTCTTGTCCCACTATCATGCTCAGCCTCCATTTGGGTTTCAGTAATTTCTCTCTGTTACATTACCCCTGATAAATCCCTATCAGGCCTCTCACATCCACCTTGTCACTGGTTTTGGATCACTTGTTCCCTCACCCCTGGGTTGGTCAGCAAGGGGAGGCAGGGGGAAAGGAGGTGATGGAGACTGTAACTCTTTACAGGAATAGAAAGCCCTTTCTCCTGAGGAGCAGCTGGTGGTTTCAAACAGATTATTCTGGGGATCACCTCCCAATGCATAACAATTAACGTCATCAGAGCTCCTCTATGTCTGTGGAAGTGGAGACAAAAAAATCAAATCGTGTGATTGGGCAGATCAACTGATAAAGACCTCTTTAAAGTTTTAAAAAGCAGGCTGAACCCCGGTGGCGTAAGTGATTGAGTGCGGAACTGCAGCCCGCAGGCTTGGTGGTTCAAATCCAGCGGCGGCTGGGTAGTGCCCATGACCACCACAGGCAGTGATGCCCACAAAAAAAAAAAAAAGTTTTAAAAAGCAAAGATTCACTCTGATGAGTAAGGTGCCTAGTCTTATGTGCATGTGAAAGATGGGTAGTGAAAGAAGAAGACAGAAGAATTGATATGTTCCAACTGTGGAGTTGACAGAGGGCATTGCACATACCATGGACTCTCAAAAGAACAAGAATTGAGTTCTGGTAGTCTTTAGAAGTGAGGATGACAAAACTCACCTGCTTGCTTTGGGCACAACTCTAAGAAAGACCTATTTCTAGACAAGGGCACTGTTCCATTCTGTTCGTTAAGTTACCATGAGTCAGCCTATTTGATGGCAGTAACAATAAGAATACAATTGTTTTTTATTTAAATTTATTTTTCAGTTAGAAAAGCCTACAGCTTATTGGAAGAGCATTTGCAGTCCAGTGGTTTCCCTAGTTTAGACATTTATCTACTATTGAATGAATGAATGAACTTTTACCCACGTGGTAATCTCAAATCTGCCACTTCCCTCTCAGGCCCCACCCCTCCCCGTTTTCTTTCTATTATAGTAGTGCCTCCTCCTTTAGTGCAAATAGCTCAAAGACTGTATTTATCAGTCTTGCTTCCTTTTTATATTTACTATTTCTTTGATAACACTCATTTTTATTTTTTTCTGCAGAGAGTAAATCTGCATTTATTTGCTCTAGAAAATATTGCAGTCATGTTGATATTGGTATTTGACTTTGTTTTGTTTCCCGATTCCCCTCAGTACTTTGTAGTTTTATTAGAAAAGTAGTATCTAATGAGAGATGAATAATGATAAATTAATTGAGAAAAGTCAATTAAAAATGATCAAAAGAAATAGCAGAATCTTTAGACCTACCCTTCAGGGATAATATCTTAATTTGGGTCTTTCTTCCTGTCAGCCTTTCTAAGTGCGAGGGCATTTCAAAAAATTTAAAGGCTCCTCATACACTTGGTTAACTTCTTATTTGTATATGTAGATTTCAGTATTTTATATCTCAAAGACACATGCGCCAGAGATCAAAACCCAGTTCCATTGAGTCAATTCCAACTTGAAACAGCTCCCTGGAACAGAGTCCCACTGCTCCACAGGGTTTCTGATGCTGGAGAGCTGCGCGGGGGCAGGCTGCCTCCTCCATCTCTGCCTTTCACATTTAAACGCCATCTGTTTGTTCATCAGTGAGCCAAAACCCTGCTGCAGTTGGAACAGTCTGCTTTTTATAAGGACATTGTATTTTTATTTTCATTTAAATTTTATCAGCATTATGCTAGTACCTTAACAATCGCTATAAGAAATTCATGTTTAATGTCGATTACTCTTGAACATTCCTGCTAACAATTGCTCCACCACATCAGAACCTTGGAAAAACAGTCAGAATGACTGATTAATCAGCAAGTATGAAAGTGTTCATATTTGTATTGCTTCAAGTATTCCCAAGTATATGAGTTACTTTATCAACCTGAATGAGGCTCCCATTTGTAATCGTGTGTAAAAGAATTGAATTATGGAAGCCTGTGCTAATTGGTAGGATCTCTGGCGGCACAGTGCTAAAGAGTTTGGCCACTGATGGAAAGGTTGGTGGTTTGAACCCTCTATGCACCTTGGGAGAAAGATATGGCATCTGCTTGGGAAACTCTGTGGGGCAATTCTGCTATGTCCTCTAGAGTCGTTGGGAGTCCAAGTGGACTTGTAGTATTGTTTTATTGGTTCAAACAAATGGCATACTAACTCATTTTCTCTACTTTTTAAAGGCAATGTGGCTTTGGATAATCTACAGATAAAAGAAAATGCTCTGGTAAGTTTTAAAAAATTTATATTAACTCAGCTAATTTGATAAGATCCTAGACACTCCTTGGTTGCTGGTAACAGATGGAATGATTGAGTCATTCAAAGGAGGATCACTCATAACCTTTTGCTGTAGGAAAATATGATATGAAATATTTAGAACTAGCATTTTTTATCTTATTGGCGAAATGATTTTATTTAGAAACAAAGTATTTTTCATTGGCCTAATTTAACTGTATAGCTACTTAGTAGACATTTTTGTTTTATTGGAATATTTTTCTTTTGGAAATAACTTTAGAAGTTTTTATAGAAGGGGCAGATGAGTAGGTACATTTATTACTTTACCTAATTGTTATAGAAAGCACATATTGCCAGTAGCCAGATTTCAAAATAATTACTATAAGTTAAGGTATACAGAAAGGCTGTATTTGTTTAATCTTGCAGACTAAAAAGATAATTGTGAATGCCAGCTATTTTCAATGTTTATGAATAAAAAAAGATTCAAAATAAAATGTGAAAATTTATTGCTAATTGCTACTTGTCAATAACTTATCTAAAATAAGTGCTAGTTTGATAAATGATATGTTGGGAAATTACCTTGAAAATAGTTTTACTCTTTAATTTACTAACTATTTAATTTGAGAGGAAATTGTTCTGTTTTTGTTTAAGACTTTCTTTTTGCAGTATTACTATTGCTGGTAAACATTATCTAGACTTGACTTATAATGTTAGGTTTATTGAATCTGTAACGTTTGTCAAATTATTTTCTTTGACTACAGACTCTTTATCTATTATTTCTGTTTATGCTTTTTCTGTGAGTTTTTTCTGCCATGTCTGAATTTTCATTATTGAAAACTTCTCTGTTAGTCCTTTTTGAGTTCTCCCTTAGAAAATTTGCTTTATGCTTTTACTCCGAGGTAATTGTATATTTAAATGCTGATACAAAAATTATTTTTTTCTGGGGAGATTAATCATTCAAGATGTTCTTTCTTCTTCCTATTAAAGAGTGAATTAGATGTTCCTTTTAAAGTCAAGGCTGGCCAAATTGGTAAGTGCATCACAATTCATTTGAGTTTTTATTTACCCTCTCAGTATCTCTTCCAGTCTTTTTGTTGTTTAATCTATAAAATAATCTCTTTGCTTAGACAAAGTGCAAATAGGTTTTGGTTTATATTTGTTAGAGTTTGGAGTTCTGAGCCTACTTGTGTATACCACATAAGTATGTATTATATGTGTACTTTTAATGTCTTGGCAAAAATTTGGTAGAAAATAACCCTTTTTCATAGAAGGGAGTGCAAACTATAATTTTATTCTTCAGACTTTGGTTCTACTACAGAACAAATCTTCTATAAGTTGGAAATTCTAGTAAATAAACTTCAAATATAGCTTACTTTCTCATGTTTTCTTCCGTCACTTTAACATATTATGCAGCAATGTGGTATGGAGCTACCTATAACTAGCATGTATCTTTGATGAACTGTTTTTTAATGGGAAGTTTAATCTTTAAGTTCTCCCAATTCATCCATGCTACCTGGAGATATCATCTTTTTGTAATATAAGTATCAGCTTTGGGTAGTTTACTCTTACTTAAAAATTTTCACTTATGTCAGCATTAATTCCACCAGTGTGCAGCTGTACCACATTGCCTTTCCACTCCATCATTTTGTATTGTAGAATCCTTTCCTATATATAAATGCCCATCACTACTCTGACATCTATTAGCAATTACGGAAGTACTTTTACTTGAGTATGTTTTATTTCTTGTACATATACTTTTAATATATAGTATCTTTTACATGTTTGTTTTTTTCTCTTAAAATAAAAGACATTCGGGCTGAGCCCCAGTGGCGTGGTGGTTGAGTGCGGGACTGCGGCCCATTGGGTTGGTGGTTTAAATCCAGCAGCAGCTCTCCGGGAGCAAGTCTGGGTAGCTCCCACAACCACCAGAGGGCAGTGATGCCCCCCTCCCAAATAAAATAAAAGACACTCCCTTAGATTGAAAGCATTTCTAGGACATGTGCTATTTCCTGTGGGTTTTTTTGGTTTTTTTATACAGAGCCTTGCCCTATTTTACAAGATGATATTTAGAGGTTGTATAAGGAATAGCCATTCATTCGTTCTTTTGCCTTTGCAATACTTACACACACGTGTTATCAAAGTGTCCAAGAGCACCCATATAAGCCCATGGTTCTCTAAGCCCACCCTCACTTCTGTTACCAGTTGCAAGTTTGGGAGTCCCCAAGACCACCAAGGTTCTGTGGTTCACTAGAAGTACTCAGTGAAAGCTGTTATACTCATGGTTATGACTTATTACTATAAAAGGCTGCAGATTAAAACTAGCTAGCCCAGAATCTAGGTATGAAGCTTCTGGTAGTCTTCTTCCAGTGGAGTCATAGGGGCAGTACTAACTCCTCCCAGCGATGAGTTATGATGAATACATCAGAGTATTTCCAGCCAAGGAAGCTCACTTGAGTCTCGATGGCCAGAGTTTGTATTGTGCCTCAGTTACATCAACGTGTTTGACCAACCACGTGGCTGACTGCTCTTTCCAGTCATTTTGGAGGTCAAGCTGGTACTGTGCAGACTAAGCAGCACTACCATAAACACAAATCACATTGTTTGTATGGGCTTTTGGGTTTGGACCAAGGTCTCCAGGTAAAGCAGAGACCCTGTTACCAGACAGAATATTCCAAATGGTTAGATACCACCTCCCAGGAGACCAGGCTTTGTTTGTTTGTTTGTTTGTTTTAGGCATCACTGCCCTCTGGTGGTGGGTGTAGGAGGCCCAGCGTTTGCTCCTGTGGAGCTGCTGCTGGAATTGAACCTCCATCCCAGTGGGCCACAGTCTTGCGCACAACCACTAGAGGCCAGGCTTTTAAAAATTTATTTATTTAATAAATTATTTATTTTTAAAATAATTTTTTCCTAACCCTAATACCCTATAGTTCTACAATCCTATAACCCTAACCCTTCAAGCCTTTAACCGGCTTTTCTTTTTTTTTTTTTTGGGGGGGGTGCATCATTGCCCTCTGGTGCTCGTGGGAGCTACCCAGCCTTGCTCCTGAGAGCCGCTGCTGGATTTGAACCTCCAAGTCCATGGGCCACTGTTCCGCACTCGACCACTACGCCACCGGGGCTCAGCCTAACCAGCTTTTCTTTAGGCAAATTTAATTAAATCTTTACTACATCAAGATTATGCAAGGATGAATATGATATCTTTCTCTCCAAAGAAGCTATAGAGTTCTAAAATTAGGACACTGTGTTAAAACTATACTTCAAGACTATTGGATGAGTTATAGTTTATTAAACATTTTTTTCATTATTCATTATATCCTTAAAACTAGATTTACATTTGGCAGGTTTCTAGTGATTCCAAATTTGTTCTTTTTGCTCTTAAGCATTATAATGATTTAATATATTTCTTCATGGTATAAAAGACCATATATATATATATATATATAAAAGGATGCAAAACATATTTAAAAAAATTACCCCCACCCAATTTTGGTTTCATGGTGTATTTATATTTCATATATGTCAAAGTTAGCATTTTATGTTTGGTTTGTAGAGTCAGTAAGCTCAAAGATGATTTGGCTTTTTTTTTTTTAAAGATCATTTTATTAGGGGCTTATACAGCTCTTTTAAAAAACATACATCAATTTCATCAAGCATGTTTGTACATTTGTTGCCATCATTACTTTCCAAACATTTACATTCTATTTGAGTCCTTGGTCTCAGCTCCTCTTTTTACCCTCCTTCCTCCTTCCTCCTTCCCTTCCCGTGACCCCTTGATAAATTGTGAATTCTTATACTGACCGCTGTCTCCCTTCCTCTCCTCCCCTCTCTCACCCCTTTCCCCCTACTCTCCCGGTATCGCTACTCCTCTTTTGGTGTTCCCGAAAGGTTTATCTGACCTGGGTTCCATGTATCCTCAGCTCTTGTCTGTACCTGTGTACATGCTCCAACCTAGCCTGCAGTGAAAGGTCATGGTTGTGGGGGGTGATGAAGCCTCAAGGAACCATAGGAATATTGTGTATTTCATCAGTGCTGTATTTCACCCTGGTTGACTCATCCCTTCCTTGTGACCCTGCTGTGAGGGGATGTCCCATTGTCTACAGGTGGGTTTGGGGACTCTGATCAGGCTCTGCTTGTTCTTAACAATATGCTTGTTTGTTTTGGGTCTTCTGATTAAAAGTTTAACCTGGTGGAATTAACTCCAAATGAGTGATAAGTCAACATTTGGAAAGTTGATGGATATACAGAATGAGGTTTGTCATCAATCAACACTTCACTTATTTTGAAATGAAAAAAAAAAACCCAAACACTCATACATTTAAATTTTTCCTTTAGTGCTGACCTTGAAAGCTGTGTTCAACATCACAACAGTTTCTGTGGCATTTTTCCTGAGCAGGAAACAAAATTTCATGATTGCACACTATT
>PVJH01001747.1:29540-117076 GCA_004026705.1 Nesogale talazaci
GGGTGTGGGAAATCCCTCTTGTATATGCATAAACATTTATATATGTACACTTATACATATATGCACACACATGTATATTGGGCTTTGTTTTTTCCTCATCTCATTATTATGCTTGCCTGTTATTCACCTCTCAGTAATTCCTCTCAGATACAATTCTATTGATCAAACATATCCAGAAAAGCTATGACCTCCTCATAGTTCATTTTGGAACTCTACTCTTCCCCTGTACTCATCATTGTTGGCTCCCCACCTTTCTCCACGTTTGTGCCCCTCAGGAACTATAGGTTTGATTGCTATCTCTGAAAGACTATCTGGCTTTTTTTGTATAGATCTACACCAAAATACAAAAGCAAAATAATAACACAGCAACATACAGATAGCCATCAGACTATCAAGAATCAGGACTTTGAGCCGCATTCATGTCCAAGATTCAGGTCTCCTCTAGGCCCATGTTGCTATTCCCGCAGTCTGCTATGGAGTGGTCTCATACTCCTACACCCCCATGTTTCTGTCTTAGATTTTAAGTGCGGTCCCCAGGTGAGTAACACCTAACCAGTTCTGGTGTGGGGTATCAAGTGCTGACCCCCAGTACAAAGCCCCAAACTGGGGTTCCTAGGGGACTTAGCACTTTCTTCCCATCATTGGTCTGTTACACACCTCTCCTACTCTGCCCCCATGTGGGTGGGTCAGACCAGTTGCTCTTTCCAAACTGTTTCTTCAGGGCTGTCCTCTGCAATATTTTCATCTAGGGAAGCAGTCACGTCTCGGGCTGAAGCCAGCATAGCAGTCATCTCTAGGAATGAGCTGCTTCCTTCAGGAACACTGCCCTCAGGGATTGGTCCACTCCCACTTTCCCTTCTTGTGGACATACAAACAATACCCTTCCCTTGGGTTGGTTAGTGCCTTGATTATCCCCCCCTCCCCCAATTGCCTTTGTTTTTCTTCCTCTACCCCTCTGTGGACCTTAAAGAGATGGGGAGAAGATGCTTTTCATCACAGGTGCTGTCTCTTTTTGTTGTTGATGATGTACAAATCTTTAGGTTTGGTCTGGGTCTTGCCAGAATATCTAGTCCTCAGCCCAGGAATTGTGTTACGTGTGGTTTCCCTTATGCTGTTATGATGTTTGAACTTACCTCAGTGAACTCATGTTGTACTTGACCTTTTGTATTTGTCTAACTTCACTCAGCACAATCTCTTCTTTTTCCATGAAATGAGGTGTTTCATTGTTTTCATCTTTTTTTTAGGGGTGCATAGTAATTTCCCTGTGTGAGTATACTACAGTTTTTAATACATTTGTCTTGTTGGAAATTTAGGCTGTTTCCATCTTTTTGCCATTGTGAACTGCACAGGGAAGACCAGTCTGTTTCTTATTTTTTCTAGGTATATGTCCAGTAGTGGGATTGCTGGGTTGTATGGTAACTCGATTTCCATGTTTTAGGTATTGCCAAATCGCTTTCCACAGTGGCTGCATGTAGCTACAAAGACCACCAGCAGTGAATGAGAGTTCCCATCATACTGCACCCCCTCCAGCATATATTACTTTCTGTTTTTTAAAAAAAAAAAATTAAAAATTTTTTTGTGGATGTTAGGTGGTGTCTTATAGTTGTTTTGATTTGCCTTTCTGGAGGGCTAGTGATGGGGAACATTTTCTCACATGATTATTGATCATAAGGAGGCTTTCCCTCCTTAGTAAGTCATCTGTTTCTTATACTCATGGGTTCTTGTCTACTGCTCCTTCAAGCATTATATAATGCCCATATTTATCTCTTGTTATGTCCTGCACCTTGAGTTCTACTATGTCAGAGATTAGAATGGCAACTCCTGTTTTTTACAGATTACCATTCACGATATACTTTTGACCATCCTTTAGCCCTCCACCTGTGTTTGTGAGCTTGAGATGCGCCTCTTGCAGACAGCCGATTGATGGGTTTTGTTTCCTAATCCAATCTGCTAGTCTTTTGTCTTTCAATGGCTGAATTCAGACAAATGAGGCCCAGAGCAATTATATCCATCTGTGGGTTCCTTGTTTCCATCTTGTACCTTTGTGTTAAGTATTTTCCTACCTCGCTCCTTAGGTTATTTCTGTGTGGGAGATTCGTACTTGCTTTCTTTTCTCCTTTGGGTCTTTTCTCCTTGCGCATTATGACCACTGTATATGACCACATTATGACCACATGTTACACGATGTGATAGTTTTATGTTTGTGTTCTGTGGCTTTTGGTCTTTTGTCTAAAGTGACATGGGAAATGATCTTTGTAGTGCTGATTTTCTTTTTGCATTTTCTTTAAAGTGACCCTTATCTAAAAAAAGTGTAACTTCTCTTTCTGTTTTGATTAAGAGTTTGGTGGGATAGCTGCTTTTCAGGCTACAATTATTCCTTTTCGAAACTCTGAAGATGCTGTTCTATTCTTTCCTCTTCTTCATGGAATCTTCTGATAAATCTGAGCATATACTTATCTGATTACTCTTACAGGTGACTTCATTTTTTTTCTCCTCTAGCTCCCCTTATGATTTTCTTCCTTTTTTCAAAAGTTGGATAATTTGACTACTATATGTTGTGGTGTGTTCTTCTGGCATTCATTCTAATTGGTGCTTTCTCTACTTTCTGAATGATTGTTAGATCCTCTTTCATTATATTGGGGAAGTTTTCTTCCAGGAATTTCCTCGCTGTTTCGACTGTTGATTTCTTCATACATCTTGCTCTGGTATCCCAATTATTTGGATACTTGTTTCTCTTCATAGCATTGCTTCTGATGCTCAGGTTTTCTTCAGCTTCTTTAATTACCGTCTATACTAGACTATAAGCTGACCTGAATGCCAGCCAAGGCACCTAATTTTACCACAAAACTGCATTAAGAATGTACTGAAAAACTTGGCTTTTACTTGAGTATATGCAGTATCTTGCTTGTCTTTTGTGTTTGCCAAATTCTTCTTGGTTACCTGCAAGGTCACTGAGAGGTTCTCCACTTCTTCCAGTCTGTTGGTGAGGCCCTTTACTACCTCTTTGTTTCTGCTGCATCGCCCTCACTCTTATCTCCCTTTGGTGAGTACGCTCTGTCCTCTTTATTATTTCATCCTTTATCTACATCGACTCCTTCATATTCCATTTGACTCTGACCAGCATCCTGAAGACTTCTTTCTGTGGTGAGTCAAAGTCTCCTTTTTGTGTGTATGTTGCTAGGTTCAGGTCCTCCTCCAATGTTGTGTTTGTTTCTCTTGCTTTTTTGTAGTGGCTGCTAAAGTGTGTTGTATGTGTCTACCATTTTTATGAGAGTCCTGGCCAGCAGGTGTACGGGGGCGTCCAGGGAGTGGCTAACTGGCATGGGAAGTGACATGTGGATGTGGGAAGCCCCGGAGTTGGTCATCAGACATGGAAGGGGGATATGGGGAGCCTGGGAAGTAGCATGCAGGTGTGGGGGTGGGTGGGGTGGGAAGAGGTTATGGGTGCAGAAGTGGCCTGCAAGTGAGGGGAGCCAGGGAAGTAGCCTGTGGATGCAGAAGGCTGCTGGTGGGCATTGGGGGGGCTGGGAAGTGACTTACAGGTGTGGGAAATGGCTGGTAGGCATGGAAGTCCCTGAGGAGCAGTCTTCAGGATCAGGGAGGAGCTGTTGGGTACAGGGATCCTGAGAAATTGCTGATGCTCACAAGAAATGACCGGTTGCCATGGTGGGGCTCAGGGAGTGGCGAGTAAGTACAGGGAGTCTGGCGGGCTGATGAGCCCGGGAAGGGCCGCACACAGGCTCTGGAGAGCCTGGGGTTAGTGGGTGTACCAAGCCTAGAAAGTGCCACTGGCAGGGCCTGTTCTCAGGCGGTGAGGGGAAGGAAGAGTGGCTGTAGAACTCCTGGAAATCAACCCACAGTGGTGCTTGACCCTAGTGACCGTGGGGCAGTCGTACTAAGCTCAGAAAGTGACTGTTGACAGTTCCTGGGCTCCTGTGGCCATGGGAGTTGAGGAGGAGGGAGTTGCTCAAGGGATCCAGGCACATTGGTCGGTGGCATGGCAGCCTCAGGGCACTTTGACACGCACATGGGTGGGGAGTGGGCCACAGAGAACTGTTGTGCAGGGAGGTTTCTGGGGATAGGGAGAACCATCTGTGTCTCATCTGAGCTGCAAAGCAATGGGGTCACCACACGTGTCTTTGGAGCAAAGAAACGCAGGAAACACTTGTCATGGTGAGCACAGCTTAGACATCTGTGGGGTAACTGCCAAAAGGTCTCCAAGACACACAGGACCAGGGGTACATCTAAATCCTTCCAATTCGTTCCCCCTCTGCAGAAATGGAAGCTACTCAAAGGGAACTGGAGCCGACTATCCCCACATTATGGCTCTCTCCTCCGATTTGTAATTCTTTTTCATCATAAAACAAATTAGCTTGTCTTTATAGCGAATGCTCTTCTACTTGTAGAAATAAGACAGGCTGTCAAGGCTTACTCCTTTGTTGCTGCTTTTATTCTCGGCATTTCCGGTGTGCATATAGCAGCATGTGCAGTATGCTGGATTGCGGCGACAATTCATTTCTGGTACCAGCATTCTCACTGATAGCCCTTAGCTAATTATTCTCTTGGGAATCGAGTTTCTTTGTTTTCAAAATTGAAATGATAACTGCTTCATTTATTTTTCAGTTTTGGGATATTAAGAGATAGTTATCCAAAGCTTGAGAAGTAGAAAGCATATATAGTCCATTAAGTGTTGCTGTTATATGGAAAAACATTTGTATACTTCAGAATTGGATTCTTGGTGGACTTGTTTCCCTCTCTCCATATCATATGCATAAATGTGTGTTATGCCTTTTCTAATGGAAAGTGAGAAATGCGTATTTTCTTAAGCAGTAAGTGGGAAATGTATATTTTCTTAAGCAGCTAAATGATAATTTAAGTTTGAAATTATGTTTCTTTAGATAAGTTAACTTTGAAGATTCCTTGGAAGAACCTTTATGGAGAAGCAGTTGTTGCAACTCTAGAAGGATTATATCTGCTTATTGTTCCTGGAGCAAGTATGTTGTTTTGTGATTTAACACCCAATAAAGTCACAATGGAGTCAAATTTCTCCCTGGTTTAGAAAATAATTTAAATAAGCTAATTATACATGCTTGACATATATACACATACACACATGTACATTTATTCTGCCACATTTGTATATAAACTTTTTATGTTATTGGAAAGACTTTTACTCATTTGTGACATTTATTTTGTTCTCTATGATTAAGTGCATTGCAATTAATGGTTCATATTTGGACACTTTATTCTTATAGTGATCTTTTTATTGTGTTATTTTTTAATCTTAAATGAGCAGAAGTCAGACTATCCAATGGGGGGGAAAATATATATAATAGCCTTTCTTCTGTTCCTTTTTACTTTACTCATTCTTCTCTCATACTCTTTCCTCTTTTCCTTTAACTCTCTTTCCCTGTATTTTTCTTTTTTGTCATAACCTCTGTAAGTAAAGAGGCATAAGTATGCTTAAGCTTTTTATAAAAGAATGAAAACGCTTTTTTATTTCAAGAAATGTCTTGCATTATATACACAAATTTACGGCGAGACTAAATGTTTTCAAATTTTACTAATTATTGTTTTTATCTGTTTGTTTTTAGGTATTAAATATGATGCTGAAAAAGAAGAAAAAGCTTTGCAGGATATTAAACAGAAAGAACTATCTCGAATTGAAGAAGCCCTTCAAAAGGCAGCAGAGAAAGGTACAACTTCTATCCCCCAATTTTAGCTCTATGTAGACATGTCTCTCTTTTTGAAATATTTAAAGACCTGTAAACCAAGCCTAGCAAACCTACTGCCATTGAGCCAGTTTCAACTCAGACAGAGTAGCACTGCTTCAATTCTTTATGGGGACAGAAAGCTTCGTCTTTCTCCTTTGGAGTGAATAGTAGGTTAGAATCCCTAATCTTAAGGTTGGCATTGAGGTAAATGTCTAACCCACGACATCTCTAGGGTTCCTAATGACTTACAGGTAAACAAACAAAGCCGCATTTCCATTGACTCAGGGCGGACTCATAGTGACCCTGCAGGACAGACTAGAGCCAATCATGTAAGTTTCTGAGATTGGAACTCTTCATGGGGGTAGAAAATCTGCCAAGGATCAGCCAAGGATCGGTTGGTGATTTTGAGCCCAACTTGTAACCTCTTATAGTACCAGGGGAGCCTACCTCTCTCTCTCTCTCTCTCTCTCTCTCTTTCTCTCTCTCTCTCTCTCTCTCAATCACACACACACACACACACACACACACACACACACACACACACAGTTTTCAGGTTTTATTAAGCACACTCACAGTGGGCAGACTCTGGTCGGCATCCGGCTGCTGGATGAAGGGGTGGGGAATGACCTCCATGCCATCCTGCAGGCAGAGTAGCACCTCTGATATACCTGGGCTCACCACCAGGCCCAGCTGCTGTGTGTCCTATGTCAGCTTATACTGGTCTTTGAGGTCTCTCCTATACTCGATGGTGCTGTTAAGCACGAGGTTGAGGAGGGTGTCGCACCCTTTCAGGATTCTGCTGGCTTTGCAGCTGCCCAGAAAAAAACCTGGATGGTCTTTCAATGCACTTGGACAGGTCCAAGATGCTGTCCTTTTTCTTCTCTTTGTTCTGCAGGGAAGTTGCAGCGTGTGAGGCGGGTGCACAGTTTGCCTGCCAGAGTCCTACCGTGCCCTTATCGGTTTTAAATATTTTGATGACTCACATTTCAGAATATTTTTCTCCAGTGATTATTTTATCTCTGTCAGTTTGATTTGCCCATTTCCTGTATCCAAATGAAACCAGTCAAACTACTGTCACCGAGTAGAAAGCCTATAAGACCGGGGAGAACTGTCCCATAGGATTTCCAAGTCTGTAAAACTTGTGGAAGCAGACTGCCATGTCTTGATCTTTGGGTTGGGAGCAGAGTGCTGTCACCACCATCCCTGCCACCATGGCTCCTTTTTCTTGACCAGTCTTTTTTTAAATGCTACTTCCAAGTTCTGAGTTTTTATAGGCCTGTTTGTTTGGATCATTGTTGAACAGTTTCTTTGTGTACCTTTTTACCTGTCTCTTTGTATGAAAATGAGGATGTGGTGCTGTAATTCTCTATTTTATCAAAGTAAGCCAAACCAAACATGTTGTTGTCAAGTCAGTTCCAACTCCTGGGGAGACCCATATGTCACAGGGTAGAATTGTTCCATGGGGACTTTATTTTGGTTTTAATATTTATGAAAGCAAATCATTAGCCCTTTCTTTCTTGCTGGATGTGTTCAACCACCAACCTTTCTTCAGTTTAGTAGTCGAGTGCAAGCTGTTCACACCATCCAGGGACCCTTTTGTTGTATATGATGCTTTTTAAAAACTTAATTCCTCAGGATTCTACATTCTAACATCCTACCTTAAGTTTTAAAAACTAAATACATGTGTACATATCTGTATTTTTATTTCTATATTTATACTTTAGCATATATTATAGTAGACATTGTTTTTTTTTGGGGGGGGGAGCATCACTGCCCTCAGGTGGTGGGAGTAGGAGGCCCAGCCTTTGCTCTGTGGAGCTGGAATCGAACCTCCATCCCAGTGGGCCGCAGTCCCACGCACAACCACTACGCCACCGGGGCTCAGCCTGTAGACATTGTTTTTAAAGCAGTTTTGATTTTATAGCAAAATGGTGCAGACATTAGAGAGAATTCCCACAAGCCTCCCTTGCCTGCTGTGCACGGTTTGACCTCCCATTACCATTAGAATCACTTGAATCACTGAGGTCTTACTATGAAGAATCCATAACTTGCACCTGAAGATTCATTCATTTTGTGTTGCACACCTGTAGACTTTGACAAATGAAAAATACTGTGCACTCACGATCGCAGAATCATGCAGAATTAGTTTCACTACCCTAAGTGACTTACATTTTAATTTTGTTTTTTACATGCACATAAATTTGATCATTGGTTTGATTTGCTTTATGAAGGAAGAACCAAGGATAGGATGAAGAGCATCGTATATTGCGTGAAGTAAAGGGCTTTTCCAGACCTCATTCCTCTCCCCGTTCATGTCAACTCTGATCCTGTTGCTGGCAGAGCTAGCATATCTCATCAGTCTTGTGTCATTTGGTAGGAAGTGTATGTATTTTCTGTGGTGAAGATGCCAGAAATACCAAGGTGAATGCCACAATTATTTAGTCTTTTAAAAATTATATTGCAATTGCTGAATTAGCAATAAAAAATCATACTTAAGCATAAGTAGACTTCAATTTTTGATGAAAGCTGTTGACATTTAAATGAATATTTTTTTAAAAAAGCGTCTCCATTAAAATTTTTCAGCAATGGGTGTAATTCCTTTTGCTCCAAATACTTCCTCCTATGTAAAACGAGGGATTCTTTTATAAAATGTTATCCAAATCCTTAAAATGCAGAGGCTACCATAATAAAAAGTGCAAAAAAACTTTGAATATTTCCTCTTTCAATTTGCACCCCAATGTATTTTATATTTTTGCTGAAGTGTAGGACTCTATATTTTCATGAAAAAAGTTTATTTGCATTCTTTTTGTGTATCCGATAAAGCAAGCAAAGAGTGGTTTGTTTTATACCAATTTCTTTTATTTATTTTTACTCAATTTCAGCCATTAGAAGCTATGGATAAGTCCTCACCTAACCCCTCAAAATCAAACCTACCGCTATTCTCAGTTCACAGAGATCATCTCTATAATGTCTCTGAAGCTGTAAACAGCAATGTTTACTTACTTATTTATTTTAGATGGAAGTAATTTGTGATAACTTTTTTTTTTTTTTTTGGGCATCACTGCTCTCCGGTGGTGGGAGTAGGAAGCCCAGCCCCACTGCTGGAATTGAACCTCTGTCCCAGTGGGCCGCAGCCCCGCGCACAACCACTACGCCACCGGGGCTCAGCCTTGTGATAACTTAAGAACTATTTTAGTGTTTTCAATGAACTGTAGGAAAAAACATGTTGAATACTCTTTCCAGTTTTATTTGTTCATAGTTTTATTGGCAAAATTTATCACATATAAAATGACAGCCTGCTAAACATTTTGAACTTGGCACCTATAAAACTTACTTTTCAGGGTCTGTAGTGCCTAGAAAATAGATAGGTGGATCTGATAGGGAAACTATTAAGGGTGACTAGATTTATTTGTATCTGTATGTGCTGTGAGTGTCTGCAGTGTTATTAAGCGTGTTATTAAGACTGTTAGTCCCATATGTCGTTGTTGTTGTTGTTGTTGTTAGGTCCTACCAAGTTGGTAACAACTCCAAGTGACTCTTGGTACAACAGACTAAACCACCCTCACAGCTGTTCTTATTTTTGAGCCTATCATTACAGCCATTAATTACATTGGTGCTTCTTATAATAATCTTTAAATATTGTTGCACAGTATTAAATTTTAGAAAGTGAAACTCATTTTTAACATTAAGATTTTTAGGAAAAATTTTTGAATATGTAAGAGCTGCATTCAAGAATTGGAAAAGAATGATTATTTTTCTTTAATTGTTAAGAAGTACCACTTCCTTTTTTTTGGGGGGGCAATCACTGCCCCCTGGTGGTGGAAGTAGGAGGCCCAGCCTTTGCTCCTGTGGAGTTGGAATTGAACCTCCATCCCAGTGGGCCGCAGTCCTGTGCACAACCACTACGCCACCGGGGCTCAGCCTGAAGTACCACTTTCACATATAATGCTGCCACATAAATAACATATGCTTGCATACAACTTGCAAAGCACATAAGAGACTAAAGCTTAAAATGATTGCAGTTTGCAAAAATGATCAGAGCACATGTGTTACTCATATAAAATGTGTCATTTAATTATTTTGACTAAATATATATACTCTTCTAGTTTTTATGAATGTAGACCATACCTTATAAGTCATTATTCAAGTAAATAAAAAGACAGCCCTGACTTTTAGATGCTTCACATTGCACCAGTATTAATTAATGAATTTCAAATTTATTCTTGTTTTTCACTTCTTTTTTTTTTTTCACTTCTCGATTGTAAAGACATTGTCTCACTGTCCCACATGGTGTTTTAATGACTATGAGCTTATAGAAGTAGGTTTTCAACCCTTTCTTCTGAGGCTTTGCTAGAGAGATTTGAACTGCAAAGCTTTTCAGTTAATAGCTGGATACAAACTGTTTGCATCACCCAGGGACCCTAACAAGGGGAAGTTATTAAATTCTAATCTACAAATGATAAAAATAAAAGCATCTTCATGATGATCTGTTTTTTTTTTATTTTAGGCATCACTGCCCTCTGGTGGTGGGAGTAGGAGGCCCAGCCTTTGCTCCTGGGAGCCGGAATTGAACCTCCATCCCAGTGGGCCACAGTCCCGCGCACAACCACTACGCCACCAGGGCTCAGCCCGATGATCTGTTTTGAAAAACTATTTTTACTTATATCATTTCATTTCATAAAGTACAGTGTTGCCCATTATCAGGTAGAAAATAAGAACATTTAAACATTATTGAGTACTTTTCTGGGAAACTTGCTTAACTGTAAAAATAAATTGTTTGACATTTTTAAACTTTTATTTCTAGTGGAATGAATTTAGTTTCCTAGAAAGTAAATCACAAAGGGAATTATTAAATTGCCAGGGAGACGGTAATACATCCAAGTGCTAATAGATTCTTTATTTTTAGATGTTAATTTTTATCAGCGTACTTAAAAACCAAATGTTTTCTTCCAAAAAGAATTGTGGTAAAAAATGACAGCCCCCCAATTTCCACTTTTTTGTCAGCCCCATTTCCTAGAAGGGACTGTATTTTGGTAAGTATTAACATTCTGTCATTATCTTCATTATTTAATGTATCAATTTAAGGCAGCCACAAAGACTCTCTGTTAAGTAATCAAGATGTTTACCTCTCTCATGGTTCATGACAAATTATGATTATTTCCAGTTTCAACCAAACCAAACTGAACTTGCTGCCATTGATTTGACTCCCCCTCTTGGACGTACCATGTGTATCAGAGTGGAACTGACTCCATAGGTTTTTCATTGCTTATCATCTTAGGGCAGTAGGTTGCCAGGTCTTTCTTCTGAGCGTTGGTGGATAGATTTCAATTGCTAACTTTTCTGTTGTTCTCTTACATGATTTCTAATTCATTGAATTACATGTACGCATATTTTATGTGTGAAATTGAAGGCACCTTTTAAATGTTTTGCATTTTGATTATTGCTGCCATGCGGATGCAGGCACACATTCAGGGGAGTTCATATATGGCTTGGAAAGTTTTGTTTACAAGGACATCAAGCCTGGTGGGTATGCATGGTTAATTATATTCAGTTCTATTTAAATATATTCGTATTAATGTTTATGCTTTTAGTGAAGCTCATTTGGGTAGGGTGCTTCATTGAGACCATGGAAATGTAATACATCATGTTTCCCTTGACATCATTTCCTTTCCCTTCCTTCACCAGCCGTTTAATCATTTATACCATACTCGACTGTCGTCTTGTGCAAGTGCTCTGCTGGATGCTCGGTGTTGATGGGGTGAAAGAGACATGGTCATTGTCCTTGTGAAGTTTACAATTTGATTTTTAGGCAACTTTCTAATCTAGGCTACCTCTTTGGCTTTCATTTTGCAATGTAATTGCAGGGATCTCTCAATGAAGCAATTTCTCGTTATGGCAGTGATTTTCAAACTTGCAAAAAAGCCAGCTATGAAGTACAGGAGCTTTTTAAAGTGAGCCTTTCTTCGGAACCTTAGTGGGAGATGGTTCTGAGCTCCTGAGCTTGTTGCGGTCCTCCCACTCCCCCTTTGATGGGCTTCACCGCTGTAACAGCCCTGGAGACACCTGCCAACTTCTGTCCTCTGGGGAATATTGAGAACTGAAACTTCACAGTAGGCAAATGTTACAGACTAATGTTATATACTAGGGAATTTACCAAGTAAATTTGAATAGAATTTTTCTGTGTTTGTATAGTAACTGGATGTACAAACCTTTTTTTTAATGTTACTGTCCAGTTTTTCTGTTAACTTAGTCACACATTTAAATTTTGTTTTGATTAAATGGCAAGTAGGCACTGTCACTTGCCACTCACACAATAAGCATTCTGCTAGAAATGATTTTTGCCACTAGAAACTCGTGTTACAGTCAATTGTATTATGTCAAATGAAAGAAGAACTTGCATGGTAAATTGTTACATGCGATCAAGTGAAGTTCCTTTGTACCCAGTTTCCCTTTTAACATCTCTGTCTCTTTAGTTAGTGTTTCTGACTCTGCAGTTATTTTGTTTAAGGTAAGAGGTAACATGGAGATACCCATGGCTCATCACTCATGTTTATGAGCCATACGTTGCCTGCAGTCTGCCAGTGGCAGTGTTTTCTAAGTCCACCGAGAGTAACTTGCTTCTGAGTGACACATAAGGCCCAATGGGGGGATTAAAAAAAAGATCCGATGAACTCTTCACATAGCTAACAAAATCATTGCACAGCATCATTTAAAAAGACAGAAAACAATCAGGGATCATTTTGAAGGGGAACACTGTTGAATCAGTTGTCTGTCTTAAAAAAATAGTATTAAGACTGGACGAAACAACAACAACAAAGGGGGAGCTGAGAGCAAGAAGTCTAAGAAGAAAGAAAATCTTTTGAAATTGACTGTGGTAGCAATTGTACAATACTTCATGATGTAATTGAACTATGGAATGTTATAATATCTGTAAGAGCTCCCAATAAAATGATTTAAAAAATTAAAGATACTTTTGTAAGGGAAAAAAACAATAACCCATTAGACTCAGAATGCCAGTGATTCACAAATGAGATTAGTTAATTTGGTTGATAATATCTTTAGTTAATGACTAGAGCTTAATATATAATTCATGATCATGTGTCTTCTCAGTTTCCAAGCCTCTCTTCACTCCTCTTTGGTCGTGGGCTTTTTTTCCTTTTCTCTAGAGCAGTAGTTCTCAGAACATCAAAATTGTTTTCATAACACAAAAGCATAATGTGCTGTCTCACTGTTGATACAAAATTGCACAAATTAAGGCAATGGCACAAACTGTAAGTCCTTTAATCTTTGCCACAGTAAAAAGAAAAAAATTTCCTTTAAGAATGTCTTTAATGAAGAAGTGAAGCTTTAGATTTAACAAACAGCAGCTCTTCAGTACCTGTCTTTGTAATATTCCATGTGACCAAGCAGGAAGTACATATAAAGCACTTGTGTTGTCAAGTAGGATGACTGTCAATTATGAAAAGTACTTGTGCAATTGAACTCTCAGCTAAATAAGATACCTCCACCTCAGCTTAAACCCATTTTTATTTGTTCTGTGTTTTTGTTTGTTTGGTTGGTTGTTTTTTGGGGGCATCACTGCCCTCTGGTGGGAGTAGGAGGTCTAGCCATGCTCCTGGAGAGCTGCTGCTGGATTTGAACCGCCAACCTAGTAGGCCGCAGTCCCGCACTCAACCACTACACCACTGGGGTTCAGCCCAAACCCATTTTTATTTGAAAGAAGACCTGATACCATTAGATTTGTGTGTTTGATGGATATTTTAATAAACAACTTTAGAAGCAAACAAGCAATAACTGACAGTATTTGTTGCCAATAGTAAAACTTAGCTTCTGAGTCAAAGTTAGAATTTTGGGAAACTTGTATTACAGCTGCTCAGCATTAAAGACTTTTGGTAAGTCTATGGTGATATTAACAAATATAATTTTAAATAATAGTGAAATAAATCAATATTCAGAAGATCTTTTCCCCTCCTGCCCTCTTGAGGATCTTAAGAGATCAGTAAATTAGCATTTCCAAATGACCAATGCATGATGCCAGAAAAAAAAAATCATGCATGTGAGAAAGAAAAGGTCCATCTAAAGTGCTAGGTGGACCAGCCTATGTTGATGCTACAAGAATGAATGATCCATTGATATGGTTTCATTCCAGGAAGTAACTAACCTCTAAGAAACTTCCACTTGTCAAATTTTAGTGCAGAATTAAAGAATGTCCACAGTCACACAAAAAGCAATAAAAATACTCTTCCCTTTTTCAGTTACATTATCTCTACTAAGATCTAATTTTCTTCATTTACTTCAATTGAGAAAATGTATCCAAACAGGTGGAAGGTAGAAGCAGCTATGGGGATCCCTGTCTCTCAATAAGCCAGACAATAAAGAGATTGATATAAATGTAAAGCCATGACACTCTTCTCATTTTAACTTAGTGTTTACAAAATAGTTATTTTTATAATTATTTGCTATGTTATAGAAGTTTATATTATTTCCAAATACTTAAGCCTTTTGAACTGTTTATTAACTCAATATATTTATTTAAAATATTTGATCGATTTTGATTTCAATTATGATAGCTGTTAATAGTTGGAACCCATGTAAGTTAAAAAGCCCATTATAGCCTTTAATTGTTCAGTGTGTAAAGGGGTCCTGAAATCAAAATGTTTGAGAATCACTTTAGAGAGTGTTTGAGACTCATAAATCTCTTGTCCTTCGGATTCATTTCAAACTTTTCTCAAAAGAGTGATCTAGCACTCTGGTTAAATTTTAAAAGAGAAATGTAAATTGATGGTGAGAGAAGGGTGTATCATGAATACCTAGTGGAGTTTAATCAAGTGCAGTGTATCAGAGAAGAATTACTGAGAGCTGCGTGGAGGGTGAGCATGGTAGTGGGATAGAAGGCAGGTGAAAGGAAATAGAGGGGGAAAAAAGGAGGCGAAAGCTATTTAAAGAGGGATAGCTGTGGGCATATATATGTAAATATGCTAATTAATAAAGGGGTGAGACTAATGTACCTGTAAGTATTAAGAATAGCAGGTGGACTTTAGACCTCTACTCAAGGTCTCCTGTAACACAGAACACTGTTCTAATAACCTGGCACTCTGATACTCACCTTCTTAACACTATTGCCGAAGACAAAATGGGTACATAAGCAAATGTGGTAAAGAGAGCAGATGCTGCTTGCCTATCAAAAGATATAGCATCTGGGGTCTTAAAGGCTTGAAGTTAAACAAGCAGCCACCCAGCAGGGAAGCAAATAAGCCCATATGGAAGAAGCATATCAGACCTTGTGATCAAAAGGTGTCAAAATGATCAGGTCCAAGGTATCAACAGATAAAAAGGAAACAACTGTGTCCATGTGCAGAGAGGTGTTGAAGTGGAGACCCAAAGCCCTGTGTAGACAATTGGATATCCCCGCACAGAATGTATAAGGAAGAGATGATTCAACCAAGGTGTAGTATAGCATCTAGTTCCTGACTCCTTCCTCTATCCCACTACCATGGCCCGGTTCTACCTTATAAATCTGACCAGACCAGAGGACACATGTTGGTATAGATAAGAGCTCAGCACAGGGAATTCAGGACACATAAAACCCTTAGGAACAGTAGTGATGATGTCATGAGGGTAGGGGGATGGCTGGGGAGGGGGACAGGAAGGGAGAGATGAGGGGAACCCATCATAATGGATATGTAGTCCTCCCCCAAAGGGACAAATACCAGAAATGTGGGTGAAGGGAGACAGCAGGCAGTGTAAGATATGAAATAACTATATAATTGATAAAGGATTCATGAAGGTAGAAGTGTGAGGGAGGGGGAAAAGAGATGCTTTTACCAAGGGCTCAAGTAGAAAATGTTTTGGAAATAACGATGCCATCAGATGTACAAGTCTGCTTGATACAATTGGTGTATGGAATGTTATGAGATATGAGTCTCCAATAAAATGATTTTAAAAATCGTACAAAAAAGAGAAAAATATTCACAACTCAAACCCCCCCCGCAAACATCTAACGTGGAGATCAATGATAGAACATAGTGTTAGAATAAATGTGCACATGGAGATAAGAGGTTAGATAAGACGAGCAAGTTTTGGTAGACTCTAAACCCAGGTAGATAGAACACTTACTGAAAGCTATTGTAGCCAAATGAGGTTGCTATCAGGGTGAAGCTGGGCTTTATTGTTTCTTTTCTAATGGTACTTCTTTGGGAACTCAGTCTTTTCCAGAATGTCAAATATATGAACAAAAAAGTATCAAGAACTATCACTGTGGCAAGAGATAATGGTATCAACACCCAGATTCTACCACTATATTTACTAAATATTTCCTTCTTGAACTTAAAATAAATTTTGTAATCCAGTGTCAGGGAAAATTCTTTTAAAATGTCAAAGAATAAAATGATTTAGAATTTCAAGCACACTTTTTCATATATATAACATTGAGTTTGATAGTTTATTATAATGTTCAAATGGAGAATTTTTGATTCATCAATGCATATTGTGTTTTGTGGCTAAGTGTTGGAATAGTCCTTGCTCTAGTGGAGTCACTCACCTAGTGACAAGACAGCTGCAAATACTGCAGCTACTGTGTAATCGCTGTTTCATGGCAGCCTGCATACGGCCTAGGGGCGATGGCCCTGGATGTGCTTGGGGAGGCTGGCTTCTACTAGCAGTTGTGCAGGTTTTCATATTTTAAAGCTGCCCTGAAGTTTGCCAGATTAAGAAATTTGGAGAATTAACCCAACATCAGGAAATGGCAGATATGAAGGTCTTAGTCATTAGGAAGTGTGGTTTGCTCTGGAAAGTATAAATATTATTTCTGTAATAGCCTGCGTGAAGATGAGTGACAGGCAGTAGAATGGATTAAGGAGCTAGGGGCCAGATCCTATAAGGATCTTTGGATCAAACCAATTTTGATTTTATTAGGAAAATATGGAGAGCCTTTAAAGAATTTTGAGTAAGAGTATTGGGCTCTGCCAGACATTTAGGAAGCAGTAATCTGATAGCAGCTCAGAAGGAAATGAGGGTGAAGACTCGTGGCAGAGAGACCATATAAGACATTCTCAAGGGTTCAGATAGAGGTGACCTTTGGTGGGCAGTTGAATATGAAAATATGAAAATTGGATAAGACAAAAGCTAGTTAATGCCAGAAGATGAGGAAAATGAGTATGATATTTAAAGCTAATTTTCAATGTATCCCCCAACCCCAAAGATCTTAAACTCTGCTATTGAGTTGATGCTGACTTATAACGACCCTATAGGAAAGGGTGGCACTGCTCTTGGGTCATTCAAGTACGTAACTCTTCAAAACAGAGTCTGTAACTCTACAGGAGTAGAAAACCCCATCTGTCCCCTGAGGAGTGGCTGCTGGTTTTGAACCGCAAACCTTGCAATTAGCAGCCCCACACAGAACCAGTAGGGCTTCTATTTCAATGAAACGTGGTTTGTTTGTTTCATTCATTAGACTGTGAAGCCACTAAAGAATTTCACCTTTGAGGTACATAAACTAGAGGAAGGCATCTATCTGTCTGCCCCCTACCCATTCATTTCATTTGTGTCCCTGTGTCCACCATGCTTATCCAAGCCTTTAAAGTTTGTTTCTATCATTATTACATTTCCAATATTTCAGTAACATTTTGAAATTAAAGTGACACTGTATTGCCAAAAATAATAAAAATTAAAAGGTGTATTCATTGCATATGAATATTTCTTTCACCCACCTTTTTTTGTATGCTTGTACTTGCCAAGTTATTTTTTAGATCGAAGAAGGCTATTCTTTATAACCAAGGCCTGTGAACTTGTATTCATTAATAGTTTCAACTAAAATAAGATGAAGTGTACAAGACTCTGCTGTCAGGAAGAATTCTCTTGTTTTCCTGTCTGTCCTCTAGTCTGCTAACTTGAATTTTATCCTTTTCTCACTAAAATGCTTCCACTGAGAAGGACGTAAACGTAAAAAGCACAAAAAACATTTTAAGAAACCTTTTAAAGGTCATGATCGCTCAAAAGGTAGGTCCCTGCCATGTGTCATTTATACACATTACAAATTGCTTTCTGTCTTAAAAGGTAAAATGATTGTTAGATTACATTGCTGCATCAAAAGTCACTTTTAAGTGGGAAATGTTTATTTAAATGTAAATAAAATAAGATGAAACAAGGACACTATGATAGCTTGTGATTTCCATTGGGTAGTGCTTCTCCATCATTTGGTCATTGCTTATGAATTATGTGAGAATTTCAGTTCTTTAGCTTGTGTTTTTCTGTTTCTTTTAGATAAGCCAAAAGAAACCAAAAAGGATACATTTTTAGAAAAACTCGCTACTCAAGTAATAAAAAATGTACAAGTGAAAATCACGGACATTCACATTAAGTATGAAGATGATGTAAGTATCTTTATTGTCTAATTTTCTAATGAAATATGCTTCATGAAGTTGGTTTGTGATTGCTCTTTCTATAGCAGGGGTGCTCAATACATCGATCATGATCTCCTAGGCGATCGTGAATGTAGTGTGGATAGATCGCATGTGAGCCTATCACCAATCCCATCACTTAATTGCTGTGCAGTGGAGCCAGTCAGAGGCACTGTTAGGTGTCAAACGCATGCACAAACAACTGCGCTAAGTACAGCAAAACTGACAAGCTTAAGTTGTTGCCAAGTTTTAGACCTTGATTTTCTTCTCTTAAATGTAAGAAAGGATATTAAAATGAGTGGGAGAGCTGAACCAAGTAGGAAGACAAAAACATATCACTTTCTTATAGAATGGGAGATTTTGACACTACAAGCCAACATTCAGCTAAAGTCCAGAGTGCATGAGCAGTTCTGGAACTTACTTGCAGAGGAAAAGTACCCAAACATGAGAAAATGTGTTACTTTCTCGACTGCATTATTCAGCCCTACTGATTTATGTGAGTCAGCCTTTTCCCACACAAAGATCACTAAGTCCAGGTACTGTTCCACCCTTGCCATTCTATTGCACACCCTTAGTGTTTTGCCTCTGTGTAGTAGGGTCAGATCAGGCACAGTTCCCCCCCTGTGTCTCTAGTGCTGCCCCAGTAGGGCTATGGGTCAGGGCTGCCGTGTTGCCTAGTGGGGCTGGCCATATGGTCTTCTCTGTGGATTGGCTGCTCTGAGCAGAATATTGTCCTCAAGGCTTGGTGGGCCAGGATGTAGTCCACTCTCTTCCTCCTCTGTCATTTGCTCCTGTGTGCTTTGATCAGACATGCTCCTTTGCCCGGGCTGTAGCTTCAGTGCTGACCTCTGAAGTGAATTCTGCGTGGGGTGGGGGTGTGGGGGAGGATATAGGGTATGTGTGTGTGCAGTGTTCACATAATTGGGATTGGGGCCGGTCCCTCCAGTCTCAAACTTTTAAGGGACAGTTCTGCCCTGTATTATTAGTGGCAGTCAGTTCATTGCCATGAGCCTTGAATTTAATTGACATTCCCCCAAGACAAAACAAAACAAAACAAACACCCAAACAAAAAACAGACCAGAATTATATAGGAGTGAGATAAATCACACCAGTCATGTATAGATCGATATCACTTGTGAAATATTTTAAAATACTCTATAAGGAAAATAATTTAAAATTACATTAGGATCTTATTTATATCTTGCTTTTTTTTATCCAAGTTGGTTAATATCAGAGTATAAGAAGGAGGGGTCACATTGCTTAAGAGCCTATCATGGCAGTAGTTTATAGATACTATGTTAAAACCTGAGGAGTTGTGTTTTAATTAATTTCTTTCTGGAGCAACTAAAGGGAAACAAAGGAAAATGAACCAAGGAGGCTAGTTTTTTATTAAACATCCTTTAAACTTTTACTTGTTTTTCCAAACAAAGTCAGTATGAAACGGTAAGTAAGAGAATAAAGGAACTTTTTTCTCACAAATCATTGTATATCTGATATGAATTGAAAACAAGGTTCTTAATTCTCTTGTTCTTTTCAGCTTTATAGCAGAATATATTTCTTCTATTTGAGACACTCTCATGTTGGACAGTCTATAGTCCCTGTGGGAAGATTTGATACCATTATTCTCTTCCCCCCTCCCTAGTTTTCCTAGTTTTTGTCATGCCTGGAAAATGCTGTTCAAATTTTAGGCAGCTTCAGGATGTCTACAACAATTGCCTTACACACATTTTGATACAGTCTAAGCAGTGTGTACCAGTGAAATTAGATCTTATACATAAAAAATTGAATATTAAGAATCTAAGTTTTTCCTCACAGCATTTTTGAAGTCAGGAAAAGTGAAGACTTAAACAGACCATTCACATTACAAGTGTGGCAACTTAAATATTTTCTCAGGGACTTAGTCGCAGTGTTATTTGAAAGTAGTCTTTTTTTGGGGGAGGCATCACTGCCCTCTGGTGGTTGTGGGAGCTACCCAGCCTTGCTGCTGCTAGATTTGAACCACCAAGCCTGTGGGCGCAGGAAAGTATTTTTATTTGTAAAATCTTTTTTTTTTTTTAATCTTTGAACAAAATCTCTCATGATGAACTCCAGCCCCTTCAAAAAGTTAATGAAATTAAAACAAACCCCCCAAGCAAAAAACAAACTAGAATTATATAGGAGTAAGATAAATCACACCAGTCATGGGTGGAATTTGGAATAATGGAATTTCCCCACATACTTTCTGAAGCCATCAGAGCCTAACTCTCCTGACTCTTCTTTTCAACTCTCTAAGTAAGGGTACATTTAGTTATAATTAATGGGTTGCTTCCTGTATGAAGTGAAAAGTGTTAAAGAAAATATTGTAGTAGGGTAGTGCTATACCTAGAAACTCTGGATAGTTCTAGTGATAGCCTCTCTTCCTTTCTATAATCTTGTCGAATT
Organism: Nesogale talazaci; assembly: GCA_004026705.1. Classification (NCBI taxonomy): domain Eukaryota; kingdom Metazoa; phylum Chordata; class Mammalia; order Afrosoricida; family Tenrecidae; genus Nesogale; species Nesogale talazaci. Next base: position 50,074 of record PVJH01001747.1, read on the forward strand.
TTGTGGCTTTCAACACACTGCTTCTGCTGCCTCAAGCATTGTGTGGGACATGGAGAAATTCCTGCCTGCAACATGTTTTAATATCATCTTTTCTTTTGGGGCAGGTCACTGATCCAAAGAGGCCTCTTTCATTTGGTGTCACCTTGGGAGAACTTAGTCTGTTGGTAATGTTGACCTTATTTCAGATTTTTTTGCAACCTGTAATGTGTTACTTCAAAGTCACAGGGTAAATGTCCTTAAATTAGCTATAGATAAGTTGCCTATTATGTATTTTATTGTCTTACAACAGCATTTCTAGAAATTAAAAAATTGATTGTTCCTCCTTTCTATTTCTTTTGATTTGTCTATTTAACAGATGACAAATTATCCACATCACCTATTTTGAAATCATTTTGAAACTAGATTTTAAATGTGTGAGAAAAATAGACAAAGACAAATTTCTGTTAGTATATTCATCCTTGGTGCAGGCAGGTAGAATTTTCGAATAGATATAACTTATAAGTATGTATATATGTGTATACACATATGTGTATACACATATATATGTGTAGAAGCATTAAAGTATATGTATTTGTATACGTGCACTTGTAAAAATGTATGTTATATCTAGATGTGATCCATTTGGATTAAGTAGTTCATATGATACTTTGTCTTGTAAAGGTCTAGAGAGTTGTATATTTCTGGACATGAACAAAAATATTTTTGTTTTAATTATTCTGTTATGGATATCTTAGTGTGTTAAGATTTGGGGCAATAGGATTTAAGGAAAAAAGTAAGTTAGGTTTTATTTTCCCTTTTGTGGATTAAAACTTGTAGTCTAGACACTTAAAAACTTAAGATAGTGAACCATAAATGATACCAGATATAGATGTGTTTTAAGAGTACATGTGGGGCTGAGCCCTGGTGGCATAAGTGGTTGAGTACAGAACTGCAGCCCGCGGGCTTGGCAGTTCAAATCCAGCGGCGGCTGGGTAGCGCCCACGACCACCAGAGGCAGTGATGCCCACAAAACAAAAAAAAGAACAAAACAAAACAAACAAGAGGACATGTGGAGGCTTAACTAGTAGAAGAAGAGGACACAAAATGGAAGAGCTATAGTGTGTTACAGAAAAATACTTCATTAAAACCTTACGAATGCTACAGCATATGGCAATACAGTGCAGAACAAATTCGGAACAAAGCAGAGACTAGCTTTAAGGAAAAGTGGAGAGCTGGAGCTAGTATTTATATAATATACTGTTTGTTTTCTGAAAATTTCTAAAATTAATTTGGAGTCACTTTGGGTAGAAAAGAAATGCACAGTACACTGAAGAGCAAAAAGTTAATTATTCCAGAAAGCTTTGATTAAGAATAGAGCCTTATTAAGCCAAATAAGCACAAGATTTAACTTGGAGTTAGAAGAAAATGTAAGAAATACTTGTAGAAAGAAGGGAACCCAGTGGCTCACTAGAGAGGCATCAAAACACAAAGGCTGGCAGGGTTGGGGGAAAGGAGGGATGAAGGAGAAGACATGCTGTTGTTTCTGCACGGTAGGTCTGGACTCCTAGTGACGCGAGTGTTTGAAGGAACAGCTTCATAGGGTTTTCTAGGCTGTCATTTTTTGGAGCAGACTGCCAGGCCTGTTTTGTGCCTTTGGGTGGGTTTGAGCCTTCAAACTTTTGGGAAGTAATTACTGATAATTATTTATGCCATCCATGAGAATCAAAGAAGGTATAAAATTCACAAAAACACTAGCAGCAATAGCAGTGGCAGTAGTAGAAACAAGTGCAAAAGCAGCATCAACAAAACTAACAAATTGGCAAAGCCCTATTAATATTTACCGGGAATGTAATGGGTTAATGATCCAATTTAAATGCAGAGAGTGGCAGAATGAATAAAAACCAAGTCCAGCTATATACTATCTACCAGTGACACATCTCAGACCCAAGCACAAGAAGGATTTTAAAGTGAAACAATGGAAACAGCATATTATATGTGAAATATTAACCAGAAGAGAGCTGTCATGAGTTTAATTTCAGACAAAATGGACTATCAATTATAAACATATATGCATCTGACATCTAAAATTCTAAATATGTAAAGCAAACTTGTAGAATTTTTTTTTTTTTTGTGGGCATCACTGCCTCTGGTGATCATGGGCTCTACCCAGCCGCCACTGGATTTGAACCGCCAAGCCTGCGGGCTGCAGTTCTGCACTCAACCACTTGTGCCACCAGGGATCAGCCCTTTTTTTTTTTTTTTTTTGAAACTTGTAGAATTGAAAGAAGAAATAACTCTATATTAAGAGTTGGAGCTTTCAGTATATCACTCTTAGAAATGGACTTAACATCTAGATCAGTGATTCTCAACCTTCCTAATGCCGTGACCCTTTAATAGCTACTCGTTGTGGTGACCCTCCAACCATAAAATTATTTTTACTGCTACTTCATAACTGTAATATTGCCGCTGTTATGAATCAGGCGACCCCTGTGAAAGGGTCATTAGACCCCCCAAAGGGGACGCGACTCACAGGTTGAGAACTGCTGACCTAGAACATTAAATCCAGAAACAAGAGGACCGAATGACACTCTAGGTCAACCAAACCTAACAGCCACGAACAGAATACTCCACTCAACAACAGCACAGGACTGTGCTCTTCTCCGGGGAACACAGATCCCCTTTTCAAGATAAACCATATATTAGGCCATAAAGCAAGTCACAGTAGACTTTAAAGTAAATTCTCTGACTACAACGGAGTAAAGTTAGACATAGATAATGGAAGGAAAATAGAAACACAAATATGTGCAAATTAAATAGCACGCTATTAAACTAAGAGGTCAAGAAAGAAAGTGTGAGAAAAATTGTAAAGTACTTGAAATATCAAAACCTATGGAGTGCAGACCCTTTCTCCTCTCTTCGTTCCTTTCTCTTCCCTCGCCTTGATCTTTCAGTCCCTCTCCTCCCCTCCCCCATGTCTGCCTGTCTAAGCAGCTGTTCTCAGCCTGTGGGTCAGGACTCCTATGAGGGTCAAATGACTCTTTCACAGGAGTTGCCTGATGCATAACAGTAGCAAAATTACAGTTAGGAAGGGTTGCGGTATTAGGCAAGTTGAGAACCACTGCTCTAAGGACTCCTTCATGTAAACGTTTAAACACATTCAGGTCTCTCACCACAAAATTTCCAAAAGGTTCTCTAGAACCTTCCCTCCGTTCTGTCTGGGGCCCATCTAATGACTGCCTTCTTTTTCTCCTCCTGTTTCCAACCAGACTTGTTTGAGAGAACTCTACCATTTCCTCTTCTCTTTCCTCCTCTCTCCCTTATTCTCTACCCGCTATTCTCTGACTGTATCACTCCTCTGAGATGGTTCTAACCTCAGAGACTCCTCTGAGAAGTTTTCCTAACACAGGGTCTAGTGCCGTGACCCTTTAATATAGTTTCTCATGTTGTGATGACCGCCTAACCAAAAAATTATTTGTGTTGCTACTTCATAACTATAATTTTGCTACTATTATGAATCAGGAGAGCTTTGTGGAAGGGTCATTTGAACCCCCTCTCCCCTCCTCCAAAGAGATCTGGACTAAGAGGTTAAAAACCACTGAAAGTAATACTCTTGCTGGTAAATACATTGATCTTAAAAAAATGCCCTCAAACTACATTGATCTTAGTTTATCTCAGGGTAACATTTTGTCTTGTGTACCATGGTTTCTTAGAAAGTTATTTATGTCGTGGTTTCCATATTCTTGTGGCTTTCTGACTTTTTCACAATAACTATTGCACTTTTACTTTCATTATTTTTACGTTTTAAAAATAGAGACTTTCTTCAATAACTGTAGGCTGGCTGTTGTATTCATGTCTAGTTCCTTCCATAGTTCAGACCCATAGTAATTCAATGATTATTTTGTGAATGAATGAATGCATAAACTCAGGGTTAAACTAGAACCTTTTGGATCAAATTCTCACTATTGTTTTGGTTTTGTTATAGTGATATGTAAGAAGCAGTCAATACTAGCCAACATTGATTAGATGTTTCTTCTAAAGACTTCTTAATTATGACTTACAAATATTGGAGTACTATTGTGCAGGCATAGATCACATTTTTATAATTCTTCTCTCTTTATAGACTGCAAATGAACACTGGACTCCATGCATACTAAATGAAGCAGACAAAATTATATACAAGGTATATTTTGTTTTAATAAGAATATTCTAGTTCCCTAGGTTCAAACATTTTTACATTTTCTTAAACAATTTTAGTGGAATAGAACATGTAATAAGGGTATAAATTAAAATTCTAGAGTATAGTTTTGTCTGTTACTTACTAGCATTATGTCCTATAGCCACTGTCCTTCTTTGAACCTTAAGGTTTTTACCCGTGAGACAAAGAAGACAGATAAATAAAATATTTCCCATATGGTATCTTCTGATGATGTAGGGTAATTGAGTTGTCACTCAATGATGTAGGGTAATTAGCTTGTGTTCAGGTAAGATGACTGCGTAATGTATTGAAAGATAGACACATAGTTGAGCTTGTATGTTTTAAACTGCATGTCTTCACAATGCTTTAAATCAAGTATGCTCATAAGCATTTTGAATCTCTGAGAGTGATTTCTACCTTAGCATTTAGTTTTCCCAATTTGTTACTCTCAGAGTTCCCTCCCTTTTCCTTACCTGAGATAGTCCTTGGTAAATCTGCAGGAGGGGGCTTGTCTGTTTTACTTAGCAAAAAGTGTTTAGGTCTTTTTAAATACCGAGTTATCAAGACATGTTTGGTGGTAAATGAATGTGTCTCTCTGGGATAGTAATCTTTGAAGTCGAATTTTGCAAATACCAACCTTAGTAAATTATATAATTTTGCATTATTTTATCCAAAGATAGCTGAGCAATTTATAATATGTTTAGTACTGATTTCTAATTTAAGTGTATTTGTTGCTTGACCTCTTTGCTTTTTTTTTTTTTTTTAGCTTATACGACTCGATAGTCTTAGTGCCTACTGGAATGTAAACTGCCACCTGTCTTACCAGGGAACAAGAGAACAGATCTTGGTAATTTCCAATTATATCTAGAAGAGCCTACACTATGTTCTCTAAATTTGTTTCACATGAAAGATCATTAAGAAGGATAGGCTATCACTCATTTATTTACCTATGTATATCTGAATCAGAAATGTGACACATGTTATTTTTGCAGTTCTTGAGAAATCACTCACTGGATAGGGAGTTGGGAATATTAGTAGTATTATGCTATTAGAATTCAAACTACTGTGTTTATGCTTGCTATAACACAGCAAGCATTTTCTGGTATTTTTATTCCATGTAACAATGACTACTTTAAGAGTATTGTAAAGAAGGACGATGCCTTCCTTTCAGATATGTCTGTTGGGTGCTTTAATCATTTGTGATGGTATTTTCTTGAACAATCAAAGCTTTAGTTTAAAGTATTAATTCATAGTATTGATTTCAATGTGTTTAGCCAAATTTAGCTAGGTCTCTACTTAGAGGAGAAAAGAAGAGCAGTTGAATTTTTTAAACCAGATTTAATTCTAAGGTTCTAGCTCTCATCTCTCTAGAAGCAAATAGTTTGTTGACTATCAAGTGTATGAGATAACAGTTCATACATATTTATACCTATATGTGTTTCATCCATAGGCAGAGGAGAACATAATATTAAAATAATGTTTCTTGGTGTTTAAGAGATCTAAATAAATTGTTTTCATAATTTTAAAGAAACTTAGTGTGTATACCTCAGTGATTATTCCTTCCTGGATTTTTAGTTATAAAGAGACGAATAAGGATATAATTTCAGCACTGGTATTCTTCCCTCCCTATTTATTTTGTGATTTGATGTGTTTAGATGTGATTTCATTCTTACATAATTAAATCTTTTGCTTAGGATCAGCTAAAAAGTGGAATTCTTAGAAGTTGCAATAGACCCTCAAATCATCAATGTAGTAAGTAATGCATGGACTTCATATTACTGGAATTAAATACCTTATTTTAAAATACTTTTTCTGACAGGGTTATATGACAAAAAGAAAAAGAAAGTATTAATTGTATACCTCAGTTTTATGATCCAATGTATTTGGATAGTAACTATAATTGAGGATCAGACTGTCACACAGACACTGCTGAATAGGAAGGCAGAGTGTGAAAGAGGGGAGATAACTGTGACTGTGGTTCACTAACAGCTAATCCCCCTGGTGGACTTCTATGTTGTCTTCTTCCCTTCTTAGTGACTATTTTGTCTTCTGTTTATCTATTTTAATAAACATTTATCTGAGATTTTTATGTTAAATCACCTCTAGTATGTCATTATTTTAAGACAAGCTAACCACTCTGCAAATTTTTAGGGGAGCAGACAGCCTCATCTTTGTCTCACAGACTGCGAGGGGGGTTTGAATCACTGATATTATGGTTAGTAGTCCAATACCAATTCCACAGAGCCACCAGGTCTCCTGGGAATGCATAAACCCACGTACAGGTCATAGTGACCCTGTACTGGGTTTCTCATGCCAAAATCATTGTTGGAGAAGAAAACATTGAAGGAGAAAACGGATTTTTGCCTCAGCAATTTGTGTTTTGACCTGTTGATATTAGAAATATTTGACTAACAACATTAGAAATCTTTTGCACAGTTAAATATAGTGACTCCACAGACCTCTCTATTTAAAGATGATAAAAGACCTAATAATGCTTCTTTGTGAAAGCATTCATTGTTTGAAATGAATGTCCAGAAAAATAAAAAAATTTCACTTTCAGATATTTTCTACTTATAAATAACCTTATAAGTCAGTGAAAATCTTTAGATTTATGCAATTTACAAATAGCCTAATATGTCATAATTATATAATTTTCTATTCAGTTAAAATGTACCACCTTGCCTGTATATTTAACAAATTTTCTTGAAAATCATGTTGTTTCTGGGTAATCAGAATTTTATTCATGATCTTCTTTCTAAGTGCTGTCAGTGATTAAGTATGACAGAAATTAGTAAAATGTACTGTTTTATTAGTATTGTAAATAATTAATTAAATGATTTACAGCAATGAACAGAGGACTAATTTTATGTAATAAAATAATGCATAAAAAGTCTAAAATAGCTCCATTAATTTCATTAGACACATGATTAAATTCCAATGCAGTTAATGAAAAAGAAAGGTATATGCGGCTAAAACTAAATGGTCCAGCAGCTACCATGTAATTTTTTTTAATAAACCAGAATAGACTGTATTTTTTATTTTAGATTTTATGTTCTTCACTCATTTTTTCATATACAACATACAGTACTAGTGTTTTCTTTGGAAACTTTTACTTTAACCATTATGCTGTATAGTTGCTGTCATGTCGCTGTGTTAGTCCGGATAGACTAGAGGAACAAATTGATAGACAAGCATATGGATATAAGGTATAGTTTATATACAAGAGGAATAAGATATTAAGAAAGCATCCCAACCCAGTTCAGTTCAAAGCCCCATATGCCTGATACCAGTCTATAACATCTCCTTCTGACTCACAAAGTCACAGGTCAGTGGGTGCAGAGCCCCGGTGCTGGCAGGGGTCTCCCCATGGCGCCTCGCTTTCAGGGCTGAGGGTCCATCAACAGCATCCAGTGGTGGTAGAAGCAACTCAGCGCTGGTTGGGGTTTCCATGTGGCTTCTCCAGCTTCAGAGGTCGGGCTCCATCAGGGAAAGGCCATGTGGCTTCTCTGGCTTGTCCAGCTCCTCGGATGCTGCCATCTTGTCTGTAGTTCGTTGTCACTGAAACTAACCCCAACAATGGGGGAGATAACTCCTCATCTCCACGAGGGAAATATTGCGAGATTTCCCAGAAGTCTCAGGAGAAAGCCATACCCCAAAGGAGGTCTCATTGGCTACTCAATGGCTATCTCCAGATTAACAGGCTAGACTCCACCCCTGCATCTCAATCATGAAATTAACATAAGCACGCGACTGCCACAGATGTTAAGTAGATGCTTACATTGTTTTAGGGGTGGCTTTGTTACATAGCCTTTCAATAATTTTTTTTCTTTCCACAGTAAAAGTATTCTCATAATTATTTGCAAGAACTCATATATAAGGACATATAAACATATCTTATGCCTTCCCATGTGTTTAAAGTTTTCCAGCCAATATCAGCCTCTGCAAAACTCTACATGAATCCTTATGCCGAAACAGAGCTCAAAACACCCAAACTTGATGGAAACATTGAAGTTCAAAATATTGCCATTGAATTGACTAAACCTCAGGTAAGATTTAATTGGGCATCTCTAACTTTGATTAACCCTGAATCTTAGCTGCTCTTGCCCTGTGTAGTTATTTCTTCTTCTTCAATTTTTTTTAGATTGTTTGTTATGTATAGATTTGAGTAAACCATTTAAAAAAAAAACCTTTAAATTTCAGATATAATTGTTATAAATGGAGGAGAATAGTATCAAAGTAGTGAATAACTTTATTTCTATTTTGATGGAAGCTTTCAATATTTTTTCATCCTCATTTTTAATAGTATACTCACATTAAATATTTTCTTTTAAAATAGCTTGTGGTAGTGACTTCATAACTCTTTAATATGTGAATTTCATGTTCATAAAACTATTAGAATTAGAAACAAGAACTGACACAATGATGCACACCGCCACTCCTCTGCCCTTCCCCAGGGGAATGAACAACAGTAACATGGACGAAGGGAGGCAGTGGTGGTATAAGATGAAAAATAATAATCACGAGCATGGGAAGGTTAGAGAGGGAGAGTAAAAAAGAGAAACTGATACCAAGGGTTCAAACAGAAAGAAAATATTTTGAAAATGATGAAGGCAACTTATGTACAAAGGTGTTTGATACAACTGATGTATGGAGCTGTAAAACCCCCCAATAAATGATTTATTAAAAAAAATTACATGCTAGCTGCTGGACCGTTTAATTTTAGCAGCACACACCTTTCTTTTTCATTAACTGCATTGGAATTTAATCATGTGTCTAATGAAATTAATGGAGCTATTTTAGACTTTTCATGCATTATTTTATTACATTATTCTCAAAAGTCCTACATAGGATCCAATGCCCGTATGGGCACATTTACTGAAAGAGTACCTTTTCTTCAATCATATTCATCACATCAGTAATAAATGAAACTTTATTTGCCCATTACACTTTTCTTATTTTGGTAGCTTGAATGTTATTCATTACAATACATGTTCATGTTTTTTTTTTTTAAAAACTGTTAGAATTTTAAAAATTTCCTTAATTGTTAGAACAGTTAAATGGATAGTTTTTCTCGCCATTTGTTTCTCAGGTTTAATTCTATGCCTAGAGAGTTTAGGGAGTAGGCTTGGAGGACGGGAAGGCATTAGGGCTTCTAGCCTAGAACTGTCCTATAAAAAAATGTTTAAATAGGTTTATTGTGTTTTAATTATGCAGTAGTTTTCTGGAGCAATTTTAAAATCAGCTCATGCTGTAATAGTGATTTAGAGGAATAATACGTAGCTTTAGAAACAGATATATTTCAGGTCAAATGTTAAAACGTGTTCTTTTAATCGGATCAGTCAGGCTCATGATGACCCTATGTAGTTTCCAGGAGTATAAATTTTCAATGGGAGCAGAAGGTGAGAGTGGCTGGTGGATTCTGTCACAAGACTGACCTTGTGGTTAGGACTTCAAAACTATGCTTGCCACCAAGACTCAATTATGTAAATAGTTAGAGGCTGTATTTCGTTGTTTTTGAGATGCACATTTATTTCATGGTTTAGCACAGCGATTCTCAATCTGTGGGTCTTGACCCCATTGAGGGTCGAATGACCCTTCCACAGGAGTAGCATGATTCATAACAGTAGCAAAATTACAGTTGTAAAATAGCAATGAAAATAATTTTGTGATGGTGGTGGTGGGGGGGGGGCGGGGGTGGTCACCACAACATGTATTAAAGGGGCACCGCATTAGGAAATTTGAGAATCATTAGTTTAGCATCTCTAAAAATAGAGCATATATGGTTATGGGTGATGTGACCCAGTTGACTTGGCAGTACCTTTTGCTTTTGTAGTGTAACTTAAAAAAATTACTATAACTGATAATTAATTGTGCTTTACATTTGGTGAAATACAATTTGCTGTTATGTTACCAGGCAGCAGTGATGTTTGTTATTAAGGGATTGAAGCCTCTCCAAATTAAGAATCCTTAATATTTTGTGTTTTTCATGTGTGCAATATACTCAATATTTTGTTTTTATTTTGATAGTACCTCAGTATGATGGACTTTTTGGAGTCAATGGATTATATGTTTAGAAATGTTCCTTACAGGAAATATAAACCTTATTTACCACTTCATAAAAATTGTCGACAATGGTAAGTTAGAATTTGTGTTTTTGGATAGTGGTGTTATATGAGAAACATATTCTTGATTTTTCAGAGTTAAGAGATATGTAGGTGTGTGTCATCCATCAGGTTTTTTTTTAAACAGAGAGGGTAGGGATATTTTTTCTATGCTCATGTCACTTAAAATAAACACTACCTCTTGTAGTCCTGTTTCTAGGTTAATTTCAAATACTTAACATCAAAGATTTTCACACCATTTTAAAGTTTATAGTACTCACCAGCTACCCATATGGAATCAGTGGAATTAATTATCTTGTTAATTCCTCCAATTTTGTGTCTTTATGATCTCTTAGCATACTCTATTTCAGGGATGGTCAATGCCTATTTAAGTCAGAGAGTTGTACTGGGAAATTGAGATCCTATTACTGAATTATGATAGATTACAGTCAATAAGAACAAGAAATTTGATGGTGTAGCTCTAGAAGAGTCAAAGTTATTTTTGCCCTTGTCTGGAAACTTTTTATTCAAATATTCTTTAACAAAATTTGATTTGTAGGTGGAAATATGCAATTGATTCTGTTCTTGAGGTTCATATAAGAAGGTATACCCAGATGTGGTCTTGGAGTAATATAAAAAAGCATAGGCAGTTGCTCAAAAGTTATAAGAATGTCTACAAAAGCAAGCTAACTCAGACTAAAATTTCAGAGGAATTGCAGAAACAAATTCAGGTATGTCTCTGAAAGCTGTTTATTTGTCTAGTCATCCTTTACTATTAATCTTAACAAAATATTTATATTGATGGAAATTTCTCAGCATTTAATTTGAATCAAAATGAAATTTTACAAAGCAAACACAGAACGGATAGCCTTTTGAGAGAAAATTTTATTGGAAAATGGAGAGGATTTCCCCCCAATGTTCCCATCCTAATCAATAAGATAATGTTTTCATAAGCTATTTTGGGGAATATGTCTGGTTGTTATAATACTGCTTAGAAACTCATTATTAAAAAGTTATTAGGGCTGAGCCCCGGTGGCATAATGGTTGTGCTCGGGACTGCGGCCCACTGGGATGGAGGTTCAATTCCAGCAGTGGGGCCTCCTACTCCCACCACCAGAGAGCAATGATGCCCCCCCCCCAAAAAAAGTTATTATTAGGTTTATGTGTCTCAATTTACTTTGTTAGTAAAAAGTCCCACATTTATAAAGGACTCTTTAAAAGTGTTCAAAGTCTTCCTTTGTGTTCAAATGGCCTTGCTCTTTTATTAGTTGAGAGAAGCTTTAAAACATAAAAGCAAATTAAATACATAATTTGCTGAATATCACTTATTCAAGGTTACGGAGCTAATTCTATAGCTGCTTCATAATGTGAAGAATGAGTGGGATTTCTGTTGTTCTGAAATATATGGCAATGTAGTAGGAAAATGAAAGGTAGTGGAATTGGATGGAGTTGAGTGCTGGTTATTGCCAGGTGATCATGGCCCACGTCTCTTAGCCTCTAATTGTGGTGGTCTCATTCATCAATGGAGATGATAGCTTTCTCACAGAAACGGGAGAGTTATGTGATAGGCCGCTGAAAGCACCTGTCACCTAGGCCACAGTGATGGTTAGATTCTCAGATGAGGTGAAACCGACTGCATGGCACCTGACAGCAACACCCACTTTTATGTAAATACCTTAAATCAATTTGTTTTCTTTAGCCTTACTGGTCTTACATTCTTAAGTTCTGTGATATTTATAATGGTGCCTTTAATAATAACTATGGTTGTGAAATATCGTAGAAGAGGGAGAGTTCAATGTGGTAATTAGAAGAATGGTACCTAAAACAAATCTCCTTTTCAAAATGTGTTCATATATATGTATCATGTGTGATGATAATTTTGTGGAAAGATTATACACTGTACTTAAAAGAGAGTTTTACTTCCTTGAAAACTTATTATTTTCCCTTAGTCTAAAAACTGAAAAATTTCAAAAGTTTATGTTCAAATTTATATTTCCATTATATCATGAGTAATATTAATGAGCCAGATAAATATAAAGAGCATAGAAGAAAAGTTGTTTTTCATTCAATTGTTATTTTACTTGTTTAAAATTGTCTCTCTGTTTTATAGGACTTGGAGAAGACCCTGGATGTTTTTAACATAATTTTAGCAAGGCAACAAACACAAGTTGAGGTAGTGTATATATTTTTAAATATTTTTACTGGGGGCTCTTAAATCTCTTACCACAATCCATTTGTTCCTCCAGTGTGTCAAGCACATGTACACATAATGCCGCCATCATCATTTTCAAGCATTCTCTTCCCACTTGAACCCCTGAATATTAGCTCCCCATTTCTTTCCGTTCACTTTCCCACCTGCCCTCTCTCATGAACTCTTGAGAAGTTATAGATTAATTTTTCCATATCTTGCATTCTCCTTTGTTGCCCCTCACCCACTTTTCCTTAATTCGTTCCCCTGGTAGAGGGTTCTAGTTTGATCCTTGTGATCAATTCCTCTTTTCTCCCACCACCCTCCTCTAATCCTCTTGGTATCTCTACTCTCCTTGTTGGCCCTGAGGGATTTATCTACCTTGGATTCCTTGTGTTTCGGGCTCTTCTCTATAGCAGTGTGCATGCTCTGATCTAATCTGATTTGTAAGGTAGAATTGAATCATGATAGTGGGGGGAAGGAAGCACCAAAGAGCTAGAGGAAAGTTGTATGTTTCATTGGTGCTATACTGCACCCTTATGGACTCATCTCTTCCCTGTGACCCTTCTGTGAGGGGATGTTCAATTGTCTATAGATGGGTATTGGGTTTGTACTCTATGTCCCCGCCCCACGTTCACCTTGGGTATGGTTTTATTCTGCGTCTTAGATGCTTGATATCTGATTCCATTGACAACTTGTGATCACAAAGTCTGGTGTGCTTCTTCCGTGTGGACTTTGTTCTTCTGAGCTAGATGGCTGCTTATTTATCTTCAAGTCTTTAAGACCCCAGACTCTATAACTTTTGCTAGCCTGTGAGTTAGTCCGGATAGACTAGAGGAACAAATTTCAGAGACACGCATATGGGTATAAGGAAAGGGTTTATATACAAAAGAAATGTGACCCTAAGAAGGCATCCCAATCCAGTCCAGTGCTAAGTCATAAGTCCAATATTAACCCATATGTCCGAAATCAGTCTATAAAGTCTGCTTCTGACTCAGGAAGACACAGGTCAGTGGGTACAGAATTCTGGCGCTGGCAGGGGTCTCCCCATGGCTCCTCGCTTTCAGGGCTCAGGTCCATCAACAGCATGCCACTCCAGCTTCAGAGGTCTGTCTTCATCAGGGCTAAGCCCTGTGGTCTCTCCACTGGCTACTCCAGCCTCCCAGCCGCCGCCATTCTCTGTTGCCTGTGGTTAATCATCTCTGAAACTAACTCCCAACAACTGGGGAAGATAGCTTCTCATCTTCACAAGGGAAATATCGCGAGATTGCTCTGGAGTCTCAGGTGAAAGCCATGCCCACATAGAGGCCTCATCGGCTACTCAATGGCTATCTCCAGATTAACAGGCTAGACTCCACCCTTATATTTCAAACATAAAATTAACATAAGCATATGACTGCTACAGCCTGGCACTATCAACTTTTTTCATGACATTTGTTATGCACTCATTTTGTTTTCAGTGATCGTATGGAGAAGATGAGCATCACAGAATGCTGGATTGTTAGAACAAAGTGTTTTTGTGTTAAGGAGTGCTTGAGTAGCGGCCCAATGTCTATCTGCAACCTTAATTCTTAGCATATAGATATGAGTACATAGTTCTATTTCCCGCTCATTATATATATGTATATATATATATATTTACATATGAACATGCCTGTATGTAGGCCTCTATAAATATCCTTTGCCTTCTGGTTCTTTTCTCTATTTTCTTATTACTTCACTATTGTCCCAATATCATGATTGGCCTTCATTCAGGTTTAGTAATTCCTCACTGCTACATTGCCCTTGATTGAGCCCCACTAGGCGTCCTATGACTTTCCTTCCATTGATTTCAGTTCACTTGTTGTTCTCTTGTCCCTGGATTGGTTCCTCTTCCTTTTCTTTCTCCCCCTTCCCCTTCTCCCGTATCTGCCTGGAATCATTTTCCTGTTCTTTCCATCTCCAAATTGTTTATCCTGCCTATCTTATCTAGATAGATATGCAGATATATTAATAAGTGCAAACCAGGCAAAGCTAAATAAAACAACAAAGGAAGTCAAAATCAACAAAGCAATAACTACAACAACCAAAAGCAAAAACAAAGAAAGCCACTGACAAAAATGGAAAAGCCTATAAATAGTTCAAGGTCTGTTGGTTTTTTTTCCCCCAATAATTTTACTGGGGGCTCTTACAGCTTTTATAATATTCAATACATCATTTGTATCAAGCACATTTGTACACATGTTGCCATCTTTATTTCCAAATATTTTCTACTTGAGCCCTTGATATAAGCTTTTCCTCCTCCTTTTTTTAAAAAAAAGTGTTGCTTTGGGGGTCACACAACTCCCATCATGATCAACACACACGTCAAATGTATGCATACCACATTTGCACACCTGTTTGTTGGCTTTTACGAGTATTTTCCAGTTGAGTCTGATGGGGTGCCACACTCTGTCTCCAAAGTCTATTTTTGGTATTCCCTGGGGTTTTCATCACTCTGTCCCCTCTGCTGCTCTGCTGCATGCCCTCAGTGCCTCGCCCCAGCGTGATGGGGCCAGACCATGCACTATTCCCGCACTGTGTCTCCAGTGCTGATGCCAGCATCATGGTTCAGTACGGAATGCTGTGTCTCGTGGTGGGGCCAACTCTGTGGTCCTCTCTGTGCGTTGTTTGCTCCGAGCAAGAACATCGCCCTTGGGGTTTAGAGGAACAAGATGTTCTCTCTTCCCACTCCATCCCTTTGCATTTCTCCTGTGTGCTCTAATCCAAAGCGCCCCTCTCCCCAAGCTGTAGCCCCAGTACTGTGCTCTGGAACACATGCTTCTCCATGGGATGGGTGTCCACATAGTCGAGATTGGGGCCAGCCCCGCCGACTTCTCTATTGGTTCCCTGATACATGCTGGTGTGCTGTATTCAAGCCTTAGCATATTGGGTTGAAGCCTGGTCTTTCTCCTTCTCCTGTGGAGATAGAAACAATACTCTCCCCTTGAGTGCATTAGTGCCCTGCTCCCTGCTACCCATGTCTTTTTATTGTTTTGTTTTCTCTTTCTTTCCCCCTCTTAATTAGGTGGCTGCTGTATGTATCCGTGGATTGGGTTTGGCCCCTGCTATACTTGGGATGTACGTATTTCGTAGCTTTAGCCCTATGCCCCGTTTGTCAATACCATAGATCAGGAATTCAAGTGTCATCACTTGGGGGATTGCTGAGATTTTCTCAAGTGAGAATAGAGGCTCCATTTTTATTGCTTAATTCGGAGAAAATAAAATCTAATTTTGGCCCAAAGCCACTAATATGAGGAAGATAAAAACAAACAAACAAGAAGGAATTCCCCCTTAAAGAAAATAAGAACATTCTAGCAACAATGTAAGCAACTGTTAAGATTTTAGGATTCCCCCCATGCATGTATGCATGTTTATGTGCTTTTTTCCTTTTTTAAAACTGTCTTTTCATTTGTTTCCTTCCCTCCCCCTCTTTCTCCTCCCCTCCTCTCAAAATTGGAATCAATCTGTTTAGAAGACTTCATAGCTGCTTATTTGTCTCACTAGGTCTCTTCCACATTTTTCTACTTGTCACCTCTGTTATTTTGTTAACATGTTTTGCATAGTAGAACAAATGTATCACAAGTGCATCTTATTATAGGAACATTGGAAAATGCTCAGCAAAAGAAGAAAATAGAAGCTTCCCCCAGTATATATACTGAGCATAACTACTAATACTAAATTGCTATATAGCTTTTTAGCCATTTCTTTACCAGAGTTTCATATACATAAGCATATTTTTAAATGGATAAAATGTGTTTATGCATGTATTAATTTATTTTGCAAGTACTCCTTGGTACCTATTTGCTAGTATTATGCTTAAGTGTGTGGACTTGAGGGTCAGATAATTACCAATTATGTGGTCATGTTTAAATAGTTTCCTCATTTATAAAATAAGGTTAATTAATAGTACCTACTTCATTGGGATGTAATGATAAACAATGTAAAGCTCTTAGACTACCTGAATAGTAATTAGTCAATAATTGATTTCTTTTTTTCCTTTCTCCTCAACTCCCTCCTTCCTCATCTTTCCCATCATTATCATTGTTTATATCGAGAATATGTGAATGAGCAAAACAGAGAAAAATATACTTTAGCAGTAGAGAAGGGTCATAAATTTACAAAGAAGAGTCAAGTTGGAAGGAATATGGAGATTATTGAGGCTAGTTGGTGATGATAATGAAAATTGCAATTTTTCGTAAGGTGGTAATCAGGAAAGTTTTACTAAGAAGATAGCATTTTAACAAAGACCTGCAGAAGGTGATGGAGTTAGTTAGGAAGATGTCTGAGGGAAGATGTAGGTAGAAGGAGTAGTACATTTAGAAGTGTTCGGTGGGAGATTATGTGGCTCATCCTGGGAGCGAATGGGACTAGTGAGAGAAGTGGTACAGTGATGGTTAATGAAACAAGATAGTAGGGGAATGGGAGGGGGACTTGATAAAATTGATGAAGATGCCAGGTTATGTGATTGACAGCCTCCAAGTACAGGTTGATTAGAACCAAATTAAAATAAATTTAAAAGTTTAAACATTCTCTGTGCCTGTTATTTTGAAAACAGTTTGCAAAACAATGTACATGGGTGAAAATTGACCAGAGAAGATGCTATTGTAGTAATTGAGGTTAGTGTTGGTAGTTTGAGATTAATTGCAATGATGTGATTAAAAAGTATTAGATTCTAGATACATTTGAAGAGTGAGCCAGTATTTTCTGATGATTAGGTGTATATCGTAAAACAAATCAGATGGATTTAAAGATTTCGTCCTAATTGGACGATGTGCCATCAAATCAGATAGTGAAGACTAGATGGAGCAAGCACAGTGGAATGTGAAATGGCCAGGAGGTTATCTTACATTTTAACTATTCAAGGGGAGATGTGTACTAGGCAAGTGGGTATATGAATGTGGAGTTCAGTGAATAAATATGTCTGAGGTAAATATATAGATTTACAATGTATCAGCATATAGGTGGCATTTAAAGCTTTGAAATTGATTGAGATGTCCCAAGGAGAATAAATAGCTGGACAGCAAGTGTACGACGCCCTAAAGCATTCCACTCTTTGTAGATGAGAAGACATCTGCAATAATGACCAAGAGGTGGTTGTCATACTTTTGTTTGGTTGTCATACACATTGGACTCTGTCTGAGGGCATCACTCTCAAGGCCAGCTGACGAAATGATTCAGAGAGAGGGAGTGATCATTTGTGGGAAATATGCCTGATTGGTTAACTGAGCTGAAGCATAGCTGAGAACCGCCCATTAGAATTGCCCAAAATGAGTCATTTTCCAGTCATTTTCTTCAAATATTATTTTGGCTTCCATCTCTTTCCTCTCTTTTTCTTGGAGGCAATGTTATGTCTATCTTTTCCTATACCTATATTTTGAACACACAAATATATAATCTTTTCATATTGTACTTTAGGTTCTTTAATGTTCCTGCCCCTCCCCCCCAACCCTT
Source organism: Nesogale talazaci (assembly GCA_004026705.1). NCBI lineage: Eukaryota > Metazoa > Chordata > Mammalia > Afrosoricida > Tenrecidae > Nesogale > Nesogale talazaci. Next base: position 68,009 of record PVJH01001747.1, read on the forward strand.
ACCTCTATCTTTCATTTTGCTTTATAAGTTGGATAACTCTTTAAGCTATCCTTGCTTCACTTTGATCCCATTGAGTGAGTTCTTATTTCAGATACTGTTCCCCCCACCCCTTTGGATCTAAAATTCCATTTAGTTATAGTTTCCATAGCTCTGCTGAAAATTTCAAATTCTCCACTTATTTCAAATGTATTTCATGTAACATAATTTCAGTGACCATGCGATTGTTCCAACATATTGGTTATCTTGTGGTTCACATCTATTGATTATTTTTCTTTGGAAAATAGGGCAAAGTTCCCCCTAATGTCAAGTAATTTTAGATTATATTCTAGCCAATGTATTATATAGGAAATTTTGAGTCCTCTTTGTTTCAACACACAAACCAGTCACATCCATGTGTTTTTAAAACATTATGAATTGGATGAAGCTTTATAGATGTTGATCCTCGAATGTAAAATCTTAAGTTCAACAGTCCCTACACACTGTTTCCTCTTACTTATTGCACTCCCCTCAATGTAACATTGGCTTTAACAAATAGAAAGTTATTCTCTCAGTGTGAGAGGCCAGAAGTCTGAATTTGTAGTAGTGAATTGAGGGAAAAACTTACCCTATTGGCTTTGAAAGAAGACCCTTGTCTCCTTGCAACATCTCGGGGCTCAGTGTCTTTTGGTGATGCTGATTGCTGTTTCTGTGAGCATTGATTACGGATCCAAGCAAGATGAAATCAGTGAAAACTTCAATCATTTCTCCATTCATCCTATTGACTCAGTTGTGAGCATCTTTGGTCTTCTTTACATTGAGTTCCAATTTATACTGAAGATGACATTCCTTAGTTTTCTTTCTTATTTTTAAAATAATTTTATTGGGGGCTCGTATAGCTTTTATCACAATCCATACATACATCCTATGTGTCAAGCACATTTGTACATTTGTTGTCATCATCATTTTCTTTCTACTTGAGCCTTTGGTATCAGCTTCTCCTTTTTCTCCTTCCTCCCTCTCCCTCATGAACCCTTGATAATTTATAAATTATTATTATTTTGTCCTGCCTTACACTGACAGATGTCTCCACCCACTTTTCTGTTGTCCATCACCCTGTGAGTGGGTTCTGTGTAGATCATTATAATCAGTTCCCTCCTTCTCTCTTGATCTTCCCCTCCTAGTATAGCCATTCTCAATATTGGTCCTGAGGGGTTTATCTGTCCTGGATTCCCTGTGTTTCCAGCTCTTATATCTACCTGTGTACATGCTCTTATCTAGCCACATTTGTAAGGTAGTATTGGGGTCATGATAGTGGACTCGAGAAGAGGTTCCCAAACTTATATGGTCTACTGTCCTCTTAAAAAAAAATTCCTCATGACCTCCCTAGCGATGAACACTTTTTGTACTCCAGCCCAGAATCCACAATAAAGTGTAGGTCATTCCACACACCACTGGGGGGCGGTGGCGCCCATTTTGGGAAACTGTGATAGAGGACAGTTGTATGCTTCATAGGAACTATACTGCAAGCTGACTGGCTGGTCTGCTCCACTTGACCCTTCTGTAAGAGGATGTCCCTCATTCACAATGATTGGATTTTTTGTTTTAGGCCTTTGATGCCAGATACCTGATCCTATTAACCTCATGATCACACAGGCTGGTGTGCTTCTTCCATGTGGACTTTGTTGCTTTTTAACTACATGGCTGCTTGTTTAACTTCAAGCCTTTAAGACTCCAGATACTATTTCTTTTGATAGCTGGGCCCCATAAACTTCCTTCACCATTTGCTTATGCACCTGTTTTGTCTTCAGTGATCCTGTTGGGAAGGTGAGCACCATGGAATGCCAGGCTAATGGAACAAAGTGTTCTTGTGTTGAAGGAGTGCTTGAGTAGAGGCCTATCTTTATACTAATCCTATAAATATATGTACGTAGATCTAGTCCCCCAATTAAAATACATAAATATATTTACATATGTACATGTCTGTTTTTAGACCTTATAAATGTTCAATGTCTCCTAGTTCTTTCCTTTTCTTCCTTTTACTTTCCTCTTGTCCCACTCTCATGTTCAGCCTTCATTTGGGTTTCAATAATTCTTCTCAGTTACATTGCCCTTGATACAGCCCTTAATTTTCATCAACATATGTGTCAAATTCTTTTCACTTTTAGGAAACAAGCTTGTTCCATCTGCATATTGTAGGTTGTAATTAAGCCTTCCTCCAATCCTGATGCCATATTCTTTTTTAAATAAGTCAGCTTCTCTCATTGTTTACTTCACATACAGATTAAATAAGTATAGTGAGAGAATAAAGCCTTATTCAACACTTTTCCTGATTCCTTTTTACATTTTCTGATTTTTAAACCATGTACTATTTCCTCTAACATTTGCAAAGTTGCCTCTTGATCCCTGTATAAGTTCCTTATAAGGGCTGAGCCCTGGTGACGTAGTGGTTGTGCGTGGGACTGCGGCCCACTGGGACGGAGGTTCAATTCCAGCAGTGGGACTGTGCCACCTACTCCCACCACCAGAGAGCAGTAATGCCCCCCCCCCAAAAAAAAAGTAAGTTCCTTATGAGCATACTGAAAAGTTCTGGACTTCCCATTCTTCTCAAGGTTATCCATGGTTTGTTTTGATCCACACAGTTAAATGCTGTGGCATAGTTAATATGGCACCAGCAAACATATTTCTGGTATTTTTCGGCTTTGAGCCAAGATCTGACCTCAACGATAATCTCTTGATAATCCCTTGTTCCACATCCTCTTCTTAAACCAGCCTGAATTTCTGGCAGCAACTCATTGCATACAACTGTTGTTGGATGATCTTCAGCAAAATTTTCTTGCATATAATACTAATGATTTTGATTTATCATTTGAACATCCTTTTGAGTCACCTTATCTGGAATGAAAACAAATGTGGATTTCTTTCAGTTAATTGGCCAATTAGCTGTTGTCCAAAATTTCTGGCATAGACAAATGAGTACTTCCAGGGCATCAACAGCTTGGGAGTCTATCAAAATCTGGAGTGGGAGTCTTGATTTTGGCAAAAGCCTCATACTTCTTAAGAAAAATTAAAAAGTACACGAATCTTCTATTGCTAAGGGGATGAACAAGTTATCTTTCATATGTAGTAAGAACTAGTTTCATTTATTTTCTATCCAGTAAGTACATATCTGACTATTGAAAAGGGTGTGTTCATTAAACTTGGTAAAAGATGGTTATATCTGAGGTATAACTTTGGGTGCAAATGTAAGCCTATTCTTTTTTTTATTTACTTAATATCTAATTGTTAGAGCTTATTTAACTTTATGTTAAACTGCCCTGTTTAGTTGATTAGATCTCTTTAATATAGAATCCAACTCTTTTCTTCTAATCAGTTTTGGATTATTAAGTATTTTGTGTTATACACAGAGGTCTCCAAAGTTAACAGTTCATAACCAATTAAATTTTAAATATTAACAGTTTAATGGATTCATTACTTTAAAAAAATTTTTTTGGGGGAGGCCATCACTGCCCTCTCTGGTGGTCGTGGGAGCTGTTTTTGAGAGCCGCCGCTGGATTTGAACCGCGAAGCCGGCGGGCCGCAGTCCCACGCTCAACCACTTACGCCACCGGGGCTCAGCCCGATTCATTCCTTTTTTAAAGAAAAAGATCTGCACTTTTTTTTTTTTTTTTTTTTGGCACTATGTAAGCCCATCATGAGCTTTCGCGGGGATTTCTGGGGTGGGGTCCAAAGGAAGACTGTCACCACCTGCAGAGCCATGGCCTGGCCTGAAGGCAGGCGGGTGTGGGCAGGCTGCCAGCGGCAGCTGGAGGAGCACCCACCGGCCTTGCGGCAGGTAGGTGACGTTTCCAGCACGCGAGCTGATCAGCCATGCCCGGCACCGCTTCCAGCGTGCGCAGCTCCATCAGCCTGCCTTGGGCTGTGGCCAGCGAATTTGCCATCAGCTCGGCGGCCTGGGAGTCGCCTTAGATGGAGATGGTGGCCACCTTCGGCTGCTGCTCAGCCTTCTCCACCACACATCCCGGGTCTCAGCTTCCTGCTGGGCCACCGGCTTGACTTCCGCCACCTCTGGGAACTCCTTCCCGAAGGTCAGATGCGTCAAGGAAACGTCCTCCAGGATGAGCCCGAAGGCGGCCGCCCGCCCCGTGAGGGCATCGCTCACCTGTCTGGGCACCAGCTCTCCTGGGTGGTTAGTGCTCCTGCAGGAAAGCGAGCCACCAGGGACCCCAGGATCGCGGTGGGGACGGCCGGCAGCTCGCGCTCACTGCGCTCACCAGAGCCCTGGCCAGATCCGAGAAGGACTTGACTTTCCCTAACCATTTGTAGTCTGATTTTATTGAGACACAACGTATTTTCCTTCCCTTGTTACACTTAAATATGAAGAAGCCATTTATTTTAAATTAAAAATTTAAAATATCTTCTAGGTGATTCGATCTGGGCAAAAATTAAGGAAAAAATCTACTGACACAGGCGAGAAACGTGGAGGCTGGTTTGGTGGGTTTTGGAGTAAGAAGGACTCTAAGAAAAAAGATGAGGATGACTCCTTGATTCCCGAAAGTAAGTTCCAAGTCACATTATTCAATGTACTCAAGAAAAAAACATATATATTGTATTTTGTGGAGGTAAATGGATTTTATAATATTGGAAGTATAAGTTACATGTATTATATAATTGAGGGTGGTACCTAAATGAAGTATGAAGTCATACTAAAACTTTAACTGTTTCTTTAGGAAACACATTAAGGAGGACTATTTCTGTGAAATAAACCTTTAATTTTTTAAAAAAATAATTGTATTTCAGTTTTTAGCATTTGGAATGTCATCTGTTATGTGAAATTTAATTACACTTGTACTTACATTTTTTTAATGTTTAGGGATTTTAAATCTTCATATGAGGTCTCATTGCTGGTACTTGACCTAAACAAGCAGCGTTGTGTTTGTGTAACTACAGTCCTTGTTCTTCAGCATTTGTAGCGGTCATATCCACTAAGTTGATTTGAGTTTCAGACTGAGCCTTTTAAACTGAATCAATTGAGTTCTGAAAGTATTTAGTCTTTTTAAAATATAGCTTTTGATGACCTGATGACCCCAGAGGAAAAAGCCAAGCTCTTCACTGCAATTGGTTACAGCGAGAGCACTTACAACCTCACTTTGCCCAAGCAGGTAGTTACTTTGTTCCATTTTTCTGTGTTGTCTTGAATTGATGTATGTAAGTTGTTGATTTGTAAGTAACCAATTAAAAGGAGTTTTAATTTATTTTTCACTTAATAAATTAATTATCAATTTTTGGTCTTACAAATTAAAATTATTATTCTTAATGGCCTTTTATTTATTTATTTTCTTATCACTGCCACTTTTTTCTGAGTCTTGTTTTCAAAAAAATCCTTTCTTACCATAAGGTCCATTGGTTGAAAATAAATAAATGTTTGGGTGCCTTTCTTGATTTTCTGTGTGTTTCCTTGAATTGTCCATTCTTACTTCAGCATCCTAGCTTGATTATTACAGTTTTGTCAATATCTTAAAGTCACAGTTGAGACTTCTTTTTTATAGAGGGTTTTGGTTATTTCAGATCCTTACATTTGTATAATCTTTTAGAATCTATATTTTCAAAATACTTTTTAGAATTTTGATATAGATCTATTTATCTGTATATTATTTCGGCGAGAACAGTTTTAGTATTATTAAGTGTTAAATTGATTCCTCATATGCATTTCTGTTCATTATCATTATTTTATTTCTACCTGAAGCATGCCCCCTTAGTATTTTCTTTTTGTGGGGGGAGGGGCGGGCATCACTGCCTCTGATGGCTGTGGGCGCTACCCAGTGCTGCTCCTGAGAGCTGCTGCTGGATTTGAACCGCCAAGTCCGTGGGCCGCAGTTCCCGCACTCAATCACTTACGCCACCGGGGCTCAGCACCCCCTTAGTATTTTTTTGGGGGGGGGGCATCACTGCTCTTCGGTGGTGGGAGTAGGAGGCCCAGCCCCACTGCTGGAATTAAACCTCCTTCCCAGTGGGCCGCAGTCCCGCGCACAACCACTACGCCATGGGGGCTCAGCCCTCCCTTAGTATTTTCATTGATAGTTGGCTGCTTATTATAAATTTTCAATTTTTGCTTTAGTGATAAAAAGAAAGAAAATAACTTTATCTTCTTTTTTTAGAGACATTTTATTTTCAGTATAGTGAATTGTAGGTAGTTAATTATAGGCCTAGATATTTGAAAGTATCCATAGTTGTGTGGCCTATATTATTATTATTTATATTCAAGTGTCAGTTTTATCATAGGACTTTACAGGTAATTTCCACCCATTTCTATTTGTAACCTGTTTTCTGAGGTTTTGGTCCTTTAGGTTGTCAATAGCTTTACTTTAATATTCTACGATGTGGATTTGCTTTTGTTTCTTGGAGATTTCATTAATTTGGGAAAAATTATCAGCCATTATTACTTCAATTTTTTTTCCCTGCCTTATTCTCTTTTCCTATTTTTTTGTGTGGCATCACTGCCCTTGTGGGAGTAGGAGGCACAGCTTTGCTCCTGGAGAGCTGCTGCTGGATTTGAACTGTCAACCTTGTGGGCCGCAGTGCCACCACACACAACCGCTAGGCACCCAGGGCTCAGCCTCTCTTTTCCTGTTTTGCTGAGATGGGGATGAAGTCTAATGTACACAGCTGAGTCCTCCCTCCCCCTTACCTCATTTTTTCTCTTATAGTCTGTTCTGTATTTCAAAGTCCTTTGCCTATTATTCTTCATTTGGATATTTTCTGGTATGTGTGTTCCAGGGTTCCATCTCTCTTTTGTAGTTTCTATTTTATTGTTAAACCTAATTATTGTGTTCTTAGTTTGCTTTTGCATGTTTTAGTTCTAGAATTTCCATTTGGTTCTTTTGTTACCATTTCCAATATGCTAATTTTGTTTTTTGTCTATTTGATCCTTGCTTTAAAATATGCATCTAATAAAATTAGGCCTGCCATTCTTATGAATTTGTTTTTTTTTTAAAGTCATTTTATTGGGGGCTTGTACAACTCTTATCACAATCCATAATACACCCATTGTGTCAAGCACATTTGTACATTTGTTGCCTTCACATCCTCAAAACATTTTCTTTCTCCTTGAGCCCTTGGTATCAGTTCCTTAGTTATCCCCTTCCCTCATGAACCCTTGATAATTTATAAATTATTATTATTTTGTCATGTCTTACACTGACCGATGTGTAAGACACCTTTCACCCACTCTTCTGTTGTCTGTCTCTTGGGGAGGGGGTTATATGTAGATCATTGTGATTGGTTCCCCTTTCTACCCAACCTTCCTTTTCCCCTCCTGTTATCTTTACTCTCACTACTATTCCTGAGGGGTTTAAACCTGTACTAGGGTGCATCTGTTAGTCTAGCCAGATGTGTAAGGTAGACTCATGATAGTGGGGGGAGGACATTAAAGAATGAGAGGAAAGTCATATCCTCTATTTTTTAGAAAAAATCATTTTATTGGGGACTCCTATAACTCTTATCACAATCAGTACATACATCAGTTATATGTAGAGCAGTGGTGAGAGTGGTGATACCAGGAGGGTGGAGGCAAGGTGGAGTAGAAAGGGGGAACCAACTGCAGGGATCTCCATATAACCTCCTCCCTGGGGTACAGACAGCAGGGAAGCGGGTGAAGGGACCCATCAGACAGTGTACAATATTAAAAAATAATGATAATTTGTAAGTTATTAAGGGCTCACGAGGGAGGAGTGGGTAGAGAGGGGAAATTTGGGGAGCCCAGGTAGAAGGAGGATGTTTCAAGAATGACGATGGCAGCAAATGTACAAGTGTGGTCATAGCTACTTAGGAACCTGATTTGTGTGTATGAATATCACCGTGTGTGTGTCTGCATTGAGTAGACATTTACCAACACTAATTGTATTGTTGCTTTTGCCAACACTAATTTTATTAATATAATATTTATATTATATTATTATATATTATTCATATCACATTATATTATATTTAATATAATTATTTAAATAATATTTTCCCTCTGACGTAGATATTTTACATTTTAGAGAGATATTTTATTTGCTTTTTTGAGTTGTTCATGCCATGAGTATTTGGGCATAGCTTGATTTTTCTCTTTAAGGGTCGTGATATTTTAAAGTTATGATACACAAGGTGAGAGTCTGCCTATCGTCAGTCTACCTTTATACCTTGGGTATACCTTTGAGATTCCCTCAAAAAAGAGGGAATTTTTTCATGCATTCCATTTTGATGAAACCCATTCTCAATTTCTGTTCTGGTAGCCTAGTTTATAGCCTCTAGGGAAAGCATATCCACAAATACAGAGATTTTCTCCCTGGTCTTTGGCTTTACTTCATTCTTCATACAGCAGTATTTGAATCAGGGATATTCCCTCTCCCCCCATATCTTGATAATGCCCCTGAATCATTAAGCAGAAGGTGTTTCTATTTTTCCCAGATTTTTTTTATCTCCTCAACCAGAGAATTGATCTGAAGTATGCTTTTGTGGAACCAAAATTTAGTCTGCATGCCTCAAACGAGTTTGTTACTGTTTCATTGCTACTGATTTTAAAAATTAAGAGAAATTAATTGAAATCCATGTAAATACCATGTTGTACCTACAGTTTCATATAAAACTCTCTCAGCTTCTTTATGGATGTTAAGTCTATCCATGCTATAAAAGTGATAGGTCACTTTATAATGCAACCAATTTAAGGAAGAAGAAATTGAAATTGATATTTAAGACAATATTATTTGTTACTAACAATTTTTCCTTTGTTTCTGTTTAGTATGTGGCCCATATAATGACACTAAAGTTAGTAAGTACATCTATTACAATCAGAGAAAAAGAAAACATTCCAGAAATACTAAAAATTCAGATTATTGGTTTAGGAACTCAAGTATCTCAGCGACCAGGAGCGCAAGCACTAAAGTAAGTATTTTAAAACTTGGTGCTTCTAGTCATGATTTTAAGTCAATATCTATATATCTATCTATCAGATAGCATTTTGTTTTGGAAGGATAACAAGGATAAAGAGGAACTCATTTCTTTGCATCCTTTCTTCACTCTTTCACACATTTTTATTGGGTGTGATTAATCTTTAGACTCAATAACTCTGAAATTGACACAAACACAAAGGACCATTAAAAAGTTCATGACAAAATTTCATCTTTTAAAAAAAATACTTTTATTGGGGGCTCTTACATTTCTTACTCAATCTGTACATTCCTCCAGTGTGTCAAGCACATTTGCAAACATGCCACCATCATCATTTTCAAAGCATTTTCTTCCCACTTGAGCCCCTCTTATCAGCTCCATATCTTCCCCTTCTGTCACCTGCCCGCCCTCCCTCACGAACTCTTGATAAGTTATAGATTATTTTTTCCATATCTTACATTCCCTCTCACCCACTCTTCCAATGTTCATCCCCCCTGGGAGGGGGTTCCAGATTGATCCTTGTGATCCTTCTGCCTTTCTCCCCCGCACCCTTCCTTTATCCTGCTGGTTTCTCTACTCTCCTGGGGAGTTTATTGATCCTGGATTCCCTGTGTTTCGGACTCTTACCTGTACCAATGTGCATGCTCTGGTCTAGTGTGATTTGTAAGGTAGAGCTGAGGTCATGATAATGGAGTGAAGGAAGCACCAAAAACTAGAGGAAAGTTGTGTGCTTCATGAATGCTTTCAATTGTACTTCCCCTCAAAGTGGTCGACTTCTGCTTTCAGGAAGTTTCCACCATAGTTGATGAAAGTAGCTGTTAAAAATGTTAATTCAAGAACTGTAAAACATATGAGAGAAAGAACAGTAGTGGCATGGTGGCTGCTAAGCAAACGGTTTGTGTTTCAAGACACTTCAGTAGCTTCACAGGAGAAAGACCTGACAATTTGTTAAAGAGTCTAGAAAAACCTTTGTGCAAGTCTGCTCTGTTAGGTGGGGTACTAGGAATTGAAGACTATTTGATTGCTCCTAATGGTAACAGTAACATTAATGTAGCATACTAGATAGCTCATAGAGGAGAAGAGCTCCAAATTAAATCCCATGTCGTTAATGCTGCCTAAGCTCAGTTATGGGAGACGTACTTTGAGCTAAGAGAATTGAGGCCTATTTAGGTCGCTATTGAGGGAATAGGAAAAAATCAAGCTTGAAGGATTAGGACAAGTCAATGTGGTGGGAAGGTGGGTCAGGTACAGCTTGTATTTGTGTTCAGAATGTGTCTGTCCCATGTTTTAGAATTGGCACAGCAAAATAAAAACAGCTGAGAAGATAATTGAATCCAAGATAAGGTATTTGACTGGCAATCTTGAGTAATAGGCATAGCTCTAGTTTTTAAAAGTTTTGAAAATTTATAATGTAATGCACTACATGTCAAAGGTTCTTTATAAATACTTTTGTTTCCTTGTGTTGTAGGGTAGAAGCAAAATTAGAACTCTGGTATATAACAGGTCTGAAACAGCAAAATACTGTGCCATCGCTTGTGACTTCCCTTGGGGATTCTGCATCTTCCCTGCTTCACATCAAATTTGAAACCAATCCAGAGAATAGTCCTGCCGACCAGACTTTGGTGGTTCAGTCTCAGCCTGTGGAAGTGACCTATGATGCTGTAAGTGCAAGTAGAAAATGGCTATTTTTAAAGCCCTCTCTCATTCCAGACAGATGGTTCTCAGCACTGTTCCTCTCTCATACATTTGTTGATTTAGCAGCTAGTTTAAAACAGACTTTTCTAAAAAAAAAAACAGATTTTTCATCTTTCAAAAACAGTACTTGTGCTGAGCCCTGGTGGCCTAGTGATTGTGTGTGGGACTGCGGCCCACACGGTTGACAGTTCAAATCCAGCAGCAGCTCTCCAGGAGCAAGGCTGGGCCTCCTACTCCCACCAGGGCAGTGATGCCACAGAGAAAACAAAAAAAAAAACTAGTCAAAAACAGTACTTGTGTTTGCCATTTAACTTGGAGTTTTCATATGCTATATCTATCTCCAAGTTTAATTTCTATGCTATTTTTAAATTGAAGAAAGAAAACAAGTGGAAGCTATTTTACCCTTAAAATGCAAGTTTTTATTGTCCTTCCCCCAAATAGACATCAACTGACTTCCAACCCCACTTCCATTTTGTTTATTTTCCCCTTCTTTTCCACGTTTATATTCAAAGAACTTTAAATTTACTTATTGCTGTCGAGTAAATGCTGACGCTTCGTGGCCCCAGAGACTGTAACTGAGTCTGTAGCTGTTTTGGGGGGTGGAAAACCCAGTCTTTCTCCCATGGAGCTGCTGGTGGTTTCAAACTGCTGACCATCAGACCATAGCCCAACTCCTAACCACTACACCACCACCACCACCCACATCCCACAGTCTGAAACCACCAGGGGCTCCTGGGACTGGGAGAAAGTCCCAGAGTCACAGTCTAAAAAGAACTGTAGCATTAATGAAAATAATTGAAATTTACCTTTTTCTGAGGAAGAAGCATGAGCAGTTAGATGTAATTCAGCACAAGGACTCAGCTTTTATATTGGTGCCTTCACCTTCAGGCTGCCCTAACTCCCATTTCAAGCTAGACAACAGCTGGACATGGCGCACCTCTCACCATGTAGCTTGTGGAATAGCCCTGCCCTGTTCCTGCTGTCGCCGACTTATTTTTATTGGATAAAGCGGGGTTCAGGGTATAGGCAGAGGGTAGGATGTAAAAACATAAGAACTATTGTGTTTTTTGATTTTTTAAAAAAGTTCAAGTCTTGTAGATGGGTAAGGCGCTGAACTGTTTTCCCTCCTATTCTCTGTGTGAAATTCAAAGTTCAAGGGAATCCAGTTACAGTAGAAAATCGAGTTTACCTTTGAACTAATTAAGCACAAAAACTAAAAGCAATGGCCATTGTTACATCAACCAGATGCAATAGAGAATGTGCTTCGGTTACCCTGGGGTTGTGCACCCTCCTTGGCTTCTTCTTGCTCAGGCAGTTCCTTTCTTCAGGTTCCTATTAGCCAGAGGGAGACGCATGTCAGAGCTATAGTTGTTTAGGGTTGAGGTGAAACTTTAAACTGTACAGTGCTTACTTTATATATTTAAAATTTCCTTACAGAAAACCATTAATGCAGTTGTTGAATTCTTTCAATCAAACAAAGGATTAGATCTTGAGCAAATAACATCAGCTACATTGATGAAGCTGGAAGAAATTAGAGAGAGAACAGCCACAGGTAAAGGATTAGAATATCTTCACAAACATCAACCAAACCCAAAGCAAACAATTGCTGGCAAGGTGATTCTGACTTACAGGGCAGCTACATGCGTCTTTCAAGTTTTAAAACTCTGAGGAAACAGATTGTCATATCTTTCTTCCCTGAAGTCGCCGCTGGGCTCCAACTGCTGACTTTGGGTTAGCGACTGAGTGCTTTAACCATTGCACCACCAAGACTCCTCAGCACTAGGCTCTAGAAATTGTTTTTTCTAATGTAAACTCTGTGTTTAAGATACTACAGGTTGCTTGTTTGTTTGTTTTTTCCTCAAAGATTTGGACTGTTTTATCAAGTCCACCTGATTTATTCAAAGTCAAATATACTTGCCCGATGGAGTGAGGAAGAGAAGATATTCTGGGGCACAGATGATTCTGCATGTCCTTCCCTTCAGGAAGCCTGTGCCTCAGAGTCAGTCTAAGTTCGGAAACATCTCTCCCTGTTAGTTGTTGAGAAGCTGATCACCATGCAGTGTGTGACTGTAGTTTTAAAAACAGATAACATGTAACGAGGCCTCTACACTTAAGCCCCCGTCTTATCTGGTTACTTAATCAAAGGTGATGAATTCTACCACTTCATGATAAAATACCAGCGGTGCTGGGTTTGCTATGCTGTGTGATGATAGGATTTTTCCCAAAAGAGGATCTTGCTGGACCATATGCAACTCAACTTCCATGTTGGATTGAAAATCTAGTATGTGAGAAGAGCTGAGACTCCATAATAGTTTTTAGGTTACATTTGTATTCTCATTGTTAATTACATACTTCATCTTGACTTTCCAATCTTTCATGATTATATTGCCTTCTTTTAGGACTTACACATATAATTGAAACTCGGAAAGTTCTTGACTTAAGGATAAATCTGAAACCTTCGTATCTAATAGTTCCACAGACAGGCTTCTACCATGGAAACACAAATCTTCTTATATTGGATTTTGGTACATTTCAGGTAAGTATAAGTTAGATGCCTGATATTTTGCTGTTTTTCTCCTCAGTGTTTACTTAAACTTGGTTTCTTAGTCTTTCACTCAGTTTATTTTAGAATGGCAGTTTATTTAGTGATTTCACATTGAGCAAATATGCTGGAAAATACCTGTTAAATGTTAAGAGAGCAAAGATGTCAGTCACCTTGAAAGCTAAGGTATGCTAGGTATTTTTAGTCACCTGATATGCATGTGAAAGCTGGACAGTGACTAAGGACAGATTACAAAGAATTGGGGACTGAATTATGGTTTTAAATCTGGAGTATACCAGCACTTTCAGAAGAATGGACGAACAGATCTGTTTTGAAAGAAGTACATTTAGAATACTACTTAGAAGTGAGAATGGAGAGACTTTCCCTCAAGGTCTTTGGATATGTGATCACGAGGGATCTGTCCCTAGGAAAGGGCATCGTGCTTGGTAAATAGAAGGTCATTGCAAAAGAGGCAAGATCATCAGTGGGAAAGATGGATTGACCTAGTCCCTACAGCAGTGGGCTCAAGCTTAACAGCTGTGAGGATGGTGCTGGACCAGACAGTGTTTGGTTCTGTTGTACATTGCATCGTGATGAGTCAGGATCTACTCAGAGGCACCTAACACTCTTCAGGTGATTTCTTCTTAGCTTTTGGCCTTAGAATGACTGAAGACTCGATCCATTTGCATTGATAAAATCTGCTGCAAATGATATGTTTAAAGATGTCATTTTGAAGTCTGAAGTGCACCTGTACCTAGTCATGGCATTTTCTCTTGGCTCATGTGAATGTGAAATCTGTACAATAAATAAGGCAGACTGAAGAGAATTGATGCATTCGAATCATGCTACTGACAAGTATGTTCATAACTATACCATGGACTTCCAGAAGGGTGAAGAAATCTGTCCTGGATGAAGGAAGGCCAAATTGTTCCTTAAGAACCAGCATGACAAGCCTTGTTTCAAATAACTGTGGATATGTCAGGAGCAATCAGTCCCAGCAGAAAGACTGCATGCTGCTAAAGTGTACAGGGAAAAAGAAGAAGACTTCAAGAGAACGGCTGCAACAATGGACTGAAGCATAGCCATGATTGTAGGATGGCAGAGCTTCGTTCTGTTGTTTGTAGGTTTCCTTAGAGTCAGAACTGACTCTCTGGCCTCGATCAACGTCAGTAACAGTTACTCCAATGATATCGTAGGGAAAAATCACAAAGCTCTACTATCCGAGGGTTAGCCAAACCAGTATTCATACCTTAGGAGTCTAAGAAGAGGAAGAGATACACGTCAGGACAGGTTGTAGCAAACTATTGAGTAACTAATCTCTGAGTGAGTGAAAGTGTGCTCTACATTTGTGATGCAAATATGGAATATATATTTTGAGTTATATACTGCTTATACAGCATGCAAACATCAGAATTTAGCAAAACAAATTTATTAGAGGCAATGTTTTCATTTTCATTATATTTTAAGGGGACATTTTCATTATATTTTAAGGGGACATAAAACATGTTCAAGTATGCATTTTTTTTCTATTAAAGTGAGATTTTTCTCTGTAGCTCAACAGTAAAGATCAAGGCTTGCAGCAGACTGCCAATTCATCTCTGGATGAAATAATGGATAAGGCATATGACAAGTATGATGTTGAAATAAAAAGTGTGCAACTACTCTTTGCAAGAGCAGGTAAACTGATGCTTTACTTCTAGATCTTGAAATGGTATTAAGTGGTTTTGGTAAATTTATGTGTATGTGTGCATGCACATAAATCTTAAAAATTGTTTTGTATGCATGTTCTTTTGGTATCAACTAAACTAAATGGAAACTCATCAGTTGAAATAATTGACCAGCTATAAATAAAGAACAATTAAAAAAAATTCACTGTATATTCTTGTGTATAAGCCGAGTTTTTCAGCACATTTAAAAAAATCATTTTATTGAGGGCTCGTACATCACTTTTCACAATACATAAATACATACACTGTGCCAAGCACCTTCATGTGCCTGCTGCTGTTATCATTCGCCAAATATCCCCTTTTTCACTTGACCCCTGATTTCAGCTTCTTATCCTTTCCCCTCCATCCTTGCTCCTCCTCCCCCACCAGCCCTCAATACTTTATAAATTACGGATGTTTTGTCATATCTTACACTGCCCACGTCTCCCCTCGCCCACTCTAACCTCTGTCCTCCAGATAGGCGGTTATGTGTAGATCCTTGTAGTTGGCTCCCTCTCTCTACCTCACCTCTTCACCCTTCTGGTAACTCCAGTCTCACCACTGGTCCTGAGGTGTTCATCTGTCCTGGGTTCCGCGTATTTCTGGTTCTCATCTCTTCCAGTGTACCTTCTCCAGTCTAACTGGGCTTGTAAGTTAGAGTTGGGACCATGATAGTTGTGGGGAGGAAGCCTTCAGGAACTAGAGGAAAGTTGTATGCTTCATCGCTACCTCACTGCACCTTGACTGGCCTGTCTCCTCCCTGCAACTTCCCTATAAAGGGATGTCCAATTGCTCACAAGTGGGCCTTGGGTCCCTACCCTGCTCTTCCCTGCATATGTAGTGATGTGATTCTTGTTCTTTGATTCTTGACACCTGCTCCCTTTGACTCCTCTTGATCACACAGGTTGGTGTGCTTCTTCCATGTGGGCTTTGCTGTTTCTGCCACTTGTTTATCTTCAAGCCTTTAAGACCCCAGATGCTTTATCATTTGGTAGCTGGCACCGTCAGCCTCCTCCACTCTTTTTGCCTCAGTACCCATTTGTCTTCAGCGATCATATTGGGAGGATGGGCACATATTGATATGGTTTTTGTTCTTTGATGCCTTGTACCTGATTCTTTCAACACTTCATGGTCGCACAGGCTGATGTGCTTCTTTTATGGTGGGCTTTTTTGCTCCTGAGCTAGATGGCTGCTTGTTTGCCCTCAAGCCTTTAAGACCCCAGACGCTATATCTTTTGATAGCTGGGCACTATCAGCTTTCTTCACCACTCTTGCTCACGCCCCCACATGTCCTCAGTGATTGCTTCGGGAAGGCGGGCATACAGTGATATGGCTTTTCCTGTTTGATACCTGTGACCTAATCCTTTCAACACCTCTCGGCCACACTGGCTGGTGTGCTTCTTCCATATGGGTGTAGCCACTTCTCAGCTAGATAACCTTCTGTTTATTTTCAGGCTTTTAAGGCCCCAGATGCTATATCCTTTGATAGCTGGGCACCATCAGCTTTCTTCACCACATTTGCTTATGCACCAGTTTTACTTCAGTGATCGTATTGAGCCAGTGAACATCATGAAATACCAGATTCATAGAACAAAGTGTTCTTGCATTGAGGGAGCACCTGGTGAGGGCCCAAGGTCCATTTGTTACCTTAGTACTGAACCTATTAATATATGTTCTTAGATTTATTCCCTCCTTATCATAGATAATTATATGTATGTACATGTGTGTTTAGACCTCTGCAAGTGCCCTTTGCCTTCTAGTTCTTTCCTCTATTTCCTTCTATCTTTCTCCTGTCCCACCATCATGCTCCACCTTCATTGAGGTTTCAGTACTTCCTCTCAGTTACATTATCCTTGCTTAAACCCTACTAGACCTCCCACACCCTCCTTGCCACTGATTCCCGACCACTTGTTGTTCCCCCTGTCCATAAACCTGCCCATGCCCCCTTCCCTCCCACCCTCTTCCCCAGTGCTCCCCTCCCCCAAGAACTGTCAGACCCATCAGTCTCTTCTCCCAACTGTCCAACCAGGAGTGCTCCCTTCTTGATTCTGTTCATTTGGGGGGATCAGCCTGCGTTGGTTCCCTACCATTTGACCCCCAAAATGTCCTCTGTCGTTGTCTGCTTCAGTAGGGAGACAGTGTGACATGTCTTGTTGTCTGCCCAGTCCTTTCTGTGACCCTGCACGGCCATAGTCTTCTGAGCATCATGTGGCAGTGGGGGGACTGGACCAGCTTTCTTTCTTTTCCTCCCTTCTTGCCTTTCTTCCTGTGGGTGTGGCATTCAGCACATTTTTAAATGCAGCTTTTGTGGTAAAATCAGGTGCCTCGGCTGATATTCGGGTTGGCTTATACTTGCATGTATACATTATCTTAGAATACTTGCATCACTGGAATCTGTTTTGTAATGTGGTTAAGAAAACTTCCCAAAATGCAAGATAAAACTTGCAATTGGCTCAAGCTTCTCTATAGTGTACACAATTCAATGCTTTGGGGATATCTTGATGATGTTTTCCCTTGCTGCCTTTATTCTTAAGCACTTTATTGAAGTTGCCTAAACATTCATAGATAGTGAAGTTTAGATATAACTTTAAACCCCTTAAGTGTAATTGATTAGTTTCTAAAAGCTTTGGTGAGTTTTTCTGTTGCAGTAAAGATTGCTGGTTCTTTTTGTTTGTTTGTTTGTTTTCTAGTGATTTTTTGGGGGGCTCTTACAGCTCTTATAACATTCAATGTATCATTTGTATCAAACATCTGTACACATATTGCCATATTCATTTCCAAATATTTTCTACTTGAGCCCTTGGTATAAGCACCTCTTTCTCACCCCCCCCCACTTAAAAAAAAATCATTTAGATTGCTGGTTTTTTAGGCTGTAGTTTCTGGAGACAGCAAGTATTTACTAAATACTAAACATGGCTTACATTTTGTGGTAGGTCAGTGGAGGCAAGGACAGACATAAATTTTGACTCAAAAGAAGTGATTGATGTAGGGCTCTTGTAGGTTTGAGGAGGTTACTAACACTTAAAGATATACCTCCAGTCTTGCATATAACATCTAAGACTTAAGCCCAAACCCAGAGCTATGGAGTAATTTCTCACTTACAGTGACCCGTTAATGGGTTTCTGATGCTGACACTCTTTAGGAAAGCAGGTAGTCTTATAATTCCTTGAGGGAAAGTACACAGACCATGGAAAGCATTTTTAGTTGTATGTATTTAAGAAATAAAAGTGATCAAAGAAGTTTAGTCATTACCATTAATAGAGATCTAGGTAAGACTTTATGGACCAGTGAGAAGTCTATTTTTGGGACTGTATTAGAAGGAAAATGATGACCATATATTTTTTGGTCATGAAGTCTTGCTGATCAGATCTATTTTTGCTTTGGAACGATGTGCTAAGCTAATGTAATTGCATTTAGGAACCCCCAGAACCCCCCTCTTTTTCCCACAGTCATCTGTTCATCACCCCCACCCTGCAACAACTTAAATGTTATCTTTCTTTGTCTCATTGTAACCACTACTTCTGGATCCAGGTAAGATAATTCTTAGGGATCCTTGGTGTTTGCTTTGAAGTGTAAGAAATTGTCATGAACATTCTCTAAATAAATATTAAAAATTATTTTGATATCTTTTTGTTTATCTTTATTAAATAAAGGTCACATATGTTGAGAGAAGAAAAAATGGATATTCATTGAACCAGCTTAATTTTCTAATAACTTAGTAATTTTCTATAAGATATTGGATAAATTAAAAAATGAGTTAATATTAAACATTTTTTTTAAGAGGAAAACTGGAAAAAGTATCGGTTTCAGCATCCATCAACTATGCATATATTACAGCCTATGGACATTCATGTTGAGTTGGCCAAGGCAATGGTGGAAAAAGATATTAGAATGTCTAGGTAATGTATGAATTTATTTTAGACCTATTAGAAAATAAAGTGAAGCATGCAAGAGAACTTAAACAAGTTTGTAGAAAAATCCCATTTTCTTTTAATTCCCTTTTCCATGGACTTTTCATGGACTTTTTCAAGCTCCTTTCTATATCTGTCTGTGGTAGTTACTGGATTTTATGTTAGCAAAATGTATTTCTGTAGGAGAAATAACAATTATTGTATAAGAGATGAAGTTTTTATGAAAATGTGTATTTAAATTACATATTACTAGTTATATTTCAGAATTATTTGAACTAACAAATTCTGTAAAAGTGGTGGTGGTGTTAATAGTAAATGTGGGATTCTGAACCTCAGTAAGAAAAAAGCAAACTCATTAATAAGATTTGGTCATGAAGCTACATACAAGTCTTTAAAAATCTATTAAGTGAATAAAACACAGAAACTGAATTTCAAATCTAGATCGACAATTATGAAATTTGTGTGCTTCTTTTAAAAGTGTCACCTTAGGCAAGGTATCATTAAAAGTTTCTTGTGCCACTTAGTTTTCCTTTCCTCCCCCTTCTTGCCTGCCCACGCTTCTCCCCCATATCCCCAGAATATCACTGGTCTGCTTCATGGCAATACAGATTAGTTATAATTTTATATAACTTTATATTAAAGTGGAAGTGGAGGCCATTGATTTGAGGCCCTTCTTTTCTAATATAGGAATTTGTGTTTGTACATTTACTGAACCCATAAAAATCTGACAGAAAACGAGATAGTTGTAGTTTTCTCTTCATTTATTTCCCATCTCTACACAGTTGTTTATTTCCTGATGTTTTTGATTTAAAAATGTATTGAGAAAAAATATATTGAATTGTGCTTGGAAATATTTACATATGAATTAGTTAGCCTAAAGGATATTGACTCTAAAAAGAAAGGTTAAATCACTTGGAAACTTGATTATGTCTCATTTCCTGAAAGCGTTCACTAAATGAGGCATTAGATTAAAATATTCTAAAGTGGTACCTTGGACTCTACCCTGCAGTCCCCTATTCATTACTTTCTCCTCTCTGTAGTGTGGAGAAGCTAGACCATCTAACCTTATGCGTGAATTACATTTTTAGATTTAAAGTGTCAGGAGGACTTCCTTTGATGCATGTGAGAATTTCTGACCGGAAGATGGAAGATGTGCTCTATCTGATTAACAGTATAACCTTGCCACAGAAGTCACCTTCACAGTCTCCAGAGAAACAGGTAGATGCATAAAAGAAGAATGCTAAAATTTAAAAACTAAGTGTTTTTTATATTTGCATATGTAATCTGTTTCATCTGTATGTGCACTATTTTGATTTTCAGTAATTCCTACAATGCTTTATTTGATTCACTTTTTAAGCTTAATTTTTTGTTGATTCTGTAAATAACTAAGTGACATTAAAAAAGTAAAGATTGTAGCTCATTTGCAGTGTAGTTTTGGAATGGTTGTGAAAATTAATGATTAAAGCACTCGGCTGTCACAATGGGTTAAATTCTGACTGTAAGGTTGGTGTTTGAACCAGTTGGTGGTCTGATCCATCTGTGGTGGATGAGGCAGTTTGCTTCCCTAACGATGTACAATTTTGGAAACCTGGCGGGGCAGTCTACTTTGTAGTGTGGGGTTGCTGAGAGTCAGAATTTACAAGAGCGAGGAGTTTGATTGGGATATAAAACTAAAGGGAACAAAAGTGCATTAATGAAAGGAAAATAGCTTTCAGATTTTGAAAACTTGTTTTAAATCGAACTATATATAGAAATATTTAAAATGTTGTAAATAAATAATTGGTATGAAGTTTCATTGTATTTTATTTAGACTTAAAGGCCCGCGTTCATTTTAGTTTGAATTGGATAAGGTAAATGTTGCATAGTCTGGTACTTTAGAAATGAATTTTGAGAAGAGACCCAATTGATGCCATTTTTCAGTCACATGTATTACAGATTCACGGTCATGTTGCAATAGATAACATAAATGACAGGCATTTATCAGTAGACGTACCTACTAGAGTTGTATGTAGTTTTGTTCTTGTAAATGAGGTGGGAGTCTTAATAAGTTAAAAGGGCTAGCTAAGCAAATCACTCATTATGAGTTGCAAAATGTGTTGTATTGAAAGATTATTGTGGGTGGATTTGTCTTTTCCTCTTTAATAGCTTTTATTGTTCTTCATCCTGCCATTTATGCATTTTGTGCACATTGATTCTCTCTCTTATGTCCATTATGCACATCGAATCAGTATTTAAGAAAACTGTTTCTCTTCTTTCCTAGATATCCTCAATTCCTGTTATTTCAGATGGAACCAAAGGTCTGATTGGTACTTCACTTTTACTTGATGTAGTGGAATCAGGTAACTAAAGTGCAATGTTTTTGTCCATTCAACCAAGCCTATAAATTAACTTGCAAGGTTTTCAGAAAAGAATGGAATTCTGAAAGTAATATAGTAGTTTAATAGTTCTAGTTCCAGTTGTGCTTACTGACCAATCTTTGAGTCACTTAACTTTTGAAACCAATGTTTCTTCATTAGTTAATGAAGGGATATCTATCTAAAAATTCATTTTTGTGATTGACTGTGTTAAAGAGTCTAAAGAAGCTACTTCTGTTGCCATAATCATTATCTTACCTTTTTCTCTAGCCCTGGCTTGGATGATTATTGTGAACTTTAATGTGAGCTTCATGAGGGATAGGACCATGCCATACTTTGACCTCTTTGGAGTTGTTAACGGTGGCATTGCCTGACATGTGGTAGATGATGCTCACAAGTCATTTTACTGAATAGTGAATGAATGAACTAAAGAGAAAAACAATTAGGACAGCCAAAGAAAAGACAGTTATGCTGATTGATTTTAAATATGGTCATATGGCTTTGTGGGACTTAAAGCCATTTAAGTATTCCAATTCAGAATGTAATCGTTACCTTTAATATATTACTTTTACTCTTGGGAGATTGGAGTTTGAGTTGAATTGAAGTTTGAAAATTGCATGCAATTTTCAGGTCAAATGATTGTCTTCTTCCTTTAGAGTCTGAGGATGAGTATTTTGATGCTGAAGAAGGAGACTCTCAGGTGGGGAAGGGTGGAAAAGGATCAGAGTTAAAAAAAGCTACAGAGCCCCCAAATGAGGAACTCATTCATCTTTTCCTCAAGTTTGAAATCAGAGAGGTCAGTATCCTATTTCTAGCAATAAATACACTTGTTTCTGTTGTGACTCTTCCTGTGAATTATTTCAAGCTAGACCCAAACATTAAGTAAATTAACTGTGATACTGTCTTTTCCCTGTTGCCCAAAGCACAAACACACCCTCCAAAAAAAGTTTCAAGAAAACAGAATTATTATTTTGTGACAGCTAATACATGCTCATTTGAATGTGAAAACATGTTTACTTTGAATGTATTTGATTTGTTTGAATATCTTCTGAGGTTCAGAATCATTACATGAATTTATTCCTACTTTGAGAATTAACTGTTTCTGCCCTTTGTCGATTTTCTGGACATAATTTCTGATCATTTTTCTTCCTGTGAGAGTTTTTTTTGCTTATTTTCTTTTTAAAATCATTTTATTGGGGACTCACACAACTTTTATTACAATCCATGTGTCAAGGGTGGTTGTACATTTGTTACCATCATCATTTTCAAAACATTTTCTTTTTACTTGAGTTCTTGATATCAGCTCCTCCCTCCCCCACCCTTCCTCCCTCATGAACTCTTGATAATTTATAAACTATTATTATTTTTTCATGTCTTACACTGACCATTGTTCCCCTTCACTCACTTTCCCCCCCCCCCCCCCCCGGGAGAGTTCTTTTTATTTATTTTTAAAAAAAAATTTTTTTTTTAAATTTTTTTGGGCATCACTGCTCTCCGGTGGTGGGAGTAGGAGGCCCAGCCCCACTGCTGGAATTGAACCTCCATCCCAGTGGGCCACAGTCCCGCGCACAACCACTACGCCACCGGGGCTCAGCCCTGAGTTCTTTTTATTTTAAGCTTACTGTCATGTGCTGTCTAACTTCCATTTGGACAATGTCTGACCACATATACATATATGGTCCTATGAGATTATAGTAGAAAAAAAAAAGATTATAGTAGAATTCAGAAATTCTGTTTGCAGAACTGGACTTAGATGGATGGATACAGCGAACATAGAATATAGTAATGGGTGTATATTATGTTCTGCACTATATTAGCAAATTAATTATCAAATTACTTAAAAATAAATGTTGGCTGTTTAATAGTGTGTCCTTTAACTCACACAGCAGCAGCTTGTATCTTTTATGAGTTGTCCCATTTGCTACCTATTTAGTTTTCTCTTGAAAATATTACTGTGAAGTACTTCGTGGTTTCTAGCAAAACCAGCATTAGTTATAAAAACAGCAGCAGGCAAAGGATAAATGTTAGTCTGAAAGTGAAATAGAAAGCTCTATTAAACAACAGGAAGGTGGAAAATGGTGAATGCTAGTGCTCAGGATTTAGTCCTGTTCCCATCACATATAAATCATGTACCAAGCAGCATGTGACATGTATATTATTCATTTATATTTATAAAAAATTATTGAAAAATTTTCCCTCCAGTGTGCCTTTTAAAGTTTTAATTGTTTCTCTGGTGAAATTGAAGGAGTCTTAGTAGCACTGTGGGTTAAGCATTGTGCTGCTAGCTACAAGATACTGACTGTTCAAACCTCCCTGCCGCTCTGTGGGGGAAAGCTGCGCTGTCTGCTCCGCTAAAGATTTACAGTCTCAGCATTTCTGCTTTGTTCTGTAGAGTCCCTGTGAGTCAGAATTGACTTGATGGTACTGGTTTGGGTTCTTTTTTTTAAAGTAAAATATGTCACACTTTTCTTTATATTTTAGTTCTTGTGGCACATTAAAAAGTGCTCGTTCACTATAAAAATATTTACCAAATATTTATATATTGCTTTATCTTTCATGACTTACATTTAACTCCCTGATTTTTCTGAAAATATTTTTATATATTAGTTCTGTGATGAATAGCTGAATGTATGATCTTACTATTTTTATGTTATCCCTATGTGTAAGTTTTATAAGTTTTTTTGACGTCAGAAATTATGATAGCATCTCTTCCTCTCCACTCTGTTAATGGAAGTAGTCACATGTCTATGGAAATTTGAAGTAAGGTGATAAAGACCCTCACCTCTTGGGAGTATCAAAGGACTTGTTAATTTAATCTAAATTAAAAATCACATGAGAGAATTTCAAAATATTTGTGGAAAACTTCAATGT
Source organism: Nesogale talazaci (assembly GCA_004026705.1). NCBI lineage: Eukaryota > Metazoa > Chordata > Mammalia > Afrosoricida > Tenrecidae > Nesogale > Nesogale talazaci. Next base: position 91,995 of record PVJH01001747.1, read on the forward strand.
TTTTATAATTTTTTGAAACCTCTTCTTATGTTATATATTTTTTTGTCAAAATAGATTGGCTTTTATTCCACTATAAATATAAGCAGTAATAAAGATAGTATATATCCTTGTATTTTCACTTTACTGGGAATGGTTCTTTTTATCACCAGATAGGAATTTTGTTTCGAGAAACAGCTTAAAAAATATATATATACATATAAAAGAAAAATATATTTAAAGGAAAATATATACATGTATATATACATACACATACATATAGATTACGAAAGAATAAGTAAATTGCTATTATTTTTACTAAAGTGAATCATGTCAATAATAGATGTTAAATTTTGTCATGGCTTTTATAGAGATATATTTTTAATAGAATTGAAGGTAAATAATTTCTAAGCATCTGAAATAGCTTAATGGGAGTAGCAAATCATCAACAAAATTTGTGTTATTTTCCTGGTGATATATGTGATGAGATACTTCATTTATGTTGTTTTAAGTATAATCCGGAATATTTGTCAACTATTAATTGGCTGTGCCAATTCTTTTAGGTGATTTTGGAATTCACCAAACAACAGAAACAGGAAGATACAATTCTAGTATTCAGTGTCACTCAGTTAGGAACAGAAGCTACAGTGAGAACATTTGACTTAACTGCCATATCTTATTTAAAGAAAATCAGCTTGGATTACCATGAAATTCAAGGTAATAGCCATAAAACATAGAATCAATTGCCATAAAAATAGAAATAATCGCACTTTAGAGTATCTGAAATACGTTTATTTTTATGATAATATTTACATGTGTAGTAGTGTTATGTTAGTGTATCATAAGAAGCGGTAGGTTATGAACTAAAAACCACGAACATAAAATTTTTTTAGAACAAATGGCTTGTTCATTTCAAAGTTTGTACATTTCATGCGCTCATATAGATAAGAGGAATGAAGAGATGAATGAATCTCTAGTGATTAAAGTTGCTTAATATTTGCTTAAGGTCTTAATCAAATATGAAGATATATGTTTTGTTACTTTTATTAACTGTAAAAGTAAACCTTTTTTGAAGGAAAATAAAGTTTTATTTATGAATAATTGTAAGTATTGTTAGGATAGAATTTATGTTACTACATTGAGGGATAAAACTATGAATAATAAAATCTGTTCCCTCACAGATATCCAGCATAGGAAGCCCAGAGGAGCAGTTATCCTCTATCCTGTAGATTGTTGTGAGTTGAAAGGGACTTCATGGCAGTGGGTTTGATTTTCTGAGGCTTTTTGTTTCTTTCAAGGAAGACCTTGGAGTTCAAGAGGAAATTCTGATGTGTCTCAGAAATAGGAAAGTAGTAAAAGAGAGATAAAATGGTAAATAAATCTTGTCTCTTAAGAGATTTTATAGGTAGCTCTTTGACAGATTATTTTAGAATGTCTGCAAAGGTCACTATGACTTGTAGTTGACTCAGTGGCAGTGAGTGTTGGTGTACAGAGGACTGTTAGTGCAGAAGCCGCGGCTTCTTAATCCCATCAAGAGATGTAGACAGGGAGATCTGTAGGCGGTCTGTCCTTCCTCGAGGGTTCTTGTGAATCAACTGGATAACAGTGTGATTGGTTGGTTTACATGAAAATTTAAAGAAGTTTAGCAGTTTCTGCCATATTTTTTCCCTCCTAGGAAGGCCTTCTCTCTTATTGTCTAAACAAAGGGTAGTTATATAAATTTATTTAATGCAAGTACATTTTTTTTTAGTGCTTGACAGACTTGCAGACTTTTTAAACTCTAACCTTGTTGGGCAATTGAGAATACTGAAGTTACATAGCTTCTGGTTTGGATGACGTTGAAGTAGTATTCACATATCTTGATGTTTAAACATTCGTAGTCTTTCTATTGCTTTGCAAATGTACACATGACCTTAAAATATCGAGAGGAGTCATGATTATCTTTGTGTGAAATCAAATGAAAATAGCCATGTTTTTAAAGATAATTTGTATGGCAAAGGGGAAGATTTGGATTGACTGACTTCTTCATTACTGATGACACCAAGTATAATGACCATGAAAATCTGTGGATATGCTCTTTTGAAACTTCATTAACACCTTTTTTTAGAAGACAAAATAAATAGGAAAGTCCAAAATGAAAATTAAGCAATTCTTTTTCTTTTCTCCTTTATTTTAGGGTCCAAAAGGAAACCCCTTCATTTGATCAACTCTTCTGACAAACCTGGATTAGATCTTTTAAAGGTGGAGTATGTTAAGGTAAGGCCTGCAGAATGTTGCCCTTTGTATGGTATACTCCAAACCTTTGCTTTGGAAGGAACAAAAAAGATAGTGGATTATCAGAGGCTCTGGACACCTGGCTTTTTTAAAAAACACTATGTTAATCTGAAGCAATTACTAAGCCACTTAACCTCTTGTCCCTAAGATGATAACTTGGGATACAGCATATTCTAATGAGTATTCCTTTCTTCTGGCAGGGGTACTGAGAGGGCATAGTCACTTCATCTTCATTATGGCAGTTGTTGGTCCTGGTTCCACTTGACTGGTTATATGACATTGAAAGGGATACTTTCAAACTGGATTGTGTGAGGAGAAAACTGCCAATATTAGAAATAGAGCTTAAAAATATGTGAAGGGAAAAAATATGTCAAGGGAAACAATGATGCAGTTGATATGTTTAACTTCATACTAGATTAGTTGACTTGTTTTAATTATTCAAAAACTATTCACTGAGTGTCTACGTGTGCTAGGTATTCTACTAGGCATTTGGAATATCTCCATTTTGGAACTATTCCGTGTCCCCGAGGAAATGATAGACTTGTAGAGAGTTAATTAAAATACAATATGATTTGCTTTCTAACAGAGAAATGCACAAAACATTGTGGGAGCAGATAGGTAGGGAAACCAGCCCAAATAGAACACCTCTCAAGTATTAGGTGACTGATAGACTAAACAGTTACAATAGCAATAAAATCAAGCTGTGCCTTCAGGTTGATTGTGACTTATAGTCACACCATTTGCTACAGACTAGAATTGCTGTAGGATTTTCTTGTCTTAGCCAATCATCAGACTTCTTGTACTGCTGGATGGGTTTTGAACTACAAACTTTTAGGTTAGTAAAGGAACACAAACTGTGTACAGCAACCGGAATCCTGCACTAATGGACTACATGACATTTAAGGTTAATTTCAACCTTGAGATTTTATAATTCCTATCCCTAGTTTTTGTTACCCAGAAGTAAATGGTGAGAAGTTGCTATACTATAATAAATAAATTATTTCCATATAAATTTAAAGTAATGATAATGAAATTACTCCTATATAAGAATTCATTTGTAATTAACTAAAGATAAGTTAACCAGAGATCATAAGTGATTTACTTACTCTAATCTTTGTATCCTTCTTTAAAACTTTTATTTCATTTTGCAGGCTGATAAGAATGGGCCCAGTTTCCAAACTACTTTTGAAAACACCGAACAAACAGTTAAGGTAAGAAATTCTTTTAATGATGTGAAAGAAGACATCTCAATAGTGACTCTAGTTCTAGTCATTGACTTACTAAAACTAATGAGATGGGATTCCACGCCAGACCTACATTTTTAATTCCTGACACTGATTGACAATGAATTAAGTCAACAACAACAAAAAAATGGGTGAGTGGGGGGGAAGGAATTCTATTAAAAGAATGTATCCTATTGGAAAGTCATTAACTACTTTAAAAGTTTCTTATATACTTTGAGCCATATTGGCTGGATCATTTGAGGAAATGAGTTATAAATTGACCTCGTAAATACTTCATATGTTATGTGTTTATTGGAAATTTCAGTTATTACAAAGTCCAGCTTATATTTCTCAAAAATGGAATTTTTAGATTTACAAAGATCCTACTAGGATCTAAAGAAAGCACACTAGATAGCATTGTTTATAGAGGCGTGGACAGTGTGATATATAGGGAGACATGTTGGAGTATTTGCTGTACTACTCGGGTGGTAGCAGAGAGAGAGCAGGAGGCAAAATGTAGCTGTACAGGGTTATGCTCAAAGCAAAATGAGTGAGATGAGTTTCACATCAATACACTAGCATAAACTCTTTTAGGGGGTAAATGTAAAAATAGATGAGTTGTGATCATGTGACCTTTGTAATAATTTTTTTGTTCATTAGTATTTTCAGGAAGTGGAGAACATTCTCTTACATATGAGCATAGATTTCCACTTCATCTAGAAGTCGCTATTAGATTATTTACAAACAATTTATGTTGCTATCTTCGCTTTCTGGAGTCAAATTTTTTCTTTTCCTTCACAAGTTCATGTGTTCTGTGTTTCTTCATAAGTGATAGGGCAGTCATTGGAATTCCAGAAGATTGTTTAATGACAGAACACTTCCTCATGATTACAATTTTCACATGCAGATATCACTAATGAAACATGGTGATTGTGGAGTTTCAAGTTCTAGCTTATGCGTTTTACAGAGTCTTAGTAAAGAGCCATTGATGAGCCTAGAATCCATGTATGTATTGAATGCTGACATGACTTACAAGTAAATTATAGGCTCTTCAACAAGTATTCTTGAGAAATTAAGTATTTGGGTTACTCTGATGCTCTAATATACTCTTGAACTGTGTGGCTTTTATTATCAAGAGCCTCTTCCTTCAAGGAGCTTGCCTTGTAAATCATCCTGCCCTTTTCCTCGGTGGAGGCCTGTGATACTAGCTTAGCTGGGAGCCTCCTGCATTCATTGTTGAGACAAATAACTTTAAGACATTTTCTTTTCAAAACCTTTTTAGGTGACCTTTTCATCTTTAAGTTTAGTGCTGCAAACACAAGCTCTTCTCTCTTCTATCACTTACCTGACAAGCATGATTCCATTCGATCATCAAAAAATGGATGATGTCAAGGAGACTCAATTGTTAACTGAAAAGCAACAGAAAAATTCAACTCTGCAAAAGGGTATGAAGAGCACTTTTTTGTTTCTTGTTAATAAGGGTTTTAGAATTCTAGAGTGACGTGAGTAGTCATAGAGGTTATGTATTTTTTTCAGGTTTACAGGTCCCCCCCCCCACCAAATGAAGTACTACATGAGTGCTTAATATATGGGGAAAATGTCCTCAATGGAATTATTTTAGGGGGAAAAAGTTCTAGTGTTTATCTTGATGGTGGTAATGGGGAACCCTTAACTAAGAAGGAAGAGAAGACCTTGTAAACACTGAGTTCTCCCACTCCTTCCAGTGGTTTCTGAAGTGATAGCATCGATCGGGTCAATCTTTCCCTTCCATTGTATAAAGAGAAGACTCAGAAGTGTGAAGGAGAGTTTGGGGATGCAACCTGTCTGATTACAATCACAGACTTTGAGTCTCAAAGAACCCCGTTCAAGTCCTGACTCTGTTACTTAAACCATGTGACTATCGGCACATTATGTAGCCTCTCGGTGTTTTAATGTCTTTATTCACTTTAGTTTTTGTCCTGGCATGTAAATGTTAAAAGTAAAATAAAAATACAAATTCCATAAAGTTTTTAAGGTACCAAAAATATTTGAAATTTTATGAGTTTTAAAGTTTTATAGTATTAACAAAATTGTGGTGCATTGAATATAAGTCTGATTCCTTTATAGATTTTAGATTACTAAAACCTATCTGTGATAGAATGCATTTTTAATTTCTAGTGATTGTACCCTCTAAAGATAGTGACGTTATTGACTTCCGTCTGTTTGCCAAATTGAATGCTTTCTGTGTCATTGTTTGTGATGAAAAGAACAATATTGCTGAAATCAAGATTCAAGGTAAAAGTTGCTACATTATCAAAATTTAGGTAAAAGACATTTTTTTCTCATTTCTAATGAATTTCCAAATGGATGGCTGTGAGCTGTGAAAGAAGGGTGGGGGAGGGATACAAAAGAAGGGGGGTGAGAATCTAACCATCAAATTGACCCATGCACACTGGTATTTTAAATCTTTCTTAGAATTGTCCCAGGCCTGAGAGAGGGTATTAATATCAAAATAGGGATGCAAATAATCGGTTGGGATGCCAGTCCCCAATTCGTTTAAAATTCTTTGAAGATGCTCTAACTTGACATGAATTGAAAGCAACTGTAATGAAGAACAAAGCTTGTGAAGCTTTAGTCAAAAGCCACCGAAATTCACTTAACTTTTTCTCTGATTTTGTCTTGCCTCTCATTGTGATATGGTAAGGTAAAGAGTATGTTTAATGATGAAAGTGGTGATACAAGGAGGGCGGAGGGAAGGTGGGGTGGAAAAGGGGAGCGGATCTACAAATAACCTTCTCCCTGGGGTACTGACAACAGAAAAGTGGATGAAGGGAAATATCGGACAGGGTAAGATATGAAAAATAATAATTTATAAATTATTAAGGGTTCATGAGGAAAAGGGGAGTTGAGAGGGAGGAGAAAAACTGAGGAGCCAATATCAAGAGTTCAAGTAGAAAACAAATTTTTTGAGAATGATGAGGGAAACAAATGTACAAATCTGCTTGATATACAATGGATAGATGTATGGATTGTAAATAACCGTTATACGAGCCCCCAATAAAATGATCTTTAAAAAAGTATGTTTAATGAAATTCTAGGGGGATTTATAAGCCTCTCACTCCCCCACACCCCCTTGCCCTTTTCTAAACTGGCAGTACATCAATGAGTCTGACTTGTAGTTTTGAAATGTTTACCTAGTGGTTAGCAGTCTAGGGTGTAACCCATTACATCACAAGGGCTCCATGGTAGATCTATAAAAATTTTAATAATATGATTCTCTCCCCAGGCCTTGATTCCTTTCTTTCTCTTCAACCAAGAAAACAATCACTATTTGCCAGACTGGAAAATATTATTGTCACAGATGTTGATCCTAAGACAGTTCATAAAAAAGTAGGTGACAGTAACTAATTATTTCTTTGGGGTGTTTGGGTTTTTTTTTTTTTTTGCAATTGAATGTAATTTTGTTGTAGTACATAATTGATTTTTAACTTTAAAATATATTAATGAAATATATTTTGATAGAAAAAATAATTCTATAAAGATTGTGTCTTTGAAAGCTTATAATACGAACTTTTCTAAATGGGGTCTTCATTGTCTTCTTGAGTGAAGTACATTCAGATCTCTGTTTTTCAGGCTGTCTCAATAATGGGAAATGAAGTTTTTCGTTTCAACTTGGATTTGTACCCGGATGCTACTGAGGGGGATTCCTATTCTGACATGTCCAAAGTTGATGGTGTGGTAACACTGAATGTTGGCTGTATTCAGATTGTGTATCTTCATAAATTCCTTATGTCACTTCTGGTAAAATGCCTATTTATATATTGGATTTTCAATTTGGAAGTACTTAAATAACTTTATTTGGGGGGGGGGGTTTGCAAATCTTCATACCTTGGATTGTAAGGTTCTGATTATATATAATATTTATAAATATAAAGTTCAGCCCATGGATGAGATTGTGAAGAATGTAAGTTTGAGAACATTTAATGTTCATGCAGAACCTCTGCACAGACCAAGAAGCAGTCATTCGAATAGAACAAAGATATAGTGAGTAGTTGAAAATCAGTGCCAAGATTGGATTCTGTTACCATGCTTATTTAAATTGTCTGCTGAACAAATAATTTGGGTAGGTTGACTATATGAAGTAGACTGTGGCATCAATACTTACTGATAAAGATTAAAAACTACAGCTGTTAGTATGGATTACAGTCATTCAGTATGGTTGTCAAGATTAAACAAATATCCTCACAACTGGACCAATAGGTAATATCATGATAAACAGAAAAGATTAAAATTGTCAAGAATTTTGTTTTGCTCAGATCTACCGTCCATGCTAAGAAATCAAAAAATATTTGCAAAAATAATTTCTTAAAAAACCCCCACAAGACTAGACTCAATCAAGTAGAGATTAAAAGTCCCCTAAAATGCCTAGCTCTTCTAAAACGGTATCCCATTCTGCTATCAGCCCTGGTATCAACTACCCTGCCTCCTTGTAGTCTATTTCCATGTCTCAGGGTTCTTAAATTTGCTGGAATGTCTCACAAAACTCAAGAGTTAAGAAGGGCACCTGTGGCTGAGGGTGCTGGTTGGCCCAAAATCCAAACAATTCAAAGTTCGGATATTTGTCTGAAGGATCTTCCTGATCAAGAAAGTCCTGGAAGCTGGTAAGATCAGGCCAGGTGATAGACGACAAGTTAGCCCTAAGAAATAGGTACCAAGTAGAGGCAAGACAGATTTGTTTCTGAGCGTGCTCAGTCAGGAAGGGGATGTTACAAAAAAGAATAGCTTCACTGGAGGTGTGGTTGTTCCCTTCTGTAGACCATACCCCCAAGGAAACCAAGGTTGGTGACTTGAATCACACCTTTTAGTAAGGTGGAGACTCAGTGTGCCTCCCATCTTATATCTATTCTCATAATAGAGAATTCCATCCAGAATGGGATTTTTACCACAGGAATAGAGGTTAGCATTTATAATGTATTACAAGAGGGATTATAGATCGTAGGTATATAAATAATAAGTTATTAGTGCATCTCAATACTGTATTGGGCAAATCTGCAAAATATGTCTTTAAAGTGTTGAGTATCAAAGATGACACTTTGAGGAGTACAGTGCTCCTAAGTGTGGTATTTTCAGTGGCCTCATATGCATCTGAAAACCAGGCAGTGAATTACAAACAATAACAGGAAAGTATTGATGCATTTGAATTATGGTGTTGGTGAAGTAGATTAAATACGGACTGCCAGAATTACAGACAATCTATATGGAAGTTGTATAACCAGCATGCTTATTGGAAGTGCGGCTGGTAACACTTTGACTCGTGTACTTTGGACATGTTATCAAGAGGAACCAGTTCCTGGGACAGGTCATTATGCTTAGTAAAGTAGAAGGTGAGCAGACCTTCAGAGATCGATTGACACATTGCAACAATGGATCCTACCATGGGAAAGATTGTGAGAATATTGCTGGACAGGGGGCTGTTTTTTTCTGTTGTACATAGGGGTCCCATGAGTCAGAATTTATTTGAAGACACCTAACAATAATAACACTATAAAGGTTAATAACTTTTGCTTAGTGTAGGATACTGAAATGTGAATCATTTTATGATATGTGTTTAGAATTGGGGTTGGTAATAGTTTTTACTAGACCTTAATAAAGCCAAATTCTCAAGTATTAAAACTATTGAAAAATATATTTGTTTTTTAGTTTCTTTGTTTCTTAGTCTGATAGCCTTTGCCCTAGTCACATAGTTCATCAATATACATGGATTAGCAGTAATCCTTCGCTAAACACTAAAAAAATAGGTTTAACCCAAAGTTTTCCATTGGGAAAAAAGCAGCATATGTAGAAAAAGAAGATATCATTATTAATGGTCTGACCTATTTTCCTTTTATGCTTTACATCCTCAGAACTTTATGAATAATTTTCAGACAGCGAAAGAAGCGCTGAGTGCTGCCACGGCCCAAGCTGCAGAAAAGGCTGCAACGAGTGTGAAAGATCTGGCCCAGAGGAGTTTCCGAGTTTCCCTCAATATTGACTTAAAAGCACCAGTTATAATCATCCCACAGTCTTCCATTTCTACCAATGCAGTAGTGGTAGATCTTGGGTTAATCAGAGTTCAAAATCACTTCAGTCTGGTATCTGGTGAAGATTGCTCAAACCCACCGGTCATTGATAGAATGGCTGTGCATCTCACAGAGCTGAAGCTCTCTAGGTATTCTCTTTCAGTCACTACAGATAAAGTATTGTGCTAGTGGTTGCCATCAAATTTCGTGACCCTTGAAATCCATACCTAAATTAGATCTACTACACAGAACAGTTTTTAAAATCACCTTTTTATTTGAAAATGTTCAAACCTACAAAAAAGTTGGAAGAAGAGTACCATGAACACCTATTTAGTCTTTACCTGGATTCATCAACTTTTAGTTTTGCTTCTTAGTTCTATCTATCTGTGCTATTGTTATTTAAAACCTTTTTTGATAAACCAGTTGGGAATAGGTATCTTGACAAATGACCTCTAAACAGTTTTGCATCTTTTGATTTGGCCCCAGCCTGCAGTAGTATTCTTGGTCTGATTTTAGTAAGACACAGTGGTAAAACAGCTGCAAGAAATGAAAGTGGCTAATAAATGATTACTCTCCCAAAGATGTTGAGAAGATTATTCTGAAATGAAACTTCTAAGAGAATTTAATTTAATGAGGCTTAGCACTGATATAACATATTATTGAGTAGATGTAGTTCATATTCAGATGTGCCCTTCCTCCTAAGCAATAATTTTGGGAATTTTAAAAATAATTTTCCTCTCTGTTCCAGGCCACATATGGTAGTTAGCTGTATCCTAAAATTAGTGAGGGGGGTGGTTTGCATGTGAAAAACAGACCCACCGCCAGTCAACTCTGACTCTTACTGACCCTGTATGACAGAGTGTGCCTGCTCCTGTGGGTTTCTGAAACTGCAACTCTTCAGAGGAACAGAAAACATCACCTAGCTCCTAATCCCAAAGTTCCCCACTCTGTGATTGGCTTTCTTTATGATGAGTTTTGAGAGTTTGAGTGATCAGTTTCACCTGATCATTTCTACATGCGGTCACTCAGACCTACATGAGGTCATTTAGGGAAGGAGTATTGCATAAGTGATGATGTATTATCAGTTGCCCATCCCAGATGATGCATGAGCTCATTTTGTGCACATTTCCACTCTAAAATCTTCGTAACCCACCCCAAGAGTTAATTATCCAGAGTCAAGAAGTAATGATTATAGCATAACACCCCCCTCACTGTGAACACTTTACCTTTTGTTATTGTTTTCTTTAGTCTTTGTCCCCAAATATATGTAAGCCCTTGAACTACTATATTTGATGATGTCTCCCATTTCTTCAACAATATGAATTTCTTTAAAATTTGTCACTTAAAAAAATTCTACTCACTATTTAAAGATTTTCTAATGACCTATAGTATGTAAGAGGGCTTCAAAAACTTCATGGGAAAATGGATTAGAAGCTCGTACAATTCTGAGGTCCAGCCTCGTTCATGTTTTGATCTGTGCCTGTCGCTGGATTTTGTGGTTGCTGTTGTGCTATTGTTAGGTGCCGTCACGTTAGGTGACCCTCAGCGACCTGACGTACAACAGAATGAAGCACTGCTTGCTTAATTGTGAATTCAGATTTGAAAACTCTCAATACAATTTCACTTCAGCATTTAGAGCATCAACTTTTTACTTTGTGTTCATTTATGATATACTGTATTTTATGCAATGTATGCATATGTACCTCTTACATCTTTTAATAGGACAGTGATCCAGCCAGGCATCTCCTGTCCTGATATTCAGCTATTGTACCCAATTAACTTGGACTTCTGTATAAATCGGAATCTAGCTGCATCTTGGTACCACAAGTTGCCTGTTGTAGAAATTAAAGGACAACTTGATTCAATGAATGTAAGTACATGTGTGATTAAAAATTACATTTTAAAAGTTTTAGGTAAAAGATTCTTTCATGATAAATTCAGATGTAGAAGTTTTTAACTATTGAAAGTAAAAAATTTCAGGGTGCACAAGCTTCTGTATTATTTTAAGTAGAATTTATAATCTTCAATTAAGTGTAACTTAACTTTTTAAAGTTTGCCTTAAGAACATACTAACAGAAATGTATATGTAAAATGCTTACCAGTACATTATCCACTACTTGTTTATTAGTTTGCCCGATTGAGGTGGTTTTCACGTTGCTGTGTTACTGGGAGAGGGTGATCCGTGAAGCACAGCAGGGTGACACACAGATGGGTAGGCTTCTTCGGAGCTTCAAAACTAAGACATGCTAGGAAGAAGGAACTTTTGATTTACTTCTAAAAAATATTAACCAAAGTAAGATGTATACATAGCAGCAGAACATTGGCTGATTTGATGCCAGAAGATGCCGTAAGGTTGGAAGACTCTCAAAATACAATTTGGAAAAGCTATGTGGTAGGTTAGAGATAGAAACCAGTGACACTCACCTATGTACAAGAAAGAACTTTAAATCAAGAAGCAAGTTCATACCAGGCAGCTGTCCCAGCCCAGTTCAACAGAAGCTCAGAAGTTTGAGTCTAGCTGTGTCCCACCTCAGACTTACCTAGTTGCAACGAAGAGGGATACAAAAAAGATCAAAAGCTAGTGGGTGCAGATCATAGGGTGGTAGAAAGATGGCAGGTCGATGACAGCTCTCAGGTTTGGAGGCAGACACAGAGCTTCAGCAAGCAGAAAGGTGGAGCAACAATAAGTGGGTGAAATTCCCAATTTCTCCTTTATAAAAAGAGCACACCTCCAATAAGGCATAATGAGTCTATGATGTGATCGACAGATTGGATTCCACCCCCCAAGTTTCACCCCAATTAAGTTGAGAGAAAATCCAGCTACCACAATCTCTTCACAGTAGAATCTTTGGTAATAGCCTAGGTGGAGTAAAGTTTACACAACCTTCATTGACTGGTGTGTCATGACACAAAATGAGAAGAAACAGCTGTAAACATACATTATTAATTGGAACATGGAATGTATAAAGTATGAATCTAGGAAAATTTGAAGTTGCAAAAATGAAATGCAATGCTTGAAAATATATATCTAGGTATTTCATCTTACATAAATCTACAGTCAGTTCTCTTGGATACATTAGCCAAGAAGTCAAATGATATATTGCATATTCAAACCACCCCCCAAAGATCTTTTAGATATGAAAAAGCAAAGATGTCACTTTGAGATCTATAGGTGTGTCTGACCCAAGGCATAGTATTTTTAATTGTGTCCCATGCATGTGAAGACTGGACAAATAAGAAAGACTAAAGAAAAATAGATGCCTATGAATTAAGGTGATGGCAAAGAACAGTGACTATATCCTGGAATCCAGCAGAATGAACACATGTTTTCTAAGAAGTCTAGACAGAATGTCCCCTAGACCTGAGCATGGTGAGACTTCTTTTTATGTATATTAAACATGCAACCCATGGGGACCCGTCCTGCGCAGGATAGCACACTTGGTAAAGGGATAGCACACTTGGTAAAGGTTTGATGGAAAAGAAGACCCTCGAGATGAATGGACACATTGGCAGCAACAGTGGGCTCCGACATACAATCGTGAGGGTGATGTCGTGCTGGGCGGTGTTTCATTCTCTTCTGGAGAGGTTTGCTATGAGTTGGAATGATCTATACCACCAGCAGCGGAAAATGAAACATAACTTACAATGCAAAGGAAAAAGTAGGGAAGAGTAGAGCTACCCCCTGGGTTTGTAAAGCTGTAAATTTTTCTGGTTGCAGAAAAGCCTCATCTTTCTCTCTTGGAGCAGCTGATGGATTCAGGCTTCTGACATAGTAGTTAGTAGCCTAATGCGTAATCTGTTCCGTCAGAGCTCCTTTAACAACCACCAGAAGAAGTAGTTCTCATTCATGTATGTGTAAGCGAGAGCTTTATATCAAAGAGTAATTGTGTATCAGAAAACATCCCAACCTAGTCCAGATCAAGTCCCTAAGTCTGATATTAACCCACATGTCCGATACTAGTCCATATATATTCCTCTTCAGACTCACGCAGCACACGCAGTGATGTCAAATGCAGGTTCAGTGGCAAAGGAAGCATCTCCAGGGCTTTGGCTGTCATCAGCATGGTTCCATGGGGCTTGTCAACAGGAAGGTGAAGCAGAGAGAGAGTTACCAGAATTCTCATGAGAAGTTTATACCCACAAGGAGGGTAGCCTGTAGACCTGATTGACAGGCTAGACTCCACCCCTTCATTCTTATTTATCAAATTGACATGAAGTTGTGTAACTACCACAGACCAACCCTTGCCAACTTGTCACCATTACACAACTCTTTTGCCATACATAATTCTTAAAACAAGGACAAAACAAGGAGTAAAATCATAGTTGTGCCTCACAGGATCAAACTAAAGTGCATACAATTTAATATATGCCAGCCTCATTGAAACATAATGTTCTATAAGTGAACAAAACAATACTCTAGACCTAACAATTGCAGTTAGGTAAAGACCTGTGCCATAATCCTATAATTCTATGAACATATTTCCCCACCTATGAAAATTTGAAACCCAGTCACTTCATACCTTTATCCTCCCTTTGAGCACTCAATTTTTATCCTGTACAGTTATATCAATCCAGTGTCTTCTTTCTTTCTTTTTTAAAATTATTTTTATTGAGGGCTCATGGAACTCTTATCACAATCGATACATACATCCATTGTATGTCAAGCACATCTGTATATTTGTTGCCCTCATCATTCTCAAAACATTTGCTTTCTATTTAAGTCCTTGGTATCAGCTCTTTGTTTTTTCCCCTCTCTTCCCGCTCCTCTCTCCCTCATGACCCTTGATAATTTTTAAATTATTACTTTGTCATATCTTATACTGTCCGATGTCTCCCTTCACCCACTTTGCCGTTGTCCGTACCCCAGGAAAGAAGTTATATGTAGATCCTTATAATTGGTTCCCTCTTTCTACTCCACCTTCCTTACACCTTCCCGGTATCCCCATTCTCAGCACAGATCCTAAAGGCATCATCTGTCCTGGATTCTGTATGTTTCCTGTTCCTATCTGTATCAGTGTCCATCCTCTGGTCTAGCTGGATTTGTAAGGTAGAATTGGGATCATAATAGTGGGGAAGCGGAAGCATTGAAGAACTAGAGGAAAGTTGTATGTTTATCATTGCTACACTGCACCCTGACTGGTTCCTCTCCTCCCTGTGACCCTTATGTAAGGAGATGTTGCTTTACCTACAGATGGGCTTTGGATTCCCAACCTGTACTCCCCATCATTTACAGCGATTTAATTTTAGTTCTTTGTTGGCTGATACCTGATTCCTTCGACACCTTGTGGTCACACAGGCTGGTGTGCTTCTTCCATGTGGGCTTTGTTGCTTCTGAGCTAGATGGTCACTTGTTTACCTTCAAGCCTTTAAGACCCCAGATGCTCTATGTTTTGATAGCTGGGCACCATCAGCTTTCTTCACCACGTTTGCTTATGCACACATTTGCCTTCAGCGATCATATCAGGAAGGTGGACACACAACGATATGCTTTTATGTTCTCTGATGCCTGATTCCTGATCCCTTTGACACCTCGTGGTCATACAAGGCTAGTGTGCTTCTTCAATGTGGACTTTTTTGCTTTTGAGCTAGATGGCTGTTTGCCTTCAACCCTTTAAGGCCCTGCCCCAGATGCTCTATGTCTTGATAGCAGGGCACCATGAGCTTTCTTCACCACATTGGTGAGCATCATGGAACGCCCATTTAATAGAACAAAGTGTTCTTGCATTGAGGAAGTATTTGAGTGGAGAGACCCAAGCCCCCTCTGCTGCCTTAATACTAAACCTATAAATATATGCACATAGATCTATTTCCCCATCACCATATATAAATATATTTACCTATATACATACCTGTATTTAGATCTCTATAAATGCCCTTTGCCTCTTAATTCTTTCCTCTATTTCCTTTTATTTTCTCTTGTCCCACTATCATGCTTAGCCTTCATTTGGGTTTCAATAATTCCTCATGGTTACCTTACCCTTGATCAGTCCCTATAAAGCCTCTCACATCCTCTGTGCCACTGATTTTGGATCACTTGTTCCCTTGTCCCTGCAACCCCAGTGCCTTTTGAGGTAAAGAATATTCACTCGAGGTAGAATCTTGTGAGTCCACATCCATTCGCAAAGTCAAATCAGGACAGACTGTCCTTAAGATCAGGAGCAATATGCACCAGTTCATAGGCTCATAACACTTCTTGGGAAAGAAAAAAGAGGAGCTGATAACAAGGGCTCAAGTTGAAAATGTTTTGAGAATGATGATGGCAACATATGTACAAATGTGCTTGGTACAATTGATGTACGGATTGTTATAAGAGTAGTAGGAGCCCCCACTAAAATGATTTTATTTTAAAAAAACCACTTCTTTGTAAGAGCTATAAGAGCCCCCAATCAAATCAACTTCTCTTCACTTGGTTTGGTTCTGGTCTAATTCAATGTGGGCTGCCTCACTTAGCCTCACTGGCGTACCCATTGGACATCTCGCCTTTAGACCTTCAGTACTTTCACAAGTTTTCAGCAACCTTTGCCCCCTTGGCTAGGTCATGAATTTCAGACCAGTCAACCCGATCCCTGTGAACCAGGTCTACTAGTTTCAGTGGCCAGATTCAATCTGTCTTTTTATTGCTGCATTTCTCTCATTTCCACTAATATCTGGATCCCAGTGGTCACCTAGCAAAGCAGGCTGCCCATAGCCTCCCAGAGTGGAGAGTTCCTTCATGGCTCCAAATTTTCCAGTCTCAGGCACCAACCTAGTTCAAAATTCAAAAAGCCAAAGGGTTCCTTTTTTTTAAATTTCCCTTTCCAGCCTGCCAACAGACAGGCTCTTGAAAAGCAAATGTCCTGAGTATTCCAAAGCACTAGGTGGGGTTTATCTTTTCAGAGCTGCTTTTGTAGGTGTGTCCTAAGCATTTCAAAATACACATTGATGGCTGAAGACTGAACTTATATACTCTCTATACTTTCCAATAATCATTTCTGTCAATCATTATATCAATAATAATAGGCAAAAGAAAACTGTCTAAATCTAGTAGCCAGATCTTAAACTCAATCCTAAAACACTGACATTCTATCCTTATCTAAACTTAACTTAATCCCTAGCTAAATGATTCTATTGATACAAAATAGGCCTGTGACTGCATCAAGCCAGGGCAGGCTTTTTGTCAGCCATTTTGACAAAGCTATTTTGACTTAGCAGCATGGGCTCTGAGAAAATATGTCAGGGTGAATTTGTCCCCTGAGCTTCACATTTCTGTTTGTCGCATTTATTTTTTGCTATTTTACATAGGTATAAAGAAAGACAACAGATTAAAGAATCCAAACTAACTTCCCATATTTTTTCAAAAACCACCCAGTAAACTGAATGTCCATATCTGACCTCTGGCTAGCCAAAAACAAAACAAACAAACAAACAAACAAACAAACTACCACAAGGCAGTGGTCAGACAAGCATCCACTCACCATTTTCATGATTTGTTTCTCTAGTACTCCACTCCTCAGGTACCATAATGTGTTAGCCTGGCTTGACTAGAGAAAGAAATCCAGGGACACTTATGTATGTGGAAGAGAAAGTTTTATGTCAAAGAGTAATTGTATATTAAGAAAGTCTAGTTCAAGTCTATAAGTCCATATACCACACATGGTATATATTATGTACACTTAAATAGTGTACTCATATTGAACCATATACTTAAGTGCTTTACTCATAGCAACCTCTAAGATACTTATAGCATTGAAGTAGGCATTTTTTACATTGAAGTAGGTTTTTAATTTTAGTTATTTACGATCCTGCTAATTGTGAGGTCAGTAGCTCATACCTACCAGCCTCCCAGCTGGAGAAAGATAAGGTAGTCTGTTCCCATAATGACTTCTAGTTTCAAAATCTCTAAGGTTTTAACCTGTCCTTTTAAAGTTAATAGTTAAATACATGGATGGATAATGAGTTTATAACTGCTTAGTCAATGTTAGCCTTATTGTGTATTTTTTTACTGAGAATATTTTATGTATTAAAATGACTTTAATATGATTTTTTTTTTAACTCTTTCACAGGTTAGTCTAAATGAAGAAGATCTCAATCTTTTATGTAAAATACTAGCAGAAAATCTTGGTGAAACTACTGATGCTTCAGATAGCAAGAGATCAAGAAAACAGGAGACAGGTAAGAGGGTGACAGTTGGTAACATAATAGACATGAGTTTCCTAATTTTCATTTTTTGGTGTTATATATACACACATATATATTAGACATATGTCATAGTTATAAAATATATGGTAAGTACACATAGAGAGGAGCCCTGTTGGGCTGCTAACTACAAGGTCAGCTATTCTGGGGTTTTCTGCTCCCACAAATCGTGACAGTCTCAGAAATTCACAGGGGCAGTTCTACCCTGTCTCAGAGTCCCTCTGAGTTGGAATTGACTCGCAGACAGTGGGTGAGAGAGACACACATAGACACGTGTGTATCTATGCATTTTTACATTAGGCCAAATACTGTTCATCCCAGTCAGGGAGTACTGATTGGCCTCAGTCTTTGTAAGGACTGACTATGTTGTACAAGTATCCATATCCAGAGAATGACAGGATAGCTACTAAGACTGCTGGATTAAATGGTATTGAAATATAAAAATTGCCAGATCTTATAATTTACTCTCTAAAGAACTTATATTAATGTTATGCGTATCAACTTGTTTTTCTAAAACTTTTTCTAGCACTGTAAATACATTATCATTTTAAAATGTTGCCAATTTGCTAAGTGAATAGTAGATTTTTTTATTATGAAAATTTATTTATGCCCATTAACATTTATTTAGTTGACATCAATAGGTGTGGTCTGCTCATTTTGTTTGTTACTATTTTAAATATATGTATCCTACTTAACCATGTATTTTCTAAGGACTGGAGGTTTGTCTAACTGGGTTTGAGAATGATCAGTGTCAGTACCAGGCACTGAAAATTCTTGTAAATCCTCAATAAAAGTTCATGAAAGGAATGTATGAATAAAAATGAATTCATTTCTTTTAAACGTTTCAGGTGAAAATAAAGATATTGAAATCTCTACATCACAAGAGAATATAGATGCTTCACAAAGCACTTTCTCAAGCGGAGTGGAAGAAATCAACTCTATAGACACAATTAGTATGTTGTTGAACTTTGAAATCAAAGAGGTATGTAAATTTTATAGTTTTTATAAAGTGGACAAATAATGGATACTTGGAATTAAGTTTTTGAAGCATTATTATGATATTATCGTGGTTTTAAAAGGTAAAAGTAATTAAAAAGGCCCAATAAGGTATATCCACTAAGATACACTTTATTAGTAAGGACAAATTTTTATATAGACTGATTACAGGAAGCAGTGATAATTAAAAATTTCAGTTTGTTAAAATTGAATTATATTTGGGAGAAACAATACTTTAAAAAAATTGTTCTATAGCATGTTTTTGAGTTATTTTAGGACAGTTGAAATGTGGGTTTTGGGGCTGAGCCCTGGTGGCATAGTGGTTGTGTTCAGGACTGCGGTCCACTGGGATGGAGGTTCAATTCCCGCTCACAGGAGCAAAGGCTGGGCCTCCTACTCCCACTACCAGGGCAGTGATGCCTAAAGAAAAAAAGAAAAAAGAAAAAAAGAAATGTGGGTTTTGGATTTCTTAGTTATAAAAAGACAAAAATGGACGTAATAAAAAATTCTGCAAATTGTATTTATACTTAATAAAACAGAAAAATTGAACCTCTATACTCTTTTTGAAAAAAAAAACCATTTTATTGGCAGTTCATCCAACTCTTATCATGATCAATACATACATCAATTATATGCAGTCCACATTTGCACATTTGTTGCCTTCATCATTCTCAAAAAAAATCCTCCTTCCACTTAGGCCCCTGGTATCAGTTCTCCATATTTTCCCTCCTTCCTACTCCCCCTCCCTCATGACCCCTTAATAATTTACAAATTATCATTATTTTGTCATATCCACTGTTTGATGTGTGCCTTCACCCACTTCCATGTTGTCCTTACCCCAGGGAGGAGGTTATATGTAGATCTCTACAATTGGCTCTCCCTTTCTATTCCACCTTCCCTCCACCCTGTTTCCGACTCCAATGTACATCCTCTGGTCTAGCTGGATTTGTAAGGTAGAATTGGGATCATGATAGTGGGTGGGAGGAAGCATTTAAGAACAAGAGGAAAGTTGCATATTTCATTTCTGCTACACTGGCTCATCTCCTCTCTGCAATCCCTCTGTAAGGGGATGTTGCTTCACCTATTGATGGAATTTAGGTCCCCAACCTCCCCCTCATTTATAATGATATAACTTTTAGTTCTTTGATGCCTGATACTGGATCCCTTCGACACCTCATGGTCACACAGACTGGTGTGCTTCCTCCATGTGGGCTTTGTTGCTTCTGAGCTGGATGGGCACTTCTTTAAACCTCTCTACTTTTTAATTGTATTGTGAGTCTATGCTTTCTATGAAGATTCTAAGAATGATTGCATGCATTTTCATCTTCTTTACTTATTCATTCAGCATGTGTTTGTTGTTTCTGTTACATGATAAGAACCTAATATAAATGGCTCAGATTGAGCTGAAACAAAACAAATTACTACAGTGTTTAAAGTGCTCTCATTTGAGTTGTTAAAGAAAGTAAGACATGGTCAGTGAAAAACTTACAAAGGAGAGGGGCTAGCGTAAGATAGGAACAATGACAAATCATGAAGATGTAGTTTGTGGTAAAGTTTAACATATACATGGAACCCTCCTCCAAATCAGGCTCCTCATTGAATAGTTGTATAGACGTTATAGTTGTTCTCTGAGTTAAAAATAATAAAATGCTTAAGACAAATGGATTCTACTTTTAAGAAATGGAAGTACATGCTTTAAAACAAATTGCTTCCACCTTAAACTTTCATGATTAGTACCAGAATTACAATTTTAAACTTTATCTATGAAACATTAAACACTTTTATTGATATGTTTTAAACTAAGCATGCACATGCATAATTCATTAGTCCTATCTTTTTTTTAAAAAGTTTTTTTATCCTTTGTAATATAGCCTGTAGCACATTATGTCAGTTCATTTTTTTTTCTATAGGAAACAGAGGGAAATAATTTTTCCTTAGTTGATGGGTATTTGGCATATCTGTAGACATTTTTTAATATACCTGGGTGTGAGGAGTTACTGTTGGCAGCTGATAGGTTGAAGATTGTGTGCTGCTAAACATTCTGCAATGTCCTAGGCAGCCCTAACCACAAAGAATTATGTAACCCAATATATCAATAGTGCCAAGGTTGATAAGCCTGGCCTTTGGACCAGCATTAAAATGGCCCATTTGTTGAGCTGAGCCCTGGTGGTGTAGTGGTTGTGTGTGGGACTGTGGCCCACAGGGTTGGCAGTTCAAGCAGCAGCAGCTCTCCGGGAGCAAGGCTGGGCTTCCTACTCCCACCAGGGCAGTGATGCCACACACAAAAACAAACAAACAAACAAACAATAAATAAAAAGAATGGGCCATTTGTCTCACAAGCTTACATACAGAAGGCCATTCATCAAATAAGTCATCTTGAAAGGCCTCTTTTATTTATTTTTTTTATTTTTTTGGGGTGCATCACTGCTCTCCGGTGGTGGGAGTAGGAGGCCCAGCCCCACTGCTGGAATTGAACCTCCATCCCAGTGGGCCGCAGTCCCGCGCACAACCACTACGCCACCGGGGCTCTGCCCGAAAGGTCTCTTTATTTACTTTGCTTTTTAAAATCACTATATTATTATTGTGATGCTTCCAAAACCAAAACACGTAAACGTGCCTTGCAAGGTAAATAGCACCTGCCAGCATTTGCAACCACATATAGAAGTGTATAAACATCTTTACATTCTGTGACTTTTTGGTGAAAGCATGCTAGATGGCTAAAAAAGTGTTGATTTAGCTTCTTGTGTGTTACGGAGAGAATGTTAGCTAGTGAAATTCGTGGTAATTCTGGGGCCTTTTCTAGGTTGTCATTACTTTGATGAAAAAAGCAGAAAAGAAAGGAAGGCCGTTACATGAATTCAATGTGCTGCAGCTTGGAATGGAAACTCAAGTTAAAACCTTTGACATGACTGCGAAAGCTTATCTTAAAAAAATCACCATGCGTTGTTTTGATTTCACTGGTAAGTCCTCTGTGCCAATCACCGAGAGACCTGGCGGTGCAAGGTTGTGCCCTGTACGTCCGCTGCAATGCCCGCCATCTGAAGTCACCAGCCCTGACTGGGAGAAAGACGAGGCTTTCTCCCGCGGAACAGAGGAGCAGACCCGGAAGCTCACAGGGCAGGCCTACCCTTTCCAATAGGCTTGTTGTGAATTGGCGAATTTGATGCCAGTTAAGCAACAGGCAGATGTTTCCTGCTTTATAATCAACATGAGGCATACTTACTGGTGTCGCCATAAATATTTAGTTAGGTCAGCTTTAGTATGGATGTTTCAAATTAAAATGATGTCAAATAGTTCCACAGAATGAAGCTCATGTATTCATTGTCCACATAGAACAATCCAATATTTATCAAAGTGCGTAGCTCTAGTTTAACTGTGCTGTAAAAACTGAGGTATTAGGAAATTGGAATCCAGGGGGAACACTCAAGGGCAGAGCCCAGGGAGCCATTTTGAAAAATTGAGTTAATTTATTTATTAAGGTAAAACCTTTTGTTTGCCTGTTATTTATTTTTAACGTATGTGTTTTTACTTACTGATTATATACAAGGAGTATCCTCCCCAAATGGATTTTGTTTTTAAATTTCTTTTTATAAAACAGTCTGTTACCTTCATAGTACTCTCCATTACACTTAATACATTTGTCAAATCTGTGATTCCATCCTTGGAAACATTTTTCAAAGTGCTCTGTTTGTATGACTGACAGCAGCTCCCTCGTTTTTTTCTTCACCTCTTCTACATCATCAAATTACTGTCCTTTCATGTCCCTCACAATCACAGAAACAAAAAGAATTCGCATGAGTGAGGACAGGTAAGTAAGGTGCATGGGGCAGTTTTTTATCAAAAATTGACACACAGCTGGCTGTGTGAGCAATTGTCTTGTGGTGGCAAAACCAATGCCCCATTTGTCAAAAATAAGGCTTCTTTTTTCTTTCTTTCTTTTTTTTTTTTTTGTGGCATCACTGCCCTGGTGGAGTAGGAAGCCCAGCCTTGCTCCTGGAGAGCTGCTGCTGGATTTGAACCGATAGCCATGTGGGCCGCAGTCCCGCACACATCCACTCCGCCTCCATGGCTCAGCCAAATAAGGCCCTTTTTGTTGCACACTGGTACACAATCTTTTTAGAACCTCTAAATAGAAAGTTTGATTAACAGTTGGACCTGGTGGAACGATCTCAAATGCACTGTGAGTCAACATTTTTGTCTGTTCAGCAAATTGACAGACTTCCAGAATGAGGTTTATCATCTATTGACATTTTACCTTTTTTGAAATACTTGTACACTTGCATTTTTCTCATAGTGCTGTCCTTGTAAGCTGTATTCAGCAGAATAACAGTTTCTATGGCATTTTCCCTGAGCAGGAAATAAAATTTCACAGCCAAATGCTGTTCTCTTAGATCAGACATCACAAAAAATGAGGTTTGAGTGAAACTGCTTTCACAAAAAAATTCACTGTGACCAGAGATAACCTTTCCAGGCGACTGACGTCAGTGGGTGCAGGAACTCAGAGTGAGTTAGTTGCTCAGTGCTTACCTAGTGGGAAAATGTGTACTGAGTAAGGTTGGCCAGTGGAGCGTTTTTCCTTTTGTGGGGGGGAGGGGGGAGAGAAATACTTGAGATTTAAAAAAAAGCAAAACCAAGATGTAGAAGTGTATGCAGTATAGAGACAAAGGTAGCCAACATTTGTGCTTTCTCATTCTTTCCCTCAAATTAAATATTATATCACGGTTTCAGTGGGTAGTATTGACCTTTTAAATTTACTTTCTGAATTGTATCAGCCCAATCTTTCAAGTTACTATGGGTGATTACAAAGCATTGGAACTCTTTGGAATGTCTTTGGGTAAAGCATAATTAAATTGATAGTACTCCTTTGTTTGTATTTTATAGCTTTTATAGTTTAGGCTTTTTAGTAATATCTGTAGTGAGATGAAGTTAGAAGAGTTTCAATTAGCTCATGTTTTTGCTTTTTGCATTTATTTTCATCAAAGGTCTATTGAGCTATGTTTTGCATATAAGATTCATTTTTTAGGGCTGAGTCCCGGTGGGGTAAGTGGTTGAGTGTGGGACTGCGGCCTGCGGACTTGGCGGTTCAAATTCAGCGGCGGCTCTCAGGAGCGGCTCTGGGTAGCGCCCACAACCACCAGAGCAGTGATGCCCACACACACAAAAAAAAGATTCAGTCTTTAAATGTAGAGTTCTATGAATGCTGACAAATATATGCTTAGTGTAGATAGCTTGCCTTGTTTTAAGACATTTAACGTGTGTAAAAGATTTTATGACTCAACACGATCTTTCTCTTCCAGATGCTAATGGAGGTCCTCTACATATTATTAACTCTGCTAATGTAACTGATGAGCCCCTTCTGAAAATGTTACTGACAAAGGTACCTGCTTCCAACACTAAGATTTTCGATTTCTTCATACATGGAGTTGTGTGTATTCTCATTGCTCTTGAGACCATTCTGACTCATTGTCACCGATAAGCTAGGGTACAACTAACTTCTCCATAGCATTTCCAAGTCTGCACTCTTTATGGAAGCAAAGGGCCACAACTTTCAATCAGTTGGTGATGCCAAGTTTCCAACATTGTACCACAAGTGCTTTTTTATGTATATTTCTCCCCTTTCATAGTTAATCATATATTTCCCCCTTTAAAAAATTAAAGCAGTGTGATTATGAGGAATGCTGACAGCATCTAGCAAGCTGGAGTAATTTCATTAGCTTCTTGGGGTACCCTGTATAGTTGAATAAATGGAAATAATGTAAAATTCTGTTGTAATCCCAACTCAGATGTATGGTAGCCTAGATTTGCTAGCATTTTTCCTTATTTTTTAGATTTTAGTTTTTATTTTTGTAGAATGTGAAAAATGCTTTGGTAAGGTCAGTATCTTTAGTATGTTTTTATTTGCCTTCCAGAAATATGTTATGTTTATTAGTTTTCTAATAGTCTATAAATAAATGAGAATGTCTTCAAGATATGAATTTTAACATTTGCAACCCATTTCTGTAATCCTGTACTATTTTTAGGCAGACAGTGATGGACCAGAATTTAAAACCACTCATGGCAATACCAAACAGAAACTGAAGGTAATCTTTCGTATGTCATTATATTATAGTTTGTATTGATGCTTAAATGTATCTTTAGCTGTTACCAGCTGTGAGACCATGAGTTCTAAAAATATGATGGTTGTGATAATAGGTCTAATTTAACAGTAGATACACGAAATAAATTTAGAGTTGAAATTAGCTCTTTGTTGATATGAACTCTTCATAATTATTCTTTTCACAGAGATGAACTACTGATAACTTGTTGCGTATACAGGCAATGCACTTTTTAAGAAAATTGTTTTCAATTTAGGGCATTGTGGTTAATTGACACTGTGGATGAAAGCAGTCAAAATTAAACT
>PVJH01001747.1:117176-194275 GCA_004026705.1 Nesogale talazaci
ATGGTGCTGGCAGTGTATTAACTTAACTTCCTTTGGGGGTGGGTGGGTGGGGGGGGGGCCAAGAAGACCTTTATCTGAACTATTTATGTTCTGCTTATGTATGTTGGAGCTTATCACAAAAACATCATGTCTGACATCTACTTCTCTAATTGTTCCTTACCGTAGGTCTCATTTTCATCCTTAGACTTAGTACTTCATTTGGAGGCTCTGCTCTCCATTATGGATTTTTTGTCATCTGCTGTTCCATCTGCTGAGCCTTCCTGTTCTCAGAAGGAGTCTGAGCTGAAACCACTTCTGGGGGAGTCCAGGAGCCTTGCTCTTAAAGCGGGTATTAACCTTTGGGTCTTTTTCTAATACTTTCCATGTGGAGCTTTAATAACCACATAATAACTTTCATTTGCAAGCTAATATATATATTTGGTACCTTGAACTTAACAACAGCAGAAGTTAAGACCGATTAGGCTAGATTCAAAAGAAAATAAATTTTATCTGTTTGGGCTTATAGGGGGAATTTAGTAGAGTATTAACAAAGAATTGTTTATTATTAATCATGCATATATTTTTACTATCACCATTGAACTTTTACATAAAATAAAACTGATTGTCCTTATACTTTGCACTGATGTCACTTTGCAGTCTTGAACTCAATGAAAAGTAAAAAAGAAATGACCCTAAAGAGGAGTGTAACTATATGTAGTAACAAAGGCCCATGACAAGCAGTCAAGTTAAACTATCTGGTACGCAACACGTTTGTTGCATGATTTGGATGGTCATGAGGAGAGAGCTCATGGTAGAAAATAATCATTGTGGTTTCAATGCCAAACTGTATTTAGTATGCACACAAAGTTTGGAAATATATTCCTCAGACATATGACTTATGTCATAAAATATTACATAGTAAATATCTGGAGTGATTACAGAATGTGCACCTACTTTTGTTAAGTCAACTATTATTTTACTTATTTTTCTTTTAAATCATGGGAAGGATTGAATATCTTACATGCAGTAATTTGATTTTCAGACCATAAATAATTCAAATTATACTTATATTACTGCTGTCCTTAAAATGTTGTAGAACTCTCATTATTATTAAACCTGACACAGGGTTCTGATTTTTCCCTCTGTTAACATTGGGACAAAGCAACAACTTAGTTATAGAATAAAAGAATTTTACCTTTTTCTCTTTAATGTATTTGTTATATTATCTTGCTTAGTAGCCTTAGAAACTTGCTTTCATCCTTGGCGTTGGAAAAAAAAAAGAATTGTGATTTCTTCATATAATTTATGCATATAGTACCTAAACAATATGATTGAATGGCATTTTAAAACTCTACGACAAACTATGAGTAATATTAATCTAAAGAAACAGTGTTCTTGTTACACCGTACAATTGATTTTTATGGCTTAATTCATGCTGCATTACAACTCAGGGTGAAAACAACCTGTCCTCATTTGGTGTCTGTGTCCCCGCACGTACCCAGTGTCAGAAGGGTTGGTTCCCTCAAGCAGGACCAACAGCTTGGGAGATGTATCTTAATCATCAATCAGAACTGGGAATAAAGTAGATTAAGGACACTCATCCCTTTGTGATTTGTACATATATGTATAAACACACACAGGACTTGTGCCATCGTGCACACATACACACACACAGAAGCATATTATAAAATATTCATTGTTTTGATGCATTTTTATAATTCTTAAACTTTAACCTTTCATGTTCCTTCATTATGAAATGTTTTTAATGAATTCTTTTTTTTTTTTTTTTTTTTTGGCATCACTGCCCTGATGGTGGGAGTAGGAGGCCTAGCCTTGCTCCTGGAGAGCTGCTACTGGATTTGAACCTCCAACCCAGTGGGCCGCAGTCCTGTGCACAACCACTACGCCGCCAGGGCTCAGCCCTTTAATGAATTCTTTATAGCAAAATAGTAGTGGATAACCCAGAAAAATTGGCTCTGTAAAATGTATTCTATAATATATCTTTTGTTGACATTCATTGCTATTTTAATTTTTATGGATTATCATTTTGCTCAGATATAGCATAAATAAAATTTCAGGATCAGGATTTTTGACTTGGTTGAATTACTATACAAAATTTTTTTGTTTTTGTTTTTTCTCTGAACAAATTTCTTTTTGCAAATTGTACTTTTAAAAGTCTACGAATAGTGGCTTTTATTTTTAATTTAGAAGGGCCACATTAAGTTTACCTGTGATTGGTATTTGAAAACTGATTCACAGTTTACATTAATTATATAATATAGTATTGGAAGACCTTTTGACTCTTCTGCACTTTATTTGAGTTATTTTGAGATTATCTGTTGTATCATCATTGTGCTTTGCTATTCACAAGGTTTTCATTACTTTTCAGTATCCAGCAACGTTTCTCCAAGCGATGTCTGTGATTTAAAAATCATAGCTGAATTAAAGGCATTTAATATCTTTGTGTGTGATCAGAAGAGCAACATTGCAGATATTAGAATACAGGGTAAGTGATTATACCTTGATATAGCCCTATATATTCTTTATGTATACATCTTGTACATCCAGAAAAATGAGTGTGTACATGTTGGAAATCTTTGTTCTGTTTTATTGTCTACTTACAGTGAAGTCTTCTTGAGTGCAAAGATGAGTTCTAAAATGTCCAAAGTAAACTTGTTATGATTGAATGTTGATATGTTGTTCCATATGCATTCAAAAATAAATGTATGGTTTAATATCTTCTGGTTTATTTCCAGAATAATATACTATAAACTGAGAAGTGCATATCCTGCTAATATCTTTATTACCTTGTTGTTATTATCCTTATTTCTCTGTCTTTTGTGCATATGAAGCATCAGGGAGTGGAATTTCTTTTTTTTAAAGCCTTTTTCTGGGGGGCTTCTACAACTCTTATCACAATCCATACGAACATCTGAAAAGGAATTTCTTAGAGAGGTTTTATAAGCTTTCTTCATCACCAGCTTGA
Source organism: Nesogale talazaci (assembly GCA_004026705.1). Lineage (NCBI taxonomy): Eukaryota > Metazoa > Chordata > Mammalia > Afrosoricida > Tenrecidae > Nesogale > Nesogale talazaci. The sequence goes on from PVJH01001747.1 coordinate 120,142, forward strand.
TGTAATAATAAGGTAACAGTATAATAATTCAGATTGTACCACGACTTCAAACTTGCCAAGATTCAAACTCTTTTTTTTTTTAAGATTCAAATTCTTAATAGTTGCTGACTGACCCTGAACGTATTAATTAGCCTATTTGTGCCTTAGTTCTTTCCTCTGAAAAATGTAGATGATAATTATTATTCATAAGGCTAGTTTAAACTTATTAAACATACTTAAATTTGTTTAGAAAAGTAGTTTGTCCATAGTTCATAGTTTTAAAAAGGTTAAAATAATCAGCATTTAAAAAAAAATTACAAAGCATTTGCTTTATCAAAGGTATGGTCATTGAGCCCTTTACTGGGTCTCTGCTGAAACCATTCTCTCTCTTCTGAGAGTTATTTTAGAAATCGTGCTTTAGAAATGATGTGAATGACAAATTTTAATTTTTCAGAGAGAAACCTTAGAAGATTGCTATCAGCAAAGCTTTTGTAGAAATAAGCGTGCATATTATTACTAGGACAAAACATAATGTTTGTGAAATGCCACTTAATAAACATTAAGTATTTTCATAAGTGACTACTTAGATCTTGCCAGTGCACAGGATATTTGTATTTGGGAAGCTATCATGAATTTTCTTTGAAGTTTGGTTATGTCATAAAAATGTTATAACTTTTATGTGTAAGATGCTTGTGGCACTTAAGGGTGTTGCAGTCTTGCTTAGTCATCTCTTGCTAAGTTGGTATAAATAATTTGTCTAGTAGTGAATAATTTTTTTTTCGTCCTTTATCTTGGGAGCACACTGTTGAACTTAACTAACGCTTAGGTTGAGTGAAAAGTTTGTAAATACTGTGTTTCCCATAGGAATGGATGCTTCAGTGTCTACAACATCCAAGCAGACTGATATGTTTGCAAGGCTTAAGGATATCATAGTAACAAATGTTGATTTGCTCTCCATTCATAAACAGGTATTGAACTTATTTTTTCCCCTATGATGTGAGATGCTTATGTATGGACTTTGTCTTGTGTTAAGAACTTGTCTAGGAAGTAGAGCTGGAAATGCGCATATTTTGTGTTTATGATGCAAAGAAGGCTAAATTGCTTTCACTAAAGCAATTTCTGGCCACTTAAGTAATTGACATGTTTCATGGGTAGAACTTAAAAAAAAAATTGGAACAGAAAACAGTTGCTAGCAAGTTAAATCTCTTCTCATTAAAAACTTGTTGAATTTAAATGTTGCTTCTTCATCTATCAAGGATTTGTAACAAAGGACCATATCTGTAAGACAATAGTAAAGGCTGTGCAGGACCTTTGTTGTAATAACCAGTTCTCATTTCAGGCTGTCTCTATTTTGGGAGATGAAGTTTTTAGATTCCAAATGACTCTCTATCCAGACACCACAGAAGGAAAGGCCTATGCTGATATGTCCAAAGTGGATGGCAAACTCAGTCTCAAAGTGGGTTGTATTCAAATTGTTTATGTTCATAAATTCTTCATGTCACTTTTGGTAAGTTTAAATTTTTTGTAATTAAAAAAAATTATCATTAGGTCCATAATATTGTTGTGCATACATCTGATCCAAATAACAACATTGTTATTAATAGGGCTTTGGGATAAATATCCAAATGCTGAACAGAATATTATACTTAAGGAAAATCTATATGATGATAGCCAAATGAATTTGAAAAATTATTTTAGACTTACAAGCTCTCCTTTAACTCTCATTTCATGGTTTTTTATATATATATATATATATATATATATATATATATATATATATTTTGTGTGTGTGTGTGTGTGTGTGGGCATCACTGCCTCTGGTGGTCGTGGGCGCTACCCAGCCGCCGCTGGATTTGAACCGCCAAGCCCGCGGGCTGCAGTTCCGCACCCAACCACTTACGCCACCAGGGCTCAGCCCCATGGTTTTATATTTTAAAAGCACTTTCTATATTTGTTAGTTTAGAACTTTTCTTTTCTTTCTTTCTTTTTTTTTTTAAAGGCATCACTGGCCTCAGGTGGTGGGAGTAGGAGGCCCAGCCTTAGCTCCTGGGAGCCGGAATTGAACCTCCATCCTAGTGGGCACCAGTCCTGCTCACAACCACTACGCCACCGGGGCCCAGCCCTAGTTTAGAACTTTTCAATGTTATTTGTTTAGTAAAATAACCTGAAGGGCATGTAGCTAAGAGAATTTTTTAAAGTTACAAAGCAGGCATTTAAGAACTAGCATTGTAACTTAAATAGCCTTGATTATAATTTGATCAGCAAGGTCCTGGGGGTAGGGTGAGAGGAATTCCCGGCTGTTTCTAGTTACTGGCTAAAGAAGATCCAGACAGCCTGTGCCTCTCAGTAGCAGGGCACATTACATTCGACAGGTTGCTCACTAAATTGTCCAAAGCATAGCTCTTCACATAGCCCACTGTGTTTTACTTTTCTGGAAAGAATATTTGGGACTAAGAGAATTAAGTTGCCCTGTATTGTTAACGCAGGGACATCAAAATATTGCTTTTTAGAATAACCTGTTTTCATTGGGAAAACATGACTGTTTTTAAGTAAAGTTTATTGGAAGTTTAACCATACTCTACACAAAGAAATTTTGACTTTTATCAAGGATTGCAGGATCCCGGTGACTTAATCCTCTTTACTGAAACCTGAATATACTTAAAAACAAATAGTTAAGTAAACAAAACCATGACAGTTCAGAAATAAGGTACCAAAACTTGAGTTTCCAAGAATAGACTTTATTCTTATAAACTGAAATCACAAACTTAACCTGGTTTGTGAGAATTAAAGTACTTTCCATCATTCTTTTCATTTAAATTTAAATTTAAAACCTCCAACATCTGCCAAGGGAAAAACAAATGATCCAAAAATCAGTGCCAGTGAGCGTGTGAGAGGCCTGATAAGGATTGATCAAGGGTAATGAAACTGAGAGAAATTACTGAAACCCAAATGAAGGCTGAGCATGATAGTGGGACAAGAGGAAAGTAAAAGGAAATAGAGGAAAGAACTAGGAGGCAAAAGACATTTAAAGTTCTAAACACAGGCATGTGCATAGGTAAATATATTTATATATGAGGATGGGGAAATAGTTCTACGTGCATATATTTATAGGTTTAGTATTAAGGCAGCCGATGGATATTAGACCTCCACTCAAGGACTTCCTCAATGCAAGAACATTTTATTCTATTAAATGGGCTTTCTGTGATGCTCACCTTCCTGACACAATTGCTGAAGACAAATGTGTGCATAAGCAAAAGTGGTGAAGAAAGCTGATGGTGCCTGGCTATCAAAAGATAGACTGTCTGTGGTCTTAAAGACAAACAAACAGCCATCTATCTCAGAAGCAACATAACCCACATGGAAGAAGCATACCAGCTTGTGTGACCACAAGGTGTTGAAGGGATTAGGTATCAGGTATCAAAGAACTAAAAATTATATCATTGTGAATGAGGTGGAGTGCAGACTGGGGACCCAAAGCCCATCTGTAGGTAGTGGAACATCCCCTTACACAAGGGTCACAGGAAGGAGACGAACCAGTCAGGGTGCAATGTAGCAGTGTTCAAACATATAACTTTCCTCTAGTTCTTCAGTGCTTCCTCTCTCCCACTATCATGATTCCAAATTCTACCTTACAAATCTGACTAGTCAAGAGGATGTACACTGGTACAGCTAGGGAACATAAGGAATCCAGGAGAGATGATCCCTTCAGGACCAGTGGTGCGAGTAGGGATACTATGAGGGTGGAGGGTAGATGGAGTAGGAAGGAAGAACTGATTACAAGGATCTACATATAACCTCCACCCTGGGTTACAGACAATGGGGAAGTTGGTGAAGGGAGACATCAGACAGTGTAAGATATGACAAAATAATAATAATTTATAAATTAGCAAGTGTTCACATAGGAGGGGCAAGAGAGAAGGGAGAGGAAAAATGAGCTGATGCCAAGGGCTTAAGTAGAAAACGAATGTTTTGAGAATGATGAGGGCAACAAATGTACCAATGTGCTTGGCATACAATGGATGGATGTATGGATGGTGATAAAAGTTGTATGAGCCCTCAATAAAATGATTAAAAAAAATGCCCAACATTCAGTAATGAAAGAATTTGGAAAAAATGTTAGAAAGAACTAAATTGCTGTATATAAAATAAAAGGTAAAAGTGAAGTAACTGCTGGTAATAGCTCATAATGTATCTTTGTAGACTTTACTCTCCCCATCATTTATTAGTTATAACTTTTATATTCTTTGCTTTAAACATTGTCCTATTAGAAATAAGTATGCTTTTTTTGAAAACTCTTTATCAATCTCTTCCAACAGAACTTCCTCAACAATTTCCAAACTGCCAAAGAAGCTTTGAGTGCAGCCACAGTCCAGGCTGCCGAAATAGCTGCTTCTAGCATGAAAGACTTGGCTCAAAAGAGTTTCCGCCTTTTGATGGATATCAATTTGAAAGCCCCAGTTATTATCATTCCTCAGTCTTCTGTATCACCTAATGCTGTTATAGCTGACCTGGGTTTAATCAGGATTGAAAATAAATTTAGCTTGGTCTCCGTGAAAAGTTCTTCAATTCCCCCAGTCATTGATAAAATGAACATACAACTCACTCAGTTGAAACTCTCCAGGTATGCACACATATCCAATTCTGTATTGTTTAATTCAAGATATAATCTTTGTAGAATTCTCATTGGGATAAGCTTCTCTTGTGGTTCTTGATTCTTATTTCTTCTACTATGCATTCTATTTTAATATTGTTTTATTAAAATTAATAGTGTCATTTTTTCCATTTCAGGAAAATTCCTTATTATAAAATTATAATATACAATGCTGAGTTCAGTTGTTTTATAACTGCACAGTCTATTTCTTTTATTTTTGGTAGATGTGCTGAAACATAGTAAGATGCAATGTAAGATTTATTTTTTTGGGAGAGCATCACTGTCCTCTGGTGGGAGTGGGAGGCCCAGCCTTGCTCCTGGAGAGCTGCTGCTGGATTTGAACCGCCAAGCCAATGGGGCACAGTCCCGCACTCAACCACTACGCCACTGGCGCTCAGTCCTGTTTTTGTTTTTTTTAAATAAGTGATTGCATTTGGGAATTTTCAGTAAATCATCTCAGTTACAGGATCCAAGTGTATTGACTCATTGGAGTGACAAAAATACATACTTACCATTATTTGCTTCTCCAGTTAGTTATTGGTAGGAAAGATAGATATGATGACTACTATATGTTTATTTAACTTTAAGTTTGGCGAGTTTATCTCCCTAAATTTGGAGAAAACCAATAACATAGAAAGACAAAGTAAGGGCTGAGCCCTGGTGGCGTAGTGGTTGTGCGCGGGACTGCGGCCCACTGGGACGGAGGTTCAATTCCAGCAGTGGGGCTGGGCCTCCTACTCCCACCACCGGAGGGCCATGATGCCCCCCAAAAAAAACAACAAAAAAAAAGACAAAGTAGACTTGCACTTTTTAGCCTCCAATTTTAGGATCTGTAGTATTTGTTTGCATAAAATTGTATTAGTATTTGCTACCTCAAACATTCTTTTCCAAGAAAGTAACTAAAATAATAGGTTTAATTTATGAAATTTGTGTCTTTGAAATCACTGTTTCAGAGGCTTTGTTTTAAATGCCTCGGCAAATAAACTTGATTCATTTCTAAAGATTGATTTGTGAAAAGAAGTATTGTTGAAAGGATTTTGATTGTTTTCAGTGTTTAACAGAGTGCTTTATAGAATCTAATGCATAATATTGCCTTCATTTTAAAATGTAAGAAATATAAAATAAGTTTTTTTTCTTTTAGAACTGATTTGCAGGCTGACTCAACACAATGTGATATAGAAATTTTAAAACCAGTCAACATGCTTTTGTTCATACAACGGAATTTAGCAGCAGCATGGTATGTGCACATTCCAGGGATGGAGATAAAAGGAAAACTAGAACCTATGCAGGTAAGTACCTGAATGAGATTTATGAAAAATACTAAATAGACCTTTTTGACTAAAAGTGAAGCTGTAATATACATCAGAAGTGGCAGTACATTAAAAGGGAATATTTTGTTAACTGGAAATGTGGCCATACTACTTTCTTGACTTTTAAAAATATCATGTTAGCCATATATTTTATAAAATGAACAAAATCTATGAGATAAGATGTATTGCAGTTTGTTCAAGTACTAGTCTTCACTTTGAAAAATTCTATTGAAGTTTTAGGGCTAGTTTAGTTTCGTCATTATTGGATAGGACAAATTACTAAATACCATATTTTTCAAACCATAAGATACACCTGACCATAAAACATATCCAGTTTTTAGGGCAAGAAAATAAAAAATATTCTGAATCAAATAGTACCAGTATACTAAAATGTTCTGGGGTACCATACCTTCGAATCATAAGGTGCACCCTTGTTTTCTCCCCACTTTTTTTTGGTGGGGGGAAGAATGTGTCTTTTGATCCAGAAGATATGGTACTTGACTATTGGCTAATGATTGGGCAACTCAAAGACACGTAGACACCCCAGAAGACAGGTATGGAGAAAAGCTTGTGTAAGGAAGATGGTGGTGTCCTAGTACAGATTAGGGGACTTAAGTTAGGAAGGCTACAAAACCACACCATTAGTACACTTGAGAAGTGTTGGACCTGAAACTAAACTGCCAGACTCTTCTCAACCCACTTCCATTTATCTCTTTTATAAAGGTAGTAGATGGATAAGAATCTACCATCCTTGAGTATGTTTTGGTTTTTTAAAAAGTCTGTGTAAATGTTGCTGTTTTGGAAGACTTTACTCTTGGTAGATTATACAATGTTTAATGTCAATTAAATGTATTTGTACTGAGAAAGAAGACCTACAGATTCTGAAAGCATCCTTTTATTTCTGAGTGATGATCAGAAACAAAGAGCACTCTTCTGTATTGAGTTTTATTAGTTTTAGGGGAACGCAAATAATGCTAGAAAGAGCTGGTGAAGAGAAGACGTAGAATGGAGTTGATGTGGAGTGAGGCCTAGGTCTAAGAGCAGAGAGAGAGTAACAGGTAAGACAGGGAGAGTGTTAGAATGACAGGGGCAGGGACTATGATGTGAGTGGAATCTGAAGAGTGTTTATACCAAAGGCATGTCTCGTACTATAAAAGATGATATGTAGTACTTATGGTCTCCTTTTTCACTAGTTGAATAGTTAGTTTGAGGAATCACAAACCAGGACATAATTCTGCATTTTTTCTATGTTAAATAAACAAATTGATAATGATTTCTAGATTGCTCTCAGTGAAGATGACTTAGCAGTTTTAATGAAAATTTTGCTGGAAAATCTTGGAGAAGCTTCTTCACAACCGAGCCCCACACAAACCACCCAGGAGGCTATCAGAGTGAGAAAAGATGTTCCAAGCAGATCTGACCTACTGAAAGGTAAAAATCGGTGAAAAATCACCCTTCCGTTATGGAGAAGAGTGTTCATGAGGAGCCCTGGTGATGCAGTTGGTTAAGCTGCTAACTGAAGGTTGGCTACTGAAACCCAGCAACTGCTCCGTGGGAGAAAGATACGGCCATCTGCTCCCATAGATATTTGGTCTCAGAAACGATCTGGAACAGTTTTGCTCTGTCCCATAGGGTCACTGTGAGTTAGCATCTATTTGATAGTAATGGGTTTAGTTTTTCTTAATGTTAATATTTGCACTTACATTTTGTTTTTAAGTGAGCTGTTAAGTGTAATATGGTAGGAAGTGAACTGGTATTCTATTAACTGTAGAAAATTATCTGGAGCCACGACTAGTTTGCTCTAGGGAGAAGGAGGCGTACCTGTTGTGCTCTGCAGTGGGTAAGGCCGCCTGTTGGTCCTTTACTTGTAAATGCTGAATTTGTCTAAACAGGCATGGAGGCGGTTTGCTTTGAGGGATAATGCCAACTAAGCTATAGTGTGTAGTAAAGTCTCAAAATATTCAGAGCGAGAAGGACATTGATCCATGTGGAAGAAAGATATTCTTACAGTGTAAGAAGAGTTAAATGAGGTATGTTTTTAAATCATGTGAACAAGTAACTAGAACAATATGCAGAGTAAGGTTCTGGGTCAAGTGGACGGTTGTGAGTGCCACATGAGCTTAGTGAGAATAGCTTGTTCTCAGAGGCCAAGTTTGTACCACCATGTAGGAACAGGCAAGATAAGCAGGCTGTTTCTGTGGGTAGGCAGGAAAATGAGAAGAAAGGTTTATGTGATTAATACTCCCATTATACTCCGACTTTTGTCAGATACTTGTGCCTGGTTTTGGCTATATGGACAATGTAGTACTTATAAGAACATCAGAGTTCATATGAGAGTTTGAAGATGACAAGGACTGGCATAGAAATGAGCTTCAGGAAAAGTAGAAAATTAAAAAAAAAACAGTTTCCAACTTGAAGACAGACTGGTATGGTTAAAATGATGCAGTCATTATTAACTGCATGTTCACTAGTAAGAATCCCTGCTTATTATAATCCAGGCAATTCCAACTCATAGAAAATCTAGAATGTATTCTCCTGTATTATGACCAATCTTTTAAAGAGAATCTAAAATTTCTTTTTAAAAGACGCATGGAAAGAAGAGTAGTTCTTACATGTTTACAAAATTTCTGAATAATGGTGAGGGAAATGCCTTCTTGAAATCTCGAAATTTCCTCCAAATTCCAAAGCTGCCCTTCAGTTTCTTTTTGAGCCCTATATAACTCTGCCATTGAATTGTATTCTGTTTTTCTTATAAAGGTAGTGTAGTGGGTGAGTGATGTAAGTGGCACAAGACAGTGAGAAGTTACATTAGGAGAACAGAGAGCCTGTTACTGACTGTCTGATCTCCAGTTTTATAATTTTACAAGGATGGTGTGTCATAAATTATATTCAATTTTCTTTGATAAGTGTTAATTACTCTACATAATTTTATTTAGGAGTTTCTGTTTTCAATACTGACTTGAAATGCAAGACCTTCTCTTTTTTTATTGTATCTATCTCTATATATTGTCTACCTCTGCCACTTTTCCCTATACTAAATATTTGTGAAATAGACCATTTCTGTATTTGTCAGTTGTTTCATAATAGAATCTGAAGAATCGGATGTAGAGAACAGGATTTAAACATCCTAGACAGTCTGACAGTATGGACTCAATCGTGGGAATGGTGCTAGACCGGGCAGCGTTTTCCTTGGTGATACAGAGTGTGAGTTGGAGTCAGAACCTACTTGATGGCACCTAAGGACAGACAGTATGATAATAGATGTAGAGTAAGAAGTTGTGATCTCAGCCTCATAGATGTGTAGAACACTATATGTCTGCTTAAAAACAGTGTAATTATCACATTCATGTTTGAACCATCAGAACAAGATTTGACAGCTGCAAAGATTCCTCCGGAACACAGCATCACTCTGCAATTTGACTTTCACTTTGAATCCCTTTCCATTATCCTTTATAATAATGATATCAACCAGGTATGGAATAAACTTGTTTAATTAGAAGTTTTGATAGGACTGTTTGTTACAAAACTAATATGTAAACTCATATTGCTTAATGTTGACAATATGTTCTGTAAAATAGAATGTGTTGTGATTTGTATGTTGTGCTAACACTATATTACATATGAGCAGTCCCTGGATAATGAATGTATTCTATTTCTGTTTATTTTTAAATTAAACTTGTATGTAAGTCAGAATAGTTTAAATATCTGTGGCTTGTATATGAGTTGAATGTTTATCTTAGTATGTAGTGTATTGTTCTAAGTATAAAAAGCAGTAAACACTTCCAGATACACGCAAACATTTTTAATATAACAGCAAGAATAAGTGTTTTGATGTGCATTATAAGCATGCAGCCAGACATTGCCTGAGTGGATGTTACATGGCACATGGCTATATATAAGATTAGGACTCTTGATTTAAAATTTTATATAATTTTATTATCTTCCAATCTACTTAAGAATCTTAGGCTTTACAAGTTTCTTATTTTCAAGTTCCTGATTATCCATGATATTTCAGTATTGATTTTGTTTCTATTGAATACATGGTAAGCCTTTTCACGAGTCTGATGTGAAAGGCTGAGTTGTTGTCCAGGACTTTGGACTTTGGAGGGCAGCACACATTCAGAGTGGTACTGTCAGCTGTAGCCTTTGAGCAAGGCAGTCATGTTTATGACTACTCAAGCAATTTGGTTGCCATACACCGCACACACAACTCATGCTTAGAGGGAGATTAAGTTTATAGCAGGAGATTGACCTGTAATTTTTGCCATTTTGATGATTGTTTTAGTACATGCACATTTTACAAATTTGGGTTTATTTTGGTTTCACATTGTGGGCCTTAGCTGAACCAGACAGAACTAGTTTGAAGCCCTAGATTTTTTTTCAATTTTCATGTATGCTTTTCAGCTAACCATTTAAAATCCTTTCAGGAAGGTGGAAGGATGTAAATAAGGATAATTAATGATGATATGTCACATAGTATTTGATTGCACAGTGTTTGATGGCACCACTTTATGATGCACTTTTTAAGATATTTCTGTTTTCTCCTCAATTAGGGTCCCAGCTGACTCATGAACTCTTTAGTTCCCATCACATTGTTTCTCCTGAAATATTTATTAGATTGATTACTTAATTTTTTAAAAATCCTATTTTTAATTGTTTTTACTTACATAGATGTGTAAAATAGATCCTTTTTGCCTATTACCAATTGTTGAATATCAGCATACATGTGCCACATTTTTATTTGTCCTTATACAGAGAGACACATGCATATTATTTCTCTGTTCCATTTATGTGTATTAACATACAAGCTTAAATTTATGCAATCAACTTGACCCTATTATGTAAATTAAGAAATATACATAAAAGGAGTTCAGTAGAGTTTAAGTAATATTGACTCTCTTTCTTGAAAAATATTCTACAGGGTTCCAAACTTTCTTTTCATAATGACCGTTTGCGGATTGGTGAACTCAGACTGCATCTTATGGCCTCAGCAGGAAAAATGTTTAAAGATGGTTCAATGAACGTCAGCCTTCAACTAAAGACGTGCACTCTTGATGACCTCAGAGAAGGCATTGAGAGAGCAACGTCAAGGTTTGTTGCATCTGAATTTGCTGTTCATTTATTCAGCAGCTAGCTTTGCTTCCAGACATTGCTGGCAAATTTTCAAGAGAAGTCAGTTTTCTGCTCATACTTCTTAGTTTGAATTGCATCAAGAATGGAAGTTTAAATTAATGGAATTTTAATAATAAAATAGTATACTGTCTTAAATGGGAAAGTAAAAAACAAGGATTTAAGAGTTACATGTCATGATAATGTGTTTCTAAATCACCCCTTGTAGGCAGAGTTGAATTTTTTCATATATAAAAATGGGGAAAATGGCATGGAGGTGATATCTGACTTCTTCTGCCTGCACAAAGAAGAAGGATAATCCAATTCTACACTAGTGCATAACTGATTTCTATGAAACAGCGTCAGACATGTACCTCTACCACCATCTGTTTTACCATAATCTGACTCCAAATTTATCTCTTATGGCAATCTATTTATCTGCTGGATTTGATAATCCATCACATTGTCATGCAAAACTCACCCACAGATAGTACTCACAATTATCAGTGTTTATTCAGGAAGTTAACACATGAGGACAAGTCAGGAGTAGGAGGCATTAGCAATACAGTTCTTTTGTCTCCAATGCTTTTTCTTAGCTTTGTCTATGGGCATCCTTTTCTGGTTCCTTGCTATCTCAACCTTGTTGCCCCTTGGATTTTGCCCTCCTTGGGAAAGTGTTATAAAGCTCCTTTCGTGTTGATATTTGCCTAGAGTACCCCACCCTGTAAGCTAGTTTCTTGCCTGAAGGCACACTCAGCCTCACTCTTTCTGTGGCCTGAGAGGCACACTTTTCTGCCTTCTGCAGCTGCTGCTCTTGCAGGGGTTTCACATATGCTCTGCTCTCGTGGTTCTTCATGCTCAGATTTTCTCTACCTGCTTCTTAGATGGCCCACTTCCCAGAATGATTTACACTGCTCAATCACATCGGCAGAGTCCTAGACACCCTATTTGATTGTTCCCATTGAGTCATTTGCTGGGAGGTACCAAGACTATGCATAGAAGAGCCCTAAGATGTCACTTCACCCAATATGCTTAAGGTTATAAACCTGTCCTTTTTCTAGTTTATTTTGACCATGTCCCTTAAAATAAATAAGGTTGGTGCATAAAAATAAATAAATAAATAAATAAATAAATAAATAAAGTCTTTAAAATTTCTTTCAGCAGGCTGAGCCCTGGTGGCGTGAGTGGTTGAGTGTGGGACTGCGACCCGCGGGTGTGGCGGTTCAAATCCAGCAGCGGCTCTCAGGAGCAGCACTGGATAGCGCCCACGATCACCAGAGGCAATGATTGCCCCCCTCCAAAAAAATTTCTTTCAGCATTTTAATATAATTGGGATCTGTAGCAAATATATCATGAACCTAAGTTTGAAAGATTATTGATCTTACTATAAAGTGGTAAATATGTAGTTTTAATAATCTTTTTTACTCCTTTTTGAATTATGAGATTCATAATATTTTGAACTTGATTTCTTTTGGAGAAAAAGCGTTGCTACTTAATCTTGAACTCTATTGAATGCAAGCTGGAAAATTGTGAGTCTTTTGTTTTTCTGGGAGATGAGAAAGAAATGTGGCTGGAGTGCTCCTCTGAAACTCACTCTTCAGGTTTGCAGATTTTCTATAGATCTGGTGTAGTTCCCCAGGCCAAAGTGGTAAAGTCCCCCTTCTGTGGGGTAGCCACCTCTTACCAGCTGATGTTATGCTGTGGGAGAACTGTCATTGCAGACACTTGAGAAACAATTTCTGAGTTGAGTCACATTAAATGTTTTTGACTTCGTAGTGTATCTGTTTTTTTCCCTATAGAGTGATACTATCTTTTAAAATAATATAAAGAGGCTGTTTTATAAATTTTGTGGGACCACTTTGATATGTTTTGTTAAGTAGACCAACTTTACTTCTGTCATAATTTGTTTTTCTAGTATTGTGTTCTAATATATTTAGTGATTGCTTAGTAACACAATCTATAATGTGGAAATTAGGAGAGCATGGCTTGGTTGCTAATTGGGTAAGTAGATTCTAGTTCACATTGACCACTTTTCTGTGGAGATTAGAAACTGAAAGTGAAAGAAAGATGATTAAGGTGTGAGGGGAAGTTTTCATCTTTTTAATTATTTTGACAGGAATTTAAAATAATGAATGGAATATATTTTTTTATCAGAATGATTGACAAGAAGAATGACCAGGAAAACAACAGTATGATTAATATAGGCTACAAACAGAACAAAAATGGAAGTCAAATTGATGCTGTTCTTGACAAGCTGTATGTATGTGCCAGTGTGGAATTTCTGATGACTGTGGCAGAATTCTTCATCAAAGCTTTGCCCGAGAGTCCAGAAAATATGGCAAAAGAAACACAGATTTCACTGAGACAGACTGTTCCAGCAAGAATCAAGTCAGAGAAAGGTTAGCAGAATTTATTTTTCTAGATAGCAGCTTCTGTACTTTAATAAAATAGCAAACATGGAAAAAAGAAAAGGTAAATTTAAGGAAATAAAAGATTTTTTAAAAATTTAAATTAATATTCTATGGAAAAAATTTACTAAGCAGATATTTCTTAGAGAAAGGTACGATATTATTATGTTGCATCAGGTGCCAGAAAACCTTTACTTTGGTTTAGACTCATCCAGAAATAGTGTGTTAATCTAGGTCAGTGTTTTGCACCCTATCTGCTATAAGGGAAGTTTTCATTCAGGAAAATATTTTGAAGAATTATAGCATATTGAAAAGGACAGGAACTAACAAACCAAGCAGGTATGAGGAACCTGGGAGGGTCAACCAAGGAAAACTCAAACACCATCTGTCAGTCCTTTTATTCCATGGAACAGTTTGGGAATACCTGGTGTAGGTATACCCTGATGCCACTTCCCCGTTTTATCATTTCCTTGTTCCAGTGTTACCAAGCAGATTAGTGACTTTCTATGTTAAATTATAATCATCTCATGCCAGGCATTTGTTTCTCTGTGTAACCGAGCGAGATTGGAAAGCTATTGTTTACTGGTAATCCCTGAATTATATGTTTTCATTTGTCTTTAATGGTTCTTAAATACATTCATATGGAAATTTGATGTATTTATATACTGCAAATTGTATGGCAGTGACTGAACTTGATAAAGAAGTCAAGTAAGCTTTGACTTCTGCTTTTTCTCAAGGTCTCCTTTTTTCTATCTTGATACTCCCATCTCTACTTTTCCTTAAATCTTCAACATAACATACCATCATGTAACATAAAATAATGCACACTCATGGTTATATATATGTATGTATGTATATATACACATACACAACACACACACATATACAGAGAGAGAGAGAGAGAGAGAGAGAGAGAGAGAGAGAGAGAGAGAGACTTTAATTCTGATAAAAGGGTACTTCAAAAAAGTTTATTTCTGCTAGGTTGAAATAGAGGTCATCTTCTGGATAGGAATCAGTCTGCTTTCTCATACCATCAGCATTTAATAGCCCTTTAAGCTATCCAAACCAAACAAAACCAACCCCCCTTCCAGAGCCGATGACAATTCATAAGGAGCTTTTTTTTTCTCACAGCTGCTGTTGCTCACCACTTATGAGGGTATTTGGTCCTCACAAGGGCACAGGGTACCATCACTCCCTGGGTGCAAGGAGAGCCCTTCGCCACTTCAAAGGACTGCAGAGTCACACTCCAAGAGGAAGAAATATGAGCTAGTTTCCAAAAGGTCCATCATCATGCTGTGTGGCTCGGCCTCTCAATTCATATGATCATATGTACTTTCCAAGGCTGAAAATCTTCACAGGAGCAGACAGCCTTATCTTTTTTCTCGTAGAATGATAGATTTAGATTTAAATTTCTGGTAGATTTAAAGAAGTCAAATTTAAATCTGGTAGATTTAAATTTCTGACCATCTAGTTATTGGCCCAAGGCTTATCTGACAGTTCGTTTTGATGAAACTTGGAGATAACATGAACTTCGGTGACAAGATTCACTTTCAAACTTTTTGGTCTCTTTTATGTTTTTTTCAGATGACTCTGTAAAACCAAATGTGACTTTAAAGGCCATGATCATAGATCCTGAAGTGGTGTTTGTTGCTAACCTGACAAAGGCTGATGCTCCTGCCTTGATAGCCTCATTCCAGTGCAACCTCTCCTTGTCGACATCCAAACTTGAGCAGATGATGGAAGCGTCTGTGAGAGACCTTAAAGTGCTCGCCTGCCCTTTTCTCAGAGAAAAGAGAGGGAAAAACATCACTACAGTAAGAACTACCGTACAGCCTAATCTAGGCTCCAAGAGTGGCAGACATGGTTGATTGTTCTAATTCTAGAATGTATGAGCTCTGCAGGACTTAGAGTTGATTTCCTACCACTTGGGGTTTTACAGACAAGGATGCAAAGTTCCAAAGTGGTTAACGAACTTACCCATGTCTGTCAGGGGGAAAGCTGGGGATTAGCTCCACAGGAATGTTCTTTCCATTCTGGCCTTTACTCATGAATAGAGTGGCATTCTCCTGCAATGAATAGAGTGGTATTCTCCTGCAGCTCAGCATTCTTTACTATCTGTGTCTTTTGTCCATACGTAGAGAATTATTGAATGAATAAGTAATAAAATATTTAAGCTTAGAATTAAAAATAAATTGGATTCATGTGACCAAAAGAAATTTGTGTTCTGTTCCTATTATAAGTTAACTTTAAAAATGGCAACAATTAAAACATTAAGAAAAAAGGAAAGTTAAATTCAATTGTGTTTTCATATTATTGAAAGATACCATTTTAATAACAACATAGTTGCCATACAATTTTCTTTTAGTGTTAAATTGGGCAATTTTTGTAGAAAGGATTATTATGTTATGCAACTTGTCTGCAGTATAATTCAAAATTAAATTTGTAGGCAAACTTAACAAAAAGACATGCAGTTCTGGGCTTTGTCCACACTTTATAATAAAATATTATTTGGTAGGATCCTTTTCTGTCACACATCATTAAAAGGTCATTAATTAATTAATTATATGCTCATTCTAACTTTTTGTTTTTTAAAATCATTTTGGGGGGCTTTCTTCAACACTTTTGCCTATGCACAGAGCATCATGGAATGCCAATTTAATAGACCAAAGTGTTCTTACATTGAGAAATACTTGAGTGGAGGTCCAGTGCCCATCTGTGGCCTTAATACCAATCGTCTAAGAATATGTATGTAGATCTATTTCCCCATCATCATATATAAATCTATTTACCTTTGGTGAAGAAAGCTGATGGTGCCTGGCTATCAAGAGATACAGCATCTGAAGGCTTGGAGGCTTGGAAGTAAACAGGTGGCCATCTGGCTTAGAAGCAACAAGGCCCACATGGAAGAAGCACACCAGCCTGTATGATGACAAGGTGTGAAGGGATCAGTTATCAGGCTTCAAAGAACTAAAAATCATAAAGTTACATGTCCACCTTCCTGATATGATCGCTGATGACAGATGTGTGCATAGGAAAATGTGGTGAAGTAAGCTGATGGTGCTTGGCTATTAAAAGAGGGGTTGTAAGGAGGCGATGAGCCAGTCAAGGTACAGTGTAGCAACAATGAAATATGCAACTTTCCTCTAGTTCTTAAATGCTACCCTCCCACCCACTATCATGATCCCAATTCTACCTTACAAATCCAGCTAGACCAGGGGATGTACATTGGAGTTGGAAACATGGAGAATTCAGGGCAGATGAACCCTTCAGGACCAGTGGTGAGAGTGGTGATACCAGGTGGGTGGAGGGAAGGTGGAGTAGAAAGGGGGAACCAGTTACAAGGATCTACATATAACCTCCTCCCTGGCGTATAGACAACAGGCAAGTGGGTGAAGGAACACATCGGACAATGGATGATATGACAAAATAATGATAACTTGTAATTTATTAAGGGTTCATGAGAGAGGTGGAGTGGGGAGGGAGGGAAAATATGGGGAGCTGGTACCAGGGGCCTAAGTAGAAAGAGGATGTTTTGAGAATGATGATGGCAACAAATGTACAAATGTGGTCTACATACAATTGATGTATGCATTGATTGTGATAAGAGTTGTGTGAGCCCCCAGAAAATGATATAACTTTGCCTATATACTTGCCTGCATTTAGGCCTCTATAAATTCCCTTTGCCTTCCAGTTCTTTCCTCTATTTTCTTTTACTTTCCTCTTGTCCCACTATCATGCTAAGCCTTCAACTGGGTTTCAGTAATTTCTCTCTGTTATATTACTCTGGATCAAACCCTATCAGGCCTGTCACCCACATTTTAAATGATTTTGGATCACTTGTTGTTCCCTTATCCCTTGGTTGGTCAACAGCACCTCCTTCCCCCATCTCCCCATCTCACATGTCCCCTAGAAACCATCAGTCTCATTGTTTTCTACTGTAGACTGTTCATCCAGTCTAGATAGATTTTCAGAGATAATAATATATACAAAAAAACACAGGACATCGAAAGATGAAGCGACAAAAGAAAACAAAATGATGACAACAAGAAAAAAAAAACAATGTCCAGAAAAATATATATAAATAAGTAAAAATATAAAAATAATAACAACAAAAGAAAAATCTGTAAATAGTTCAAGGTCGGTTCATTGACTTCCATGAGTGTTTCCTCCCCCACCCGGTTGAGTCTAATGGGGTGCCCCACCCTGGCCCCAAAGTATATCCTTGGAACTCCCCTGGGAACTCCATGCTCTGCTTCCCCTGCTGCTCTGTTATATAGCCTTAGTCTTTTGCCATGGTGTGTGGGGTCATACCAGGTACAGTGCTGACCCTGCTTCTCCATTGTTGTTCCTGTAGGGCCTTAGGTCAGTGAGGGATGCTGTGTTTCATAGTGGGGTCAGCCATATGGTCATATCTGTGCATTGGCTGTTCTGAGTGGGGATATCTTTCTCAAGGCTTGGTGGACCAGGATGCACTCCACTCTCTCTTTTGCTCTTGTGTGCTCTGGTCAGACATGTCCCTCTCCCTGAGCAGCAGTTTCATCACTGTCCTCCAAAGCAAACTCTCCTGGGGGAAGGGCAGGTGTCCCTGTAGTTTGGATTGGGACTGAGACTTCAGACCCCTCCATTAGTTCCCCGCTCCATGCCCTCATGCTGAATTCACATCCTGGAACACTGGGTTTAAGTTTGGTCCCTCTTTCCCTGTGGAAATATAAACAATACGCTCTCCTTGGGTGGGTTAGTGCCCCATTCAGCCACTACACAAAGCCATCTCCCCCAGTCCGTCAGTTCGCTACCATATGTATGGATTTGGTCTGGCCCCTGGCCTCCCCCCAGGAATTTCTGTATACAGTAGCTTTTTCCAATGCCCGTTTTGCATTTTTTACTTCAGCGGACTCATGTTGTACTTGTCCTTTTGCGCTTGGTTTCCATCACTTAGCATAACTTCTTCTAGTTCTTCCCATGCGGTGATGTGCTTTATGTACTCATTACTGCTTTTCAGCCATTGTGTATGTGTACTACAGATTTTTTTTGGAAATAAGGAAAAGATTTATATACAAGAGGAACAGGACATTGAGCCCAGTCCAGTTCAAAGTCGTAAGTCCGATATTAACCCATATGCCTGAAATCAGTCTATAAAGTCTCCTTCCGACTCACAAAGTCACAGGTCAGTGGGTGCAGAATCCCAGCGCTGGCAGGGATCTCCACATGGCCCCTCACTTCCAGGACTCAGGGTCTATCAGCAGCAGAAGCAACTCATCGCTGGCAGAGGTCTCCATGTGGCTGCCCCAGCTTCAGAGGTCTGGCGCCATCAGGGCAGGGCCGTGTGGTCTCTCCGCCGGCTTCTCCAGCTTCTCGAATGCTGCCATCTTGTCTTGTCCGTCATTCGTCTCTCTGTACTACAGATTTTTAATCCTTCCCTCTGTTGATGGAAATTTGGATTGTTTCAAGCTCCTTGCAATTATGAACTGTGCTGCAATGAACATGGGATTGCTGGGTTGAATGTTAGCTCAATTTCATCTGTTTTAGATATCGCCAAATCGGTTTTCATAGTACCTGTACATACCTAGAGGTCCACCAGCAGTGGATTGCATACTAACTTCTTTGTAGATTAGTAGTATCCTGTACAATTGTCCATTCATTTTATGTGCAAGGGTGCTTTGCTTTTATTCTTCAGACATGAAGGCATTCAAACTTCATAAAAAAACAAAACGAGCTGAGCCTCGGTGGTGTAGTGGTTGTGTGCAGGCCTGGCCCACAGGGTTGATGATTCAAATCCAGCAGCAACTCTCCAGGAGCAAGGCTGGGCTTCCAGTCCCACCAGGGCAGTGATGCAAAAGAAAAACAAAACAAAAAACAAAAACGAATTCACTGCTCTTAAGTTACTTTGACTCATAGCTACATTGTAGGACAGAGAGGAACTGGCCCTGTGGTTTTCTGAGACTGGAAGTCTTTCTTCTGGTGGTGGAAAGCTTCAGTTTTCTTTGACGGAGCACCTGGTTCAAGCTATTGATCTTGTGGTTGGCAGTCCAATATGTAATCCACTACACTGCCATTGCATTGGAAGATTTGATGTTTATTCTTATAAGGACCTTACACGATACTCAAGATTGACTGGCTACTCACCTGGAAACTATTCATTTATCTACTGTATCTTCTGTGGGGAAGATTTCTAAAAGTAGTTTACAAACAGGCAACATTTACAAAGTATTTTAGCAAAGGGAAACATTTTGAATGTTTGGTAGTAAATAAATAGCATTATCTAAACATTCTAAACATTCAGGATAATGAATTTGATGAGAACAGCCTAAATTTCCTTGAGCCCTATTTACAGATCTACCATAGTTCAGAAGAGGCCCCCAAACTACAGAGTCTTAGATAGTTTGCCTTTTGACAATCACTAATGGCTCCAACTTATGTAATATGTGCTTCTTGTAAGGGTACATTATGTAAATAATGAGTTTTCGAAGGAAAGGTGACATTACTAAGGAATGTGAATTTCATTTATTTCTAGGTCTTACAACCTTGCTCCTTATTTATGGAAAAATGTACCTGGGCTTCTGGGAAACAAAATATCAACATTACAGTCAAAGAATGTATAATTAAGGTTAGTGCCTACTGTGTTCTTTAGGTGAAAATGAATTCTAGCAGTTTTGTACATTTCCATTTAGTATTTTTTCCCCAGAAAAATTTAACAGGTTTATTTATTTTTGATGTGACTTTCATAGTAGGCAATTAAATAGCACTGGGATCAAAATTCTCTCTGTGTGATGCAAATATTTATTTTCATTTAAACACACACACATAAGAACAGGATGGTTTTCCTCTGGTATATTTGTGTGTACATGTGTATCACAGAGGACAGGTTGGAGGCAAGTAGAGATGGGAGAAGAGGAGAAAAGAAGAAATGATGGAAATGAGATTGTTATTAGCTTATTTTCATAAGTCACTTTAGCTTTTACTTGAAGTGTAATATGATTGAATTTAGTAACAATGGAATCAATGTTTTATTAAACTTACAAAATATTTATAAAAATGAACCAGCATACAGTAGAAATAAATTAGTGGGATTTATTCAAAGAAATAAGAAGTAGTCATCGAGGGATAAAAACTCCTGAATTTGCTTGCACATCCTCTGAGGCACCTGTTTAGATGGTGTATGGATTATCCTCCCCTTTATTTGCATATAAATTTATTTATTCATCGGGCTGAGCCCTGGTGGTGTAAGTGGTTGAGTGTGGGACTGCGGCCTGTGGGCTTGGTGGTTCAAATCCAGCGGCGGCTCTCAGAAGCAGTGTTGGGTAGCTCCCACAACCACCAGAGGGCAGTGATGCCCCCCCCAAAAAAAACAAAAACAAAAGCAAAAGTTTATTTATTCACCAAGCAAACATTTTTGAATTCTCTTACTCATAGAAATAAAAAGAATGTCCTATAGAAGGCATTCGGAGATACATAGTACCTGCTTTTAAGGAATAGTTGGGAAGAAGAAGTAAACCAGCAATTGCAGTTTGTCGTGCTTGAAGCATACATTAATAAAATACACAAGAAGCACAGAAAAGGGCCTCAAACCCAGACCAAGAAATCAGAAGAACTTTTCTTGAGGAGAGGCTGCTTGAACGGAATTTTGAAAGTGCAATTGTTAGCTGAGCTAGGAAGGGGAGGTGGCTATTCAGATAGAGCCAACAATACATATAAGGAGAGAGATGTGAGAAAATTCTTTAAGGACTTCCAGAGGTTTAGTTACATGTATGCCTGGAAAGAATGGTGTAGAATTATAGGTGGCAGGAAATAGAAGGACATAGCTTAGAAGGAAATCTGGGAAGCAGTGCATGCTATATCTCTCTTTTGTAATGAAATCATAATAGAGCTATAATATGTTAAGTAAATTAGGGTTGTGAGAAGTGAACAATAAAGGTATCTATGTAAGTTGTCCCAGTGTTTTTTGATATTGGGGAGCATTGGGTAACCGACTAAATAGAGGCATCAAGCCACAAATAGCTTTGTGCATTAAGATAAGTGAATTTCCATTTTTCTCCTGAAATTTGTGGGGAAATTTGTGTTGAAGATGTTAAGCATAGCACTGCTTTGCCCTCCTGTGGGATTTAGAAGAAGCCTGCCTGTGTCAGGAGGGAGGTAAGCCGAGTGACTATCGAGTGGACATCAGAAAATGACATCCTGCCGAGCTAAAGCACAGTGACAGGGATGAGCACTGAGAGCAGATTCCATCATGAAGTTCGCTGACTCATGCGTTTGTGTACTTTCTCTTTATGTTTCTTTGCTTTCCTTAGTCCTGAATTTAGTATATTTACTTTTTTTTTGGTGGGCATCACTGCGTCTGGTGGTCGTGGGTGCCACCCAGTGCCGCTCCTGAGAACCACTGCTGGATTTGAACCGCCAAGCCCGCGGGCTGCAGTTCTGCACTCAACCACTTACGCCACCGGGGCTCAGCCCAGTATATTTACATTTTTAATTAGTTGCTTTAAATCTTATCCAGACAGAATTTATTCTTGGATTTCTTTTTAAAAAGGTTTCACCCATAATACTTAATACTGTGATGACAATCATGGCTGCGATGTCTCCAAAGACAATAGAAGATGAGTCCAAAAATACAGCTAAGGAAATGGCAACTATTTGGGGCATCACATCGATTGATGATTATAATGCCTGGTTTCTTGGTGTTGACACGGCGACAGAGATAACTGAGAACTTCAAAGACTCGGAATGTTCGATGGCAGAGGAAAACTGTGTCGTTGTTGTGGAATCCATTCAAGTTACTTTGGAATGTGGCCTAGGACATCGAACTGTTCCTTTGTTGTTGGCTGAGTCTAAGTTTTCAGGCATTATTAAGAACTGGACTTCCCTCATGGCTGCCACTGCTGATATGACACTAGAGGTATGTTCATGCCATTTAGTACCTCAGAGTCAACTTTTTGAACGTACAGAATTCAGTTCATAAACCTTGTTTGTTCAGGGTCATAACAAGTATGGATGTGTGAAAAGGCAATATGCTTGACATTCAGTGTATGGATGGGACAGTATTGTTTACTGGGTAATTAATTTTTAAAAATTATTTTGAGAAGTAAGGTAGGACAGTAAAAGAAAATAAACGTTCTTTGTGTGTATGTGTGCATGTGTATGTTTCTGTTTATCTAAGTGCGATTTTATATTGTCAATAGCTTAGCCAGTTATTTGTATCATTATGTTGTCACTTAAGCTGTTTCTTTCCTACTGATACTAGGAATACCTTGTAGTTAAAGTATTCTCGTTTATTTCTGCGCCTTTCCAGGTTCACTATTACAATGAGACCCATGCTGCCTGGGAGCCCCTGATTGAGAGAGTGGAGGGGAAAAGACAATGGAATTTAAGGCTTGATGTAAGGAAACCATAACATGTCTTTTTGTAGAACAAAACTAAACGTATTTACGAGTACTCTTCAGTTTATTGCTTGTCACAATGTGCTTCAGGATTTCTGAGGTTCTTTTAGGGGGACATAAGGTCAAAACTTTTTGTCATTGTATTCAGACATAATTATTGTCCACCTTATGAGTACATAGTGAATTTTTCCAGAGACTCCTTGCATGTGATGTTGCCATAGGTTAAATGCATATGCAAATAGAAGAATCACCTTTTTAAAAGTCAGATATGAAGACTTTTGTCAATGCCTCTTCTCACCATATTAAAAGAAAAAAATATAGTTTTATTTTATTAAAATTTTATGTCTGTAAGCGGAGAGAGGATGTTTTGAAAGTGATGATGGTAACAAGTGTGCAAATGTGGTCTGCATACAATTAATATATTTATGATCATGATGGGAGTTGTATAAGCCCCCAATAAAATGATTTATTAAAAAAAAAAAAGGAGGGGGAAAAAGGAACTTATACCAAGGGCCTAAGTAGAAAATATTTGGAAATGAAGATGGCAACATGTGTGCAAATATGCTTGTTACAAATGATGTATGGAATATTATAAGAGCTGTGAGAGTCCCCAGTAAAATCACTGGGAAAAAACCCACATATATAAGCCTTGCAAAGCTGTAATAAAGTTAGATCTGTGCCACTGGGGAAAAATTTTTTTAAATTTATGTTGAAGTATAATTATTATTTTAAGTGAATATTCAAATTTTAATACAGTAAGCACTAATAGCTGTGTGGTATGTGTGTGTATATGTGTGTGTGTTTTGCATATATATATAAATGAAATTACTTGTGTGTGTGCATATATATATATATAAATGAAATTACTTGGTATCCTCAGTAATTTTTAAGAAAATTAAGAGATTCCAAAGATGAACAAATGTGAGAATCTATGTTTTAATTCATTAATTCTCTTCATAGTATACTTCGTGAGCACAGCTTTGAATGCTAGATAAGGAAGCACCTTTTTTTTTTTTAGGAAGCACATTTTTTTATAGGTGAATAGAAACATGAATTATACTGTTAACAGTTGTCACAGGACAGCGTGGCTGAGGAGCCATACACACAAATTGACTCAGCAGATTTTTATTTTTGAGATGTGAAGTCACTTTACCTGTGTCCCCATTTTCATTTCAATGAAGTAGAAGCAATTTTTCTGCCATAGAGAGGCTAGTAAAGCATGTTTTAGAAGGCTTTTACAAATGCTTTTAGATTTAGAACAAATGCTCTGAGAGAAGCTGGTAGCTAGTGTTTGAGAGCTTCCTTATCCTACTACTTGTTTGTAAGTGTTACTGGTAAATAGTATAGAGAAAGAGACTGGTATTTTCAGATGACACCAAAAGTAAGGGCTAGTTAGGCTTCAGAGTCATCTTAGACTACTCACCAATTCATAATCGCCAATTAGACCACACTGGATAAATACCTGTCCTCTGAGGAATGCGACAAATATATTTGACAAATGAGACAAATATATTTGTTTTACTAGTTGACTCTGAGAAAATAGTTTGGTACTTACATGGGATTATTTGAAACATTTCCCCACGAATGGGCTATACACTGAAAGAATTATGGAATTCTGACCTGTGTGAAAACATAATAAAACAAAAAACTTTGCTGCCGATAAGAACATCTTTGAAGGCTAGACGTTTGAGGTGTAAGGTGGTCAGTGTAGTTCAGGAGAATTTAACTCTGTGATATTAATTAGCTCATAATTGAAAATATATTGCTTAAATAACATATGTATATATATATATATTTTTTTCTATAGGTGAGGAAGAGCCCAGTTCAGGATAAAAATTTCATGCCAGGAGATGACTTTATTTATCTACCTGATCCACAAATGGCTATTTACATTTCTTCAGGAGATACAATGAATATAACCATATCCAAAAGTACCCTCAACGTTTTCAGCAATTTAGCAAAAGTATGTTTGGTATTTGCTTGGAATAGTATGTCAGGTGTAAATCTAAAAGAAAACATGATTTTGTGTTTGTCACTAAAACTGTCTTAAAAAGTATCTAGTCTTTGTTTTATCTTTGAGTATAAGCATATTGGCAAAAAATCATTGTATTGTCCTGTTCCCTTTCAGGGTTTTTCAGAGGGCACTGCTGCTACTTTTGACTACTCCTTAAAAGACCGGGCTCCTTTTACTGTAATAAATGCTCTAGGGATTCCCATCAAGGTGCAGTCCAACCGAAATCTTAGAGCCCTGGGTTCCCCTGAGAAAAGTGATATCTATGATGTTGACATCAGGCAGAGTTTGGAATTGGAATATACCAGCCCTGAACCTTTACGGCAAGGGAAACTCTCTGTACTGAGCCGCCAAGAAAGCTCCTTTTTCACGCTAACTTTTGGTATGCTATATTTCTTTAATTTTAAGAGTGTTTTTGGAATTGGTGTGAGCTTATTTTTGCTAGATTAACTACCAAAAATACTTAGCTATAGATAACTGGGTGAAAGAACTTTTAAAGTCTTAAAACAGTTGCTGAACTCATTTTCTTTTTAAGTTTGTGATGTTTTAAGTTGATTAGTTTATTTGGGTGGCCAAGTGAAAGGTCAACAGTTCAAAACCAACAGCTGCTCTGTGGGAGAAAGATAAGGCTTGTAGTCTTCTAAGGAGTTACAAACACTAAGCCTGCAGGGAAAGTTACACCAGACCCTACAGAGTCTGCATTGAGGCAATTGAGTTTGGTAGGTTTTTAAACAAACTACAGCCAGCCTGGATGGTGTGGAGAGTTTTGTGTCGGGCTGCTGGAATGCAGGGTCAGCAGCTCAAACCCACCAGGTGAGGCTCTTTGCTTCCTTCAGGATTTGCAACTGAGGAAATTCTATAAAAGGTTACTATGAGTTTAGAATGGACTCAGTGGTAGTGCCTTTGGGGCTTGGGTAAGTTTTATGGCCTCAAGAAAAACTGTTATGGGTCAACAATTTTGTAATAACAGTTGGTTTTCTTTTTTCACTTTCTCTGCCTCAGAAGGGGAGCCCCGGTGGACATAGGAGGTTATGCATTGGGCTGTTGACAGCAAGGTCAGCAGTTTAAAACCCCCCAGCTGCTCTCTAAGAGAAAGATGAGGCTTTCTGCTCTCAGAAGGAGAAAGGTAGTTTTACTCTGTCCGATAGGGTCGCCATGCGTGAGAATCTGCGCCGTAGCAGTGGTTTGGTCAGGTATCTTAGAACATTTCAAATAGTGTTGCTTTCTAGTCATGAAGATAATGCTACTCTTTTGAGTTTCTGTGATTAATTTTGTCATAGAGAAATCTAGTAAGTTAATTTTTGGAATTCTTTTTACTTATGCTTCGTCTCAGTACCCCGTGGATACTCAGAAGTTGCAAATATCCCTGTTGTCAGGCCTGGACGGAGACTGTATAATGTGAGAAATCCCACTGCCAGTTTTAGTGACTCCGTGTTAGTACAGATTGATGCAGCTGAAGGAAATAAAGTAATCACCGTTCGCTCTCCCCTCCAGGTAAAGTCCTGCATGTCCCTTTAAGTATGCCAAGATGTCATTTATATGTTAGCTGAATTTTATGGGTAACAGCAATACTTTATCAAGCCATTGCTGAAAATTGGGAAATAATTATAAAAGACTGAAATGATTTTTATCTCCTAGTTAGTTTGCTTTTGTAATAATCTTTCCTTTAAATATCTGATAAACTGATGTTATTAATTTAAAGTCCATTTGTGTTGTCTCCTGGGTTTAAAATAATAAGCTTTAATATATATTCCTTTAAAGATTCAGAAGTTAAGCATACTGTGATTATGGTTGGTTACAGAGTAGGGTAAAGTAACTATTCTTTTATATTCCGCCTAGGAGTGTGCTTTTTAAGTATGGGTGAAAGAATTTTCATACACATTTAAAAAGAACATATAACATCTTAATATGCTTAAATATTTTCCCCTACTTTTTAAGGCTTTGTCCACTTCTCTTCTGTGAATTATTATATGCTTCAGTTAGCTGAAGGACATTTCCTCCTGTGTTAACATTATTGGACATGAAAGAAAAGAGTTACAATGTTGGCTATATTCATTTCTTATTTGTCATCAGCCCCACCCCAGATACTACATAGTGTCAAGAAAAGAGAGGTTTGCTACCTTTTGTCATATATATATATACACACACACACACACATATACATACACACACATATATATGTATTTTACTTACTACATGGTCATGGAGAGAAGACGGTAGAGAAAGTATTCTGACTGAAAAGGATTCTAACCAAAATCTAGCTTGTATTTGAAGTATAGATAGCATTTTCATATACAGGGCATGTGATTGTACTAATAATTTTCGACTCTCACTTTAAACATCACCATTAACACTTGTACTCACACTCAACATATGTACTCACACTCACCATCATCAAACCTAATTTATAGAGCAGAGTAGAACTGTCTTTATGAGTTTTGGAGACAGTGACTCTTTGTGGGAGTTAAAAAGCCTTAATGTTCTCCTGCAGAGTGTCTGGTGGTGGTTTTGAATTACTGACCTTGCAGTTAGTAGCCCAAATTGTAATCATTATGCTAGCAGGTCACCTCTTGGCATATTTAACTTTGATATATCCTAAAAAAATAATCACTTGCCAGTCAACATATCTTTTAATATTGAGTCTGGAACTTTATAGATTTAAAAGTATTTTTATATAACTCACATAGTTTTCCTTTTAAATTCTTAACAGTTTCTATGTCTTCTTTTGTCCAACAGATTAAAAATCATTTCTCTATTGCATTTATCATCTATAAGCTTGTTAAGAATGTTAAGCTACTGGAGCGAATTGGAGTAGCCAGACCCGAAGAGGAATTCCATGTTCCATTAGATTCTTATAGGTAGACACTTCCTTGAATATACTAAGCTTTAAACAGTTCCTAAGATATATACACACATATTTATATTTGAATCTTTGACTTAAGAGATCTGTATTCTGGGGGTTAACTCTTCTTTTTCATTTGAAGATATATAAAACCATTTTTAAGACAGTTGATTTTTTTTTAAATGGGAAAATGCATTTAAATTACTGTTATCAAATTAACTATGTAAATTTCTCTCTTTTATCCTCAATGGACTCAAATCATGTCCTAACCCCTCCTTTTTTGGGTATTTTAACAGATTTATTGACAATAGAACTCATGTACCATAAAATTCAGCGGTTCAGACAGATTAAAAGAGCTGTGTGATCACTATCATGATCTTGTACTCATCATTATTAGCTCCTCTCTATTCACCAGCCTCTCTACTCTAACACCAAGAAACTATTAATTTCATTACTGTCCCTGTAGATTTACCTACCGTAACCTCATTGCTGTCTGCAGTGACCTACTTTTCAGTATACCTTGGGAACAAGACATTCACATCCCTGGCCAGTGGTCCCCAGAAACTCATTGGAGACTTAATTGTCCTGGGGAGTCTTTCACTGTTATCCATAGCCTTTTGCAAACCAGATGCTCAGAGTTTAGGTTTTAATATGATTCCCTTCTGTAATCTTGGACTTTATTATTTTATAGTCCTTAGCTCTCACAGGCTAGTGTGCTCCCTCTGTATGACAGCTGACACCCCATTGTTTTAAGACAAACCTCTTATTGTATATTGATGCTTCTGAGTGTTTAAATGTCTATTTTTGTTAGATGGCCTTTGTATTTGAATTTTTTTAAGTTACCATTTTGTACAAACACATTTTAACCCTGGAAATTTATGGCATTTATTAGCTATGTGACCATAGGCAAACTTTTAACCTTTCTTAGCTATGAAAATAAGAATAACTATACGTATGTTGTAGAGTTTTATTTAATTAGATTCTTATTTAAGATACTTTTTATTTTTTTCTTCAAATTGCCCTCTTTTTCTGTAGATGTCAGTTGTTTATTCAGCCAACTGGACTCTTAGGTCATCAGTACAACACATCCACCACCTACATTTCTTGGAAGGAAGAACTTCACAGGAGCAGGGAAATCAGATGCATGCTGCAGTGTCCATCAACAGAAGTTAATTTCCTACCGCTCATAGTGAATACGGCTGCTGTGCCTGATGAATTAAGCTATATTTGTACACATGGGGAAGACTGGGATCCAGCATACATTATTCATCTTTATCCTCCCCTTACTTTGCGTAATCTTCTCCCATATTCTCTAAGATATTTACTAGAGGTATGTCTCCTATTTTGTTTGACTTTTATTGTTGCACTAGGTAGACTATCGTTTTGTTTCTGTGTCTTTTAGGTGAGGTCATCGTTTTATATAGTTGGTATTTATAATGTTAATAATAGCTGGTGCAGCATGCACAGTGTTTCAGGCCTGGGTGCTGTCCATGTAGTACCTCATTTGCTCCTCACTGAGGTAGATTTTACTTTTAGACCTACTTTACAGATAGAGAAACCTAATCAGAAGGGTCCAAGTGACTTGCTTAATATCCGATGGCTACTAAAAGTTGGACAGGAATTTATTGGCAGTATGGATCCTTGCTTCAAACACACTGCTGTATTGGCCATAAATTGAGGTGCATAATCATTTTCTAGTATTTTTAGAGCTGTAGTGATGTGGTGGGCTGCACATTTGGTTGCTAGCCACAGGCACAGGCACAGCAGTTCAAAACCACCAGCTGCTACAAGAGAGAAAGTTGAGGTTTTCTCTGTCACATAAAGATTTGCAGGCTTAGAAACCAAATGAAGCAATTCTATTCTTTTAGGGTCTTTGAGTCAGAATCAACTCATTAGCAATGAGTTTCTTTTTCTTCTTTGGTAAGCAAGATTCTGTTAACCAAACGGATAAGGAAAAAAATCAGATGAGAAAACATTTTGGTATAATTTAGAAACCATGTATTTTAAACTAAATATTATGATTATTTGGTTTCAGGCTCTAATGAAAATAAAAGTAATTACTGGTTACTTCAGGAAATTAAAAAATGTATAACATATAGTATATTCACAGCAATAGAGTATGATAAATATTTTGAAGTTTCTATGTACCACAAGATTGTAAAATTCCAAAGTCTGGAAAGAGTATGTGGAACCTGTTTTTAATTTGATAATGAACCATCCGGTGTTGTGGAGATGGAACTTATTGAAATGGTTGAAATTTGTATTTGTACAAGAGCACCTTTCAAAAAGGAAGTCTGATTTATTATTTTGTCTATCATACATCTAAAAACTATTATCATTTATTTACATAGTAGTCAGAATAGTTTGACATTACTTTTCTTACATCCCAGTCATATAAAAACCTATGTTGTGTTAATAGATGATGAAGTTGAAGCCAGGCAGTTAAGTGGCCCATTAAATGACATGAAAACAGCCAAGGTTTCTGACTGCAGCCTTTGATTCTTCGTTTGGATCTTATTTCTTCTCAGTCTTAATAGCATTAGTCTGCTTAGGACTAAGAGAGTTTCTGTCTGAAGCTGTGTTACAATGTTTTCTTTAAGTCTGTTATAACTATTAGGCATTTGTAACATGTAAGCATGGTACTTTGAGGTGTACTTGGCAGGTTATATGCCTCTGTGTAAAATACAGATTTTGCTATTCAGGTTTTTTTTTAAAAAGTCACTAAATGGAATCAATGTTTATTTTCAGGGAACAGCAGAAACCTATGAGCTAGCAGAAGGCAATGCTGCTGATGTTCTGCATTCGAGAATCAGTGGAGAAATAATGGAATTAGTCTTGATGAAATACCAGGGCAAGAATTGGAATGGACATTTCCGCATAAGTGATACACTCCCCGAGTTCTTCCTTGTGTGCTTTACTTCTGACTCTGCAGAAGTAATGACACTTGACTTGTCAGTACATGTCAGGTGCACCAGCAGCCGGATGGTGCTGTCCGTCTTTAGTCCCTATTGGCTCATCAATAAGACCTCCCGGGTTCTCCAGTATCGCGCAGAAGACATCCATGTGAAACATCCGGCGGACTTCCGGGATATTGTTTTATTCTCATTCAAGAAGAAGAATATTTTTAGGAAAAATAAGGTGTGCTTTTATTCATGTAGCAAGTTAAAATAGATAGGTTCCTAATCTGGGGCAGTGAGGCCCTTGCCTTTCTTGGCACCATGTTTACCTGTTTGCATTGTGCCACTGGTGTGGATTTGGCCCCAGGGAAATGTAAGTCAATCACAGTTCAGTGAGGTGTTTGCAACTATCAGGTTTCTTGAGCTTGAGACCCTAGTGGCCCAAGAACTACTCTTGTTCTGAAGTAGTATCAAAGAGAAGCTCAGCAGGTAACAGTTAATGCTTGGCTAGTTACTGAATGTGTAGTGGCTGGAACCCACCTAGGAGCTCTTTAGGAAAAAGAATTGGTGATGCGTTTATGTAAGGATTAAAAAAACCCAAAATATTTATAAAGTATTGTGGCACCAAATGAACATTGGTCCGCCACTCAAATACTTCCTCAATACAAGAGCAATTTTTTTTTTGCATCACTGCCCTCTGGTGGGAGTAGGAGACCCAGCCTTACTCCTGGAGAGCTGCTGCAGGATATGAGTCACCAACCCAGTGGGCCGCAATCCCAGACACAACCACTACGCCACTGGAGTTCAGCCAACATTTTGTTCTTCTAACATGGTACTTTGTGATGTTCACCTTCCCTGACACAATCGCTGAAGACAAAATGGATGCATCAGCAAATGTAGTGAAGAAAGCTGATGGTGCCTGGCTATCAAAAGATATAATATTTGGGGTCTTACAGGCTTGAAGATAAACTAGTGACTGTCTAGTTGAGAAGCAACAGAGTCACTGGCCAGAGTGATCATGAGGTGTCAATGGGATCAAGTATCAGGCATCAAAGACAGCAAACAAATAAAAATAATATCCGTGTGAATGAGGGGGAGGGCAAAGTGGAGACTCAAAGCCCATCAGTAGTCAGTTGGACACCCCTTTTCAGAAGGGCCACAAGGAAGAGAAGAGCCAGTCAGTGTGCAGTATAGCACCAATAAGATACAACCTTCCTCTACTTCTTCAATGCTTCTTACCCCCCACCCCACTACCATGACCCCAATTCTGTCTTTCAAATCTGGCTAGCCCATAACATGTATACTGGTACACATAAGAGCTTAAAACACAGGGAAATCCAGAACAGATAGATACCTGCCACCACCCCCCCCTCTGCCTCCGCTCCACCAGGAGATGGACAGCAGAAAAGTGAGTGAAATGAGACAGTGGTCGATATAAGACATGAAAAAAATTTATAAATTATCAAGGGGACATGGTGGGGGGAGGGGAATGAGCTGATGCCAGGGGCTCAAGTAGAAAGAAAAATTTTTGAAAAGAATTAGGACAACATATGTACAGATGTGTTTGACACAATGGATATATGTATGGCTTTCATAAGAGCTGCAAGAGCCCCCAATTAAAAAAAAAAAGCAAAATGAAATAATACTTCAAATTTCCAATCATCAAATGAATTTGTGTAATAGATTATGAATTGTGATGCTAATCATGAGGTCAGCAGTTGGACCCTTCCAGTCACTCATCAAGAAAGTGATGAGGCTTTCTGCTCCCGGAAAGATTTACAGCCTAGGAAACCCAGCAGCACAGCTCTACTTTGCCCTGCAGGATTGCCGTGAGTCCTCACAGATGACTGCTAGGAAAACTCCTACCTGGGGCAGGTCACATGGCTTGTGAAGCAGAGTTGGAATCAACTCAGTGGCACCCAACGACGAAAACCTTTTATGAAATGGTACATGGAAAGACGCAACAGTGAAGTCTGGCTTATAGTACTTGAACCCCTCCTGTGAAAGAAGCAGTAAGATAGGCATTAGGAGAGGAGTTAGATTCTTAAGCCTGGCCCTAATTTCTCATCCCTCTTAGTTCCCCCTTCTCCTATTTTGGTATTTGTAACGACCACAAAGTGTTCACGTATAGGCAGGGTCCTCTTCCATACTTTTCTTTCTCTTTGACTTCTTTCCTGTTCTTGGTGATCTGTTTCCATTTTGTGGTATCCTCGCAGGCTGGGCATGTGTCCAAGTTTTCTTGCAGCACTGAAGAAGGACTTGGTTTCCCACATCTGCTTTCCTAGTGTAGCAGTTCTCAAGCTTCAGTGTGTGTTAAAATCACCTGAAGGGTTTTTTTTAAAGAAGATTGCTGGGCCCTGCCTCCAGAGCTTGATCCAATAGATCTTAATAGGGCTCGAGAGTTTGCATTTCTCGCAAATTCCCAGATGCTGCTGCTGTTGTTGGTCTTGGGACCCGACTTTGAGAACCACTCAGCGTACCAATTAGCATTAGGTGTAATTACCAGTTTATGTGCCTGACCTCTTGTCCTGCGGTTTTCTGTAATCCAAGTGGAAAATGGTGAAGTTAATAGGGGTACAGAAAGTCTCTTCAATACCAAGTCCTCCAAATCCCACAGTCAGAGGTAAAGTTTTTATCCTGTAACTTTCACTGTGTTTTGTATCTCGGATATGGTTCTTGTATTGAGCCTTGCATCATAGTTATCTGTGTACTTCCTTATCTTTCTGTGGAGACTGTTTCCAGGTGTCCCCTTGCCTTCTCTTCTGCCTTTCACCATGATGCGTTTTATTTAGCATCTGCTAAATAATGTTATTTAAATACATAAATGCTGGGTGTGTTGAAACATTCTTAATCTCACTAAGTCATAACTTGACATTGGAGGATTACACGTTGCATTCTGATCCTTTATAAAATAAGAGACGGTCCTGCTGATACACAGTCACTGCTCATTGCTCATTGCATGGATTAATGAGGGAGCCAGGGCTCTGCTATTGCTGTATCACCTCTTAGAGTCCCTGTCTTCTGGGATTTGTTATCTAGTTTCAGAATGTTTTTAATTATCATCTTTAGTATTATACTTACGATGCTAAGAAGATTTCTTAGTGATCTAGCAACTTTCTATGAAATATTAATATAGTGTTATCTATTCTCTGATATAGGTACAGTTAAAAATTTCTACTAGTGACTGGTCCAGTAGCTTCTCATTGGATACCGTGGGAAGTTATGGGTGTGTGAAATGTCCGGCCAGTACTATGGAATACCTGGTAAGATTCTTTTTGCTATTTACCTTTGACCCCATTTGTTTTCCATGGTGTCTGTGCCTGACTTCTTGTTGTTTTCAAGGTGACTAAGGGCTATAAAAATTTGATTCCAAAGTGCTATATTAAGAAGTTTTATCTTTAAGTATTTCTATAACTACCAGTGCCAAAGCAAACCTTGAATTTATTAAAATTTTAGATAGTGAGTTGAATCAATATGAGTAAGTTAGCAAATATTCTGAGTGCCATACATACTTGTGTATAAGTTGCACTTTTCAGCACATTTTTTTTTTATGAACATCACTGCCTCTGGTGGTTGTGGGTGCTACCCAGTGCCACACCTGAGAGCCGCCGCTGGATTTGAACCGCCAAGCCCGCGGACTGCAACTACTTACGCCACTGGGGCTCAGCCCTTTTCAGCACATTTTTAATGCAGTTTTTATGGTAAAATTAGGTATCTCAGCTTATTCTGGTCAGCTTATACTGGAGTATATATAGTATACTAGAATCCTTACATTCCACAACTGGGTCCCAAATATTTTTTTTTCTTTTTGAAATGATTTTTGTCTTATATTTGACTACTGAAGGGTTTAATAATTGAATTCCAGCTAATCTGACTTCTTACTCATCTGATATTTGTATCTTATTTACAACATAACTTCACAAAATTTAGGCTCACTCCAATTATAAAGCAGTTTATGATTGGAAGGTTTAAAAATAAAGAATTTATAGATACCCCTGTCATTCCAAGTGTTCATTAGTTAAGCGATGGCTTGATATTTCTTGCTTTGATTTCTGGTGGAGCCAAACTTTAAAGAACCAAGCTTAATAATGGAGAATGGCTTATAATGGTTCCTTTATTTTAAAATTATTATTTTAAAAATATAAAGACATTTGCATTTATACTTCAAATTAGCTGAGTAAAATATAGAAAATGTTTTACTTGTTTGCTTCTTTTCCACAGGTTGGTGTTAGCATCAAAATGAGCAGTTTTAATCTTTCTCGAATAGTCACTCTGACTCCTTTTTGTACCATTGCAAACAAGTCCTCATTAGAACTAGAAGTCGGAGAAATTGCACCTGATGGCTCAATGCCAACTAATAAATGGAACTATATTGCTGCTTCTGAGGTATCATTTTCGTATAATATAAGTGGTCCCTGGTATCTTTGATGTGAGTTTGCTAACAATCATCTTTTTTAAAATTCAAAAATAGACTTTGCCCAGTATTGTATGCAGAAGGACACTTTGTCCCACATTAGTAACAAAAGCTTCTGTGCTGTTTTATGTAAGTCAGAGCACTTTCACATAGGTTGTTTCCTCTTGATGTTCACAGTTCCTTAAGCTACCCTCATTTTACAGATCAGGAAATTGAGGCTCAAGGATAGAGAGATCTGATTGCTTATGATCACAGCACTGGGACCTGTCAGGACCCGTAGCAAGGTTGTGGTGGTCACTCCTATGCTTGCTTTTGACTCTCTGGCTTATCTCGGATGGGATACTCAGTGAGAGGATGTGTGATAGGTTCATGACTCGAAAAAGGACATGCGGCAAAGCACGTGTTACTAAGATTATAGAGTCTAAGCATTCAAGGCATTTGAGCCATCTTCAATCAAATGGCTCGCTTATTTCTCAGAGTAATTCCTCCTTAAGTACATATATACTGAGGTAGTAGCACTCTTTTCTGATGACGTTTCTTTGATTTCATTAGCAGTTACTTTATTGACAATAATTTTAACCATGAACATAGGATGTGAAGTAAATATTTTAGGACACTTAGTAATAATTGCATCAGGACTTGATTTAGAATTACAGGCTTTACTTAGCAAGTGTCTTATTTGTGCCACGGTGTTTTTTGTATGTTTTTAATCTAACTTTCTTCTTTCCAGTGTCTTCCGTTTTGGCCTGAAAATTTGTCAGGGAAACTGTGTGTGAGAGTGGTGGGCTACGAAGGCTCTTCCAAGCCATTCTTTTATAATCGGCAGGATAATGGCACTCTATTGAGTTTAGAAGACTTGGTAAGCTTTGATATTTTAAAAGTAAATGTCTCTTATTTTTAAAATTTATTTTGAAGCATCATATTAAAGCATGCTTTCAAATGTACTGCTTCAAAATGTTTGTGGAAAAATGGAATATCTCGTGGAATTTCTCCATGAGCTATTGAGATCCTCCTCATATATTTGGAAATATCAGAGGGAGTTTGCTTTCAGTAAAAACTTAAAGCTTTTGTATCTATTGATGTAAAGTTCACATTTAAGTGTAAGTTAAACCAATATCTCAAACAGCTTTTTCGTTTGTTTTTACAATAGAATGGGGGCATCTTGGTGGATGTCAACACTGCTGAACACTCAACAGTCATAACCTTTTCTGATTACCATGAGGGGTCTGCACCTGCCCTAATAATAAATCACACACCTTGGGATATCCTCACATATAAACAGAGGTACGGAAAAAATGGGTGGTTGGCCCCAGTGCTGTGTTTTTTCTGACCTGCAGCCCGCTTTAGGTAGCACTTGGGGCTAGATGTTTGAGAAATATTTTCAGATTTTGGAAAGGTATAAAATCGGGCACATGCTGCTGTCTCTTGTACCTACCAGAAGATTTCAAGGCTGTCCATTAATTCTTCTGCTGCAGGTTTTGTCAACAATCTCATCAAATGGGATAAGTAAAGGTGATGAATGGTCTTGCATTAGTTCAGACACGATCAAATGATTTATGGCACCACAATAGCTTCCAGAGCCTTGTAAGTTTCAGAGTACAGATAAGAGAGTGTGGGCTTCTTTCAGCTTTATATTGGTACTCTGGAGGGTCCCAGTGGACATTTCTTTCCCTATCAATCAGTATACAGGTTGTTTTTTTTTTTTTTTTGGTTAGAGAAAGTCAAAAATTGAGAGAATAGAAGGTAGATGGTGGTGTTGAGTATACCTGCCAGGTAGCCTGATAGTGTTTCATTGTTCTTGCTATCATTTTACTTAGGTGATGCCATTACTAAATGGTATAACAAGTGGTTTTAAGTCCTTAAATTACAAAAAGATTTGTTTTTTTATATATGTGTATATTTTTTGAATCTTCTGGTGACCTACTTGTTAAATGCTCATTGGCTAACCAAAAGGTCAGCAGTTTAAACCCACAAGTGGTTTCATGGGAGAAAAGCCATGGCCACGAGCTCCCATAAGACTGTAGCCTTTGATGCCCTGTGGGGCAGTACTTGTCTGTTCTCAAGCATTGCTCTGTTAGTTGTGACTCCGTGGTTCACAATAATAGTAATAAATACATATATGTACTCTCACATAATTATCAAACTCACTGCCCATCAAGTCAGTTCTGATTCATGGGATTTCTGACACTGTAAATCCTTGTCGGAACAGAAAGCCTTATCTCTCTCCCCCAGAGTGGGTTCAAACTGGTGACTTTGTGGTGAGCAGCCCAGTTTGTAACCCATTGCACCACACCTATCTATGTCCACATGTACAATCATAACGACTTGCAGAGTTCCCTATCCTAAATTTTCATCATTTGAATCCAGTGAGGAACTTAGCTTTGGCTTGAAACCTGGTTGTCACACTTTTTGCCCCCCTCTAGAGAAAGTTGTTTTTATCAAATTGCTGCCAGATGGGCTTGACTCTTATAACCGGCTAGGACAGAGCAGAATTGCTCCATCGGGTTTTCAAGGTTGTAAATTTTTCAAGATTTGTTTTTTGTTTTTTTTTTTTGGCGGGAGCATCACTGCTCTCTGGTGGTGGGAGTAGGAGGCCCAACCCCACTGCTGGAATTGAACCTCCGTCCCAGTGGGCCGCAGTCAGTTTTTCAAGATTTGAACCAGTGTTTCTTTCTTTAAAGTTTTGTTCATCAAATTTAACATTTCTTAGGACTTTTGTCAAGGTGCACATTTCTGATCTTTGTTTCCAGCTTCCTTCTGGGTAGTGCTGATGTTGCTGGTCCATAGGCCACACTGAATGGCTGCAGTATGGAGTACTTTTTACTTTGCTTGAGACACGTACTATTTCTTATGCATTTTATTGGGCTACAAAATCTATTACATTTTAGTACTGAAGACACAACTGTCTAGCTTTTTCCAAAGGTGATTTCTCATACACTGATTTGTTTGAATGATACTGGTCTTATTCTGCTTGGGGCAATTCAGAGTATACTTTAGGAAAGGGGTGGTATTCTCTTTCCCCAAACTTCAAGCTCATTCATTGATTAGAAATTTTCAGGTATTTATTTTTAAGCAGAGTTGTGTGTTTTATTAATTAGGATTGTTTCATTCCCCTTTTCAATAAACTGTACTGAATGTTAGTTTCAATAAATGATCTGGGTTTTTCAAGGCCCCCCCCCCCCCAAATTAATTTTCTGTCTGTGGATTGTGTTTTAGTGGGTCACGGGAGGAAATGGTACTGCTGCCAAAACAAGTTAGGCTTTTTGCCTGGGCAGATCCTACTGGCACCAGGAAGCTGTCCTGGAGATACGCGGCTACCGTTGGGGAGCATGCTCTTCTGAAGGTAACGTTTGAAGTGATGGCCACGATGAGGAGCTTGTTGGGGGTTGGGGGAAGGCACATAAGGGGACTGAATGAAAAATTAATTGAAAATTTTTTCAGAACAAGTAATTTTTATACTTGAGATTGCAAAGAATCCATACCAGTATTTTTTGGGGGGGACAGGTTTTGGGCGGTGGGGGCATCACTGCCTTGGTGGGAGTAGGAAGCCCAGCCTTGCTCCTGGAGAGCTACTGCTGGATTTGAACCACCAACCCAGTGGGCTGCTGCCCCGCACACAACCACTGCGCCACCAGGCTCAGCCTCCAGTATTTTATTTTATAGCAGTTTAAGTGATTTATCTTTCATTTTAAAAACTCAATTCAATCTTGCCCAAATAAAGACCAGTAAAGTACCTTATTTTTTAAGAGGAAGGTATTTTAAGGTTAAATGAAAATTTCATTTTGAACATATGTCTGTCATGCTCGACTGTGACTTTTTTCTTTCAGGATGTGTCCCTAAGCAGTACTGTATGCTTATTTTTTTTTTTAATTAAAGAAATTTGTGCAAGTGACTGCATCAGACATTTTTCAAAACAGTTTTATTGGCATTTACTTCACATAATCATAAAATGTAATAGCTCATTTCTTATCAGAGGAAGCCAGCCTCTGATATGTACATCACAGGTTTGATAGGTGCAGTTGTACAGCAATAATTGTTATTTATTATAGTGAAGTTATAGAGAGCATGAGAAAGAAGGGCATATATCATGGTAGCATGCTCACCCCAGGAACATCTGGTGGTCGGTGGAGAGAGGGTCAGGGAGGGCCAGAGAGTCAGAGCGTTTCAGCATCTCCGAGGTTTCTACTTGACCAAGCTTAAAAATCTTTTTTGGGGGGGGTCCATCTGAACCCCGAAGTTACAGATAAAGATACGTCATCAGGAGGGGATATCCCATAGGTCAAACAGTAACGAGGGGGATGAACCAGGGGTGGGAGTAATGGGAGAGGGAGGTGACTGGAGTCAAGATGGGCTTATCTAAGATTCATGATAGCTGAAGCCTGACCACTTGTCTTTGAGTGGGGGGTGAATTAGCTAAAGCTGTCAAGGACAGTGACCCATTAACTGTAGGTGGTTGTTTCTATCTTTAGTGTGAGGCACAAATGCCTCTAATTGCTGGAGTGATTAGGGAGATTCATTCCTAAAGTTTTGGGTCTCCCTGTCTCCTATAAGGAGAAACTATAGGTTTGTTTATCAGAAGTGAGTGGCGCTCCCTCCGGACAATCTCTACTCTGGTTGTGGTGGATAGCTAATAACGCTAAGGATAGTTTCTGACCTGCTTCAGTTGACCTCCAGCTGCAATCATATGCCTCAGGTAGCAAGCAGCCTAGGTTTGGCATAATATTTGGGGGATAACTTGGGAGAAATCTTTGTTTGCCACAATTTGTATTGAGAGTTACGTAATCTTCACCACAATCAATTTTAGAATATTTTCTTCTTTCTTGTGTGCAGCGTTAGTGCTCCACTTCCCCAGCCTCCCTTGGTAATTGTTTACTCCAGTTCCTCTCGTCTGTAGAGTCACCTACCCCGGATTTTATATACAGAAAATCATACAAAATACCAACAGACGAAAACAAACCTCAACAACAATGACAAAGCAAAACAGAAAAGCCTCAGTTGGAAAAGTAGAAAATATTAAAAACTGAAGCAATGGTTAAATGGATCGAATGTGAGAGCAATGGTGGTACATTTTAGCCTAACTGTGGCTCTTCACATTCCTGGTCTAGGGTAGAGGGAGATGCACCATGGACTATCTATCTGTGCAGTTTGCAAATAGATTTTGGATTTCCACTGTTATCCGTAGCCTTCTGCAGACCAAGTGTTCAGAATTCAAACTCTGATTCCATTGGCTCCTTTGAATTTGGAGTATATTATTTATCCAATCCTGGGATCACACAGGCCGATGTGCTTCCTCCGTATAGGCTTGGATGACACCTCACGTAGCTGGCTGCTTGTTTGAAGACAAGCATTTAAGATCCCAGATACTATTCTTTTGAGATCTAGCCACTGAATGTTGCTCCAGCACCCTTATCTTCAGTTCTCTTCGTGAAGGCGAGTATTGGGTAAGACCATGTCATAGCAACCAAGTTTTCATAGATTTAGGGCTACAATTCAGTGCAAACTTAAAACCCATTCATCTTTCTATGGCTTATATGTGTCTTTGGTTTACTTTAGTGACATCATTATCATATTATGATAGAGAGTATTATAAACCATCCCTTTGGTACATAAAGTAGTTATATTACCTTAACAAATTTGTTATAATAATTATTGAAGCAATATGTAGGTAACTATTTTTTATAGTCTTTCTTAACTCTTAGACTTTGACAGAGTGGAAGAATTCCTCTACTAGAAATTGATCCTGCATTGGTTAGAGAAGGAATATCTGTACAAATATATTTCTTGGGCTGAGCCCTGATGGTGTAGTGATTGTGTGTGGGACTACGGCAGCTTTGAACCACAGGCTTGGCAGTTCAAATCCAGCAGCAGCTCTCCAGGAGCAAGGCTGGACTTCCCACTCCCACCAGAGGGCAGTGATGCCCCCCCAAAAAAAGTGATTCATAGAAATATATTTCTTAATGGAAGAATTTATGTAGTTTCACATTCCATTTTTTGATGATCCCAGTTATTTGAAAGGCTTTTTAAACTTTTGCTTTAAAATGGTAATTAAATAATAGTGCCTGACTGTCCTTCTAATAATTTACTCTGAAATGCAGAGAAGAGGGCTGCGCTCCGGTGGCTTAGTGGTTGTGCGAGGGACTGCGGCTCAATGGGTTGGAGGTTCAATTCCAGCAGCGGCTCCACAGGAGCAAAGGCTTGGCTTCCTACTCCCACCACTGGAGGGCAGTGATGCCCAAAAAACAAAAAAAAATGCAGAGAAGAGATAAAAGCCTTATCAGATCTTGAGAAATGAGACTGATGATTCCTGCATTATGAGCATCTTGGTGTGATTTTCAGCATAAGTTGGGAGCTCTATTGGCTCAGCAGTCACAATTCTCAGAAGGTAGCATTTGGACACTAAACTAAATGTGACAGTGACATCCTGGGGGAGGGTATCAAGGTCTGTATAAAGAGGCAGATTCACAGAGAATCCTGGCAAGAATACATGCAGAGGATTGTCATTTTTTTGTTTCTCTTTTACTTTGTGTTACAGAACCAAGAAGTGGGACAAGTAGATAATTCCACCTCATTCAGACTCTAGTATATCAGACATTGTCTACTAGATAATGAAAATTGAACAGAAAGTCAGGAAATTACTCATTTTCTTGACCATAATGTTGTTTGTGGACGGGCATTTTACCTAAGAACAAGTGGAAATGGACAGTGTTCAGGGAAAATTCATGCTTTATACTCAGACACTAAGTCCGAACAGATCTTTCCTCACTCACATATGAATGAACAGGAAAAATATATGGAGTTTATGAAACACAATACTTGACAAGAAAAATGGGGCATTATCTTATAGATTCAGGGGACAATCCTGGCCTCTGAAAATTCTTTAATATTGCAATTAGAAGAAAATATTCATAATGCATGTCTGGCATTTTCAAGTATGTTATAATGATAAGACATTTGTAAAGGAGAAAGGCCCATTTAATCCTATATTTGAATGAGAGAAATACAAATCAGTGATTATTTTCATTTTAAAAAGATATTTATTAGAACTAAAATTAATGAGAAAGGACATCCAAAATAGTTGAGAAAGGTGAAAATAAAGAAAAAATCGCTCACAGAATATAAGGTAGAATTGGAAAGAAAACCTCAGGAAATACACCATGACACATTCTTCTATTGAGTACCTAGTTCATGCCATTGCTTCTCACTTCTTACTGCTAACCATTAATGCTAGGAAGGGTCGCAAGGTGGGATTCAAAGTCTTTGGACTTTTCCCACAAGTATCGTGCCACACACTTAATAGGCACTTGGCTTGCTAGTGACAATGAGTGGTTACTGTATCCTTTTCAATTGCTATGTGTACATGGAGCCCAGAATGAACAGTAACCATTATCTTAATCTCTACGAACACTGACCACATGAGCTCCCACATCTTGACCAGTAAAGATTTCAGTGAAACGTTACACAAACTGATTATCATAATTTATTTGGCAGTATGATTTGCATGAATATGTTATT
The DNA here is from genome assembly GCA_004026705.1 of Nesogale talazaci. NCBI lineage: Eukaryota > Metazoa > Chordata > Mammalia > Afrosoricida > Tenrecidae > Nesogale > Nesogale talazaci. Next base: position 162,646 of record PVJH01001747.1, read on the forward strand.
TTATGAATTATTAAACTGTGAAAGTAAGTGATAATAGTTCTGCCTAATATTCCTTTTCCGAGTCATTCTGTTCTCCATCTTGGAGGAAGGCCAGCATCCTGGGGCACCGGGGTCACTCAGGAACCCTCTTATGGCTAACTGTCCCTTGAGTCAACGAGGTGATGCAAACCAGCTGTCATAAACTTACACACTGTTCATCTTTTTCATTATTTCAAGAAAAAAATAGTATATTTTCAAATGGATCATTGTTTTCTTTCACTTATGTCCCCTTATCCAGTTTCTTGTCATGTCTTTTGAATGTATCTTTCTGTAACTCAACTTTATGTAATAATGCACATTAAAAAAAGTAATAATAATAATAAATACTTCCTGCTTGTAGGTTTAATGAAGAATTTTGGTCTTGTTTTTCCGCCCCTCAGGATGAATGTGGACAGTTTCCATATGATGCAAATATCCAGATACACTGGGTGTCATTCCTAGATGGACGCCAGAGGGTTCTGCTCTTCACTGATGACGTTGCTCTGGTTTCTAAAGCACGGCAGGCAGAAGAAATGGAACAAGCGGATCATGAAATAGTCTTATCTCTTCACAGTCTTGGACTCTCACTGGTTAATAATGACAACAAGCAGGAAGTTTCATATATTGGGATAACCAGGTATGGAAGAAATAAAACATCAAAAGTCCCTGGATGGCATTTGAGTTTGATAATATCTCATTTGATGTGAATAATCAGAATTTGGAATATGAGAAGCCTTCAAGATGTTATGGAATCACTCCATTGTTTAATTCCACTTTCCCATTAGCTTTTTTTGTGTGTGTGGGCATCACTGCCCCCTGGTGGGAGTAGGAGGCCCAGCCTTGCTCCTGGAAAGCTGCTGCTGGATTTGAACCGCCAACCCTGTGGGCCGCAGTCCCACATACAACCACTACGCCACCGGGGCTCAGCCCTCTCATTAGCTTTTAGAAGTTATTGCCTCATGTGGGCAGTGCCCTGGTGCTGAATGACAGGCGTGCTTAACTTTCTGTGGAATTTGTAGGTGAGTCAGAATAGGTAATTATAGTTCTTACTTTTACTGATCCTTTAGTGCAATCAAAGGCTTGAAGTCTTCACAAGGATTTAAAAGTTAAACATAGCAGCAAGCTGAGGTGAATTTTGATGGACTTGTTGCAATTAGCAATTGATTCAACCATTACAAAGTGAGAGTAAATTTACGTAACCTTAAAAGGCAAGTAGGAGCTGCTAGAAAGTTGGAAACCAGAGCCCGACTGTACGATTCACTCATTCAGCATCGCGTATCGAACAGAGAGAAAAATGATTAGGATCAATTATCGCTTGGAGAAGAAAGGCTTGTTTGGCTGGTTCATGTACAGTGTACACGTTCGGCTCCTGTGCAGGATTATGTATATAACAGCATTTGCCTCTTGTGCCTTCAAGTCTTGCACATCTCCCAGGGTGTGTGTATGTATTGAATGAATTATAAAAACACTGAGACATGCTACAAAGAAGTATGTCCACGGTGCCATGGACACCCAGAGGCAGAGCAGGCTTCTGTGGGCGGTAGACGATGCGCGAGACCAGAATCGGTCAGGAGAAGCCTGCAGAAAGAAACTGAAACTATCAGTGTACATTCCTTAAAGAAGTCATTATTTTATTATTTTTTTTAAGAAAGCTTTTTTTTTTTTTTGGGGGGGGGGGCAGGGGTGCATCACTGCCTCTGGTGTTCATGGGCCGCTCCTGAGAGCTGCCACTTGATTTGAACTGCCAAGCCCACAGTCCCGCACTCAACCACTTACGCCACCAGGGCTCTGCCCTAGAGAAGTCATTATTGATATGGTCCTTAATCTTTAATAAATGATCGTTTAGAACCTTTTAATTGTGATGGGACCATTTATTTTCTATGATTCTATTTGTAATTCAAAATATTTGAATTTTTTCATTTTGACTTTTTAAATAACTGTAAGTGTAGGAAAATGTTCATTTCCTTTAGGAGGCTGATAGGGCCTGGCCGAAATTTTGTACGGCCGGTGAGCTAGCAGTGGTGCAGGTCCTTGATGGGTGAGGAGCATCTAACTGTCTGACAACTACTTGCCTTTTAATATTATGCAAATTTGTCCCTTTGAAATGATGGAACCAGCCCCTATTTTTAATACATTTTTACTACCACCTTCTTTTGTAGCATGTGCAATGGTTAAGATGCTGAAAAGGCTGTATGTGCTTGCAGTAAGCTAAGGGTCCTTGGCAGTGCTGTGAGTTACATCTTGGGCTAATTACAAAGTCGTCAGTTCAAACCCACAAGCTGCTTCTCCAGAGAAAGTGACCTTTCTGCCCCTGTGAAGATGCATCACCTCAGAACCCGGAAGCAGCTCTGCTCTCCTATGGGGCGCTGAGAGTCGGAAACGGCTCGGCGGCAGAGCTGTTTCTAGAAAGAGCTATGCGTGTCTGTTCTGACTCAGAAATGTCACTTCAACATACCCTTCGGAACAGATTTAATAACACAGGCACTGCCTATAATTACACTTTTAAATGGTTGGAGGAAACCAAAGGAAGAATATTTTCTAACATGAAAAGTGTATGAAATTCAGATTTCATTGCCCATAAGTAAAGTTTTGTTGAAACACAGCCATGCGCATATTTAAAATACCAATGGTTGGTGTGTCACTACCACTCAGTATAGTACGCTTCACAGTGCTGCAGTTATAACCTGATAATATTGTGTGTTTTGCGATACCACATGTATTTCTTTTTCATTACTTAAGTATATTCATTATATCAAAACAAGAAAAGTGAACTATGAGTATATCTCTTTTTAAGGCACAATAGAGTGCAGCTAACCCTATTGTCAAATTAAGTTGCCAAGCATTACATTTGTAATACTGATTCTACTCAGTGCTAAGAATGGAAGACCAAACAAAACTTTTTTGTTAAGTTGATCCTGATTGTTGGTGGCCGCATGTGTTAGAGTAAAACTCCGTAAGATTTTGTTGGCTAGAATTTTCATGAGAGCAGCTCACCAGACCGTTTTCTACAGTATTATTGAGTACATTTGAACCATAAACCCGTGGGTGTGCCAAATGTATTTGTGCCTCCAGGTTGCTGTGCTAAGTGAATACTGTATATGTTGACATTACTGCCCTATACTAAACACTCATTCCAATATGCTCAACTTATAAGAAAGCATTGGTCGGAAAAATTATGATATTTGATACAAAATGCTTCATATCTTATGAAGATATGAATTATTTGAAAAGCCATAGTCTTTGTAAGTCCCACTCAGTGACTGGGGGAGACCATGAAGATAAAGTCGACTGGACTCTTAAGATTTGTTGGACAGTTTTACCATCCTGCTAGGCTTAAAATGAACCGTCTCAGAGCAAGAATGAGGGACCTCACTCCCATCAAGAACGAAGAGCCAGGAGTGGGATCCATCCTTTGGACCCCAGCATCCTTTACATGCCACACCTGCTCCATCCAGGAGCCAGACGCCTATGAAGGAGAAACAGCAGCACCAAGAGCATCAGGCAGGGCAGAAGACTTCCTCCCCCTGCTGCTTCAGCAGAGTGGAGTGAAGGCTTTGGGGCAGAAGGCTTCCTTACAGAAGGCCTGGGGTGCTTCCAGGCCCTTAATTGGACTGCTAGGTTTGCTGACCTACGGAACACCTTTGAGCAGACAAGATGGTGAAGTGGTATCCTCTTTGGGTACTTATCAGTAGCTTCAAAATTGCACTATACTTACATGTTCTGGGAAGAGGTGTTCCTGACTGTGAGAACTGTACTTTGAGCATTTCTGATGATGCTAACTTCCTTTATAAACTCCATAATCATGAGTAGGGTCTGTGAGTTCATTGTGGTCATTGCAGTGAATCATCTAGTGCAGCAGAGGTGCAGAGAATGCTTTGGGCAGGACAGTTGGTGTCAGGATTGGTAATGAAGGGTGGTGGTCAGGGCATGTCTGACCTCCGTTTCACAGCCATGAACCTTGGGCGAATGTTGAGCTGTAGTTTCTCCTCCTCTGTGAAGTCAGAGGTCAGATGCCACCTTCGTGCCCTTCTTATGTCTCACCACAGCAGAATTTCTTTGCTCAAAAACAGGAAATGTGGCAGCCAAGTTGATTGATGTAAAATGTGTGATAGAAAAACATTTTCTCTGTATCCCTTTTCTTGTACTTTTGCACAGTGTAGCGTTAGGTTCCACAAATGTATATAAGTATGTCTTAATTTAATTTTCTCTGTGAATTATTATAGTTCTGGTGTTGTTTGGGAGATGAAACCAAAACAGAAATGGAAGCCTTTTAGTCAAAAGCAGATAATCTTGTTGGAACAGGCCTACCAAAAATATCAAGCATCAGGATACAGTGGCTGGATTAAAGTAGACACTAATTTTGAGGTAATTCCAAAATGTGTGTGTTTTGGCTTTGGGTGGTAGTGGTTGTGAAAAAGCAAACCATTATTGTCCAGAATTTGTGTAGAGAAATTGATTTATTAATAAACTCTTATTAACAAAATTATCGTGGCTAATATATTTTCAATGAAAATATGTTGTGGTTGAGTCATATATTGTGAAACAGGATTTGAATCTTTTTCTTTTTCATTCTTATCATTGGTTTTGTTTCATGCCAGATAGTTTCATAAAATTTGTTTACTATTCAGTGAGATTATAGAGGGCCAAAAGCTACTTCTGTCACATTTTTGTCTGCCATTTAAAATATACCCATGTAAAATGTGGCAAGATAAGGACAGAATAAAATTGTTTATTCAAATGGTGAGGAAACCATACAGGACCTGTCCAATTAAATTTGTTAAGCATGAAGGACTGTTGGACTTGAGTGGATGTCTACAAATAAAGGTCTCCTCTGCATGGACTGTTTGGAATTTAAAAGTCACCCCTGCTTTCAGAAGGCCTGAGCAATTTGACGATAATTTCTAGCTTGCTGTGGTTCATCTATACGGTTTTCCTTACTTTCTGTGTTTGGTATGTGATGGCTGAGTTTGTCCTGATCACCAGACAGACTTAGTATATCTCTTCCATACTCACATAAAAAAATAGTACTACCAAGTTAGTGTGAGACACAAGTAAGTGACCATTTTTGTCATGTATTGACCATTTGATTCTGACTCACATCCACTCTACTAACCATTGCCCCATTCAATCCCAAGCGTAAGTGGATGTTTAAGATGGGGTAGCTGTACTACTAGCATCCATTCATTATAGAGATGTGTGCTTTTTATTCTAGGTGAATTTTGATAAAACCCCAATGGAAATGCGACTGCCTGTCCAGTGCCCTATTAAACGAGATTTTCTATCTGGAATTCAGATTGAATTTAAGCAGTCTCCTCACCAGAGAAGTTTAAGGGCCATGCTGTACTGGCTTCAGGTAACATTGTCGTCTTCAAATAGAGACATATAATTACTTTGGCAATTTAGGATGGAATGTCTTTTCACAAACTTGTAGCATACATTGTAATTTGTTTTTCCTTTTTTGTTAACATATTTTCCCCCTTCTCTCATGTATTTTGTGGATTCGGCACCTTACAGGCAATACAGTTTGTAAGCCTTTATGACATGGAAGACTATTTAATTTGGCCAGTTAAATAGCACAACCAGTCTTATGCATCAAGACTGTAATTTATTTTTGAATGCTGCCTAGAATTTGTGATAGAATCTTCATCATTCTTCAAGGGAAAAAGCAGAGTAGGACTTCATTGTAGCTTATTTTTAGATATCCCCTTTGTCCCTTTTTTCTTTCAACTTCTCACGAGTACTTGTATTTAAGATATTTTTCTTCTTCTTCTTACAAGTTATCCTGTTAATTTCATACCAGTTTCTATTGGCACTCTTTAAGTTATGGAGAGTTGAAATATCACATGATATTAGGTATAAATATTTCCATTGATGGTGTACTTTCTATACAATGTTAAAACAATTAATTTTGAGAGTTTTTGTCTCTGCTTTACTTGAAAGGCTTACCCTTGCTGAAATATATACAACTTCCGCTTTACAGATTTAAAGTGAAACTTCTAGTAGCACCACATACATGTATACTCGGATACTTAAAACTGAATTGGCATCTTCGAAAGTACTGTTTCCTAACTAATAGGTTATGTTTCATTGATTTTAAATTCCGCTGAATTGGCTTTTCTTTTCTTTCAGGTTGATAATCAGTTACCCGGCACTATGTTCCCTGTTGTATTTCATCCTGTGGCTCCTCCAAAATCTATAGCTCTGGATTCTGGTAAATAATTCAATAAGAATCATGATAAGAATATTCAGTCCAGAGAGGCTCTATTACAAACCTAAGTGAAAATTCTGTTCTTCTTGTAAAACCTTGATTGTCTTGCCTCTCTCCCTTAGAGCCTAAACCCTTTATCGATGTGAGTGTCATCACAAGATTTAATGATTATAGCCAAGTCTTACAGTTCAAGTAAGTACAACTCCCCCTACCTAAAAGAATTTAAAGTGAGGCTTTACTCTGGTGATGCATTTTATTCTTTGAGAAAGTGAACTTTAAAATGATTTCCCAAAACACGAACAGACTATCTGCACACCCATGTTTATTGCAGTCATTTCTATCATAGCAAAATGATGGAAACAGTCCCCCAAAAACCCAGCTGTCGAGGACTGGATAAATAAACTATTGACAAGCCCGTCAAAGACCTCAAGGCATGAACAAAGCTAGAGAACAGTTAACTCAGCCAAATCAGACAATTTCCTAAAGACAAGTATTTTATGACACTACTGCTAAAAAAGAAAAACATCAAAATGGGTTTCCCTTCAGGACCAGTGCTGAGAGCGGCAATACCAGAAGGGTGGGGGGAAGGTGGAGTAGAAAGGGGGAACCGATGATAAGGATATATATCTAACCTCCCCCCTGGGGTGGGGTGCGGACAGTAGGGAAGTGGGTGAAGGGAGACAATGAACAGTGTAAGATAAAACAAAATAATAGTAATTTATAAATTATTAAGGGTTAATGAGGGAAGGAGAGCAGGGAGTGAGGGGGAAGACATTAGCTGATACCGAGGACTTAAGTAGAAGCAAAGGTTTTGAGAATGATGAGGGCAACAAATGTACAAATGTGTTTGATGTACAATGGATGGATGGATGCTTGTGATGAGTTGTATGAGCCCCCAATAAAGTGATTTAAATTAAAGAAGAGAGAGATAGAAAATAGTTTTCATTCCAAAGGATGACTTTAAAGACTAAAAAAGACTAAAGAGAAGGAAAAAGAAGACAAGGAGGGAGGGAGGGCAGGTGGGAAAAGAAAAAAAAAAAAGAGTAACCACATATACAAAGGGTTTAATGGAATACTATCACTGATTGATGCGATGGGCTGTGCCGTTACTTAGACTGCGTGTGTGTATGTATGCACATGTGTATGTATATATTTGAACAAAATGAAATTAAGTTTTGAAAAATACTGAAAAACTGAAGAGTTACAGTCATAAAAACCACCAGACCCCAACATTGGTCTGAGTGACTATAAAAGAAGGAAAACTGCAGGTGAAAAATGACTGGGATTCTGTTATGGTATACATGTTAGTTTAAAAAACAAAAGATTTTCCAACCGAATGTCTTATCTACTGTTGATTGAGTAACTTTTTTTCTGTTGAAACTTATTTTAGAACATAAGATTTTAAACATATTTTACATATTTTAAAACATAAGATTCCTTAAAAGTACATTCTCTTTTTACTACCCTCAGTTAGACTCTGAAATAGTCACTGAGTTATAAATGACATCAGTGCTGCTGTGGACTTTAACACTCGGATAGTGCATGCTGCGTCATCTAGCGGTTCTGTCACGTGAAGAGTGTGGGGTTTTGGGATGTTAGGTGCTCAGTGTTAGTAAACAGTGTTACTTTTGGTGAAGTATGCTATGTCCCACTTTAATTATACAATCTCATTAACATATCCTCATCCATCCCTGCCCCCTTAAAGGGGAGGAAGTAGCATTTATTCAGTGCCAGGTTAAATACATCCTCACAATGAGTCCATTATTGTCCCCATTTAAATACGAGGAAACAGAGATTCTGTCACCTTCTGAGGTCACACATTTGGGACCAATGTTGCTGAATCTGGCAGAATACTGTAGCATCAGAATAGCACTTCCATGATGCCAGTCAGTTCTCAAAGGGGCTCTGTGAAGAAGTCAGGGCAGACCTCACCACCCACCACGTGCAGACGAGGGGAAAGGGTAACAATTTCGAAAATGGAAACATAAATCAGGAATGGAATATGATCAAGGAGTTTTGTCACATGCAGCATTTTGACACATCTGGAATCACATTCTCTGGAGGAAGGACTGAGCTAGCAGATCTATTTTGCTTCAGCCTTGTCTTCAATAATTCTGATGAACTGAAGAAGGATGGCATACCGGGGAAAGCTGGCCTCTACGAAGCCTTTTAGTAAATGCTTGCTGAATAGTTAAATGAACAAATAAATGAACCAGAAGAGGGGGACCCAGGTTCCAACAAGGTCAATTCCTGTACTAGCAGTCAGACTTTCAGAGAGTTATTTGAATCTTTGGGACCCTTAACACTATCACTTTTAAGAGGTGAAGGAACACATTTTACCTTGGCTTTTGGCTAGAAGCAATGATTCAATGTTCAAATTATAAAATTTGATAGAAACTTTTCCCCATCTTTATTTGACCTTTTTCTTCCCCCCCCCCACACCACATATTAAAAAAAAAAACCAAAACTTTAATCAATACCTTAACCAACATCACCAATTAGAACAATAGCAGCAAAAGAAACCTTCAGTGACTTGTAGAAAAAAAATAATGCAGATTATAGCAAAAGTAAATTAGTCAGAAAACAGGAAAACGCTTGAAAGAATTAACAAGACAAATAATTCTTTGAAAGGATTGACAAAATTGACAGATCTCTAATCTGACAAAATTAAAAATGGAAAAAGCAAAAAGAGCAAATATCAAGCATAAAAATGAAAGAGGTGCATTACAATAGGACCAACTGAAGTAAAATATAGACTAGCATAATAATATAAGACTGCCCTGTATCAAATTTGAAGACCTAAAATAAGTGGATTAAGCTTTGAAAATATACCATCTGAAAATAAACAGACTGATGTAGAAAATCTCAATACACCGTGACAGAAGTAAAAATAATCCACTTCATTCAAAAGTCCCAACACAAACAAGGTTCTGTCTTTGTGAATGGACATTAATTGAAAGCTTTGTCCTATCTCTAACCCTCATTGTTTGTGTACATGGTGTCCCACTTGAGTTTCTGATCTGTACATTGATCTTTTTCTCCTTAGATATTTTATGGTCCTCATTCAGGAAATGGCCTTAAAAGTTGACCAAGGGTTTCTAGGAGCTATTGTTGCACTGTTTACTCCGACAACTGACCCCGAAGCTGAAAGAAACCGGGTATCAATTTTTGTTTCTTGACAAAATCATAAAATGAAAATTTCATCAACTCTTTTAAGCTAGTTGTCATGGAGAAAGAAGTAAACTAGAAAATTGTGGTTTAATTTTCTTACAGACGAAGTTAATCCAACAAGATATTGATGCTTTAAACACAGAATTAATGGAGACTTCAATGACTGATATATCAATGCTTAGTTTCTTCGAACATTTCCATATTTCTCCTGTTAAGGTTTGTTGTAATGAATATTTTAAAACTTGGGCAGAATTGTTACAGAATTTTCAAAGAGTCTGTAGAGGTATGTAGGTCCTACGTTGCTGCATCAAATATTTGGCAGGAACTTTGATTGATTAATTGAAATAATTAAGACAGTTCCCTGTAACATATATGTAGCCGTAATTCCTGCAGAGAAACCACCAGCACATGTTTTCTAGTTTTGAATTGATAACCCCTTTGTTCAAGGGAGAAGCTGATAAGAGCATTCCTTAACTAAGCATAGAAGTGCCTACCAGTGTTTAATGTTTTGGTTGCACTTTGTAACTGTGTTCACTATCTAAACAGAAAGCTATAATGGGGACCCTGACCAGAATGTGAAATTGCTGAAGTACGTATTATACTGTTGATGTGGTTTTTCTCCCCCACTCTCTTCTAACATTTGATTGTAACTAAGAAAGTGGAAAATTGAATGCCTCTCACTTGCCTGATTTTGTACTCTGCAAACCCATTTTCTTTTATCCTTTTGTCGTTCTTTCTCACTTTTATAGGGGGAGGTGACTATTTAGTAAATTCACAAATGCTACCAACAATCACGCTCAAAAACTTGTGTAATGGGCCAGACTTAGAATTAAGTAACTCTTTTGAAAATGTCAATGATCCATTACATTCTCAGAACTGTTTACAGTATGTTATTTCACTTACGTTCACTAATCCACTCAGTTAAACAGATAGATTTATAAAATAAAATATATAAATTTGATCATCTCAGACATATTGATACTGTTGGGTTTAAAATGGGTGTTTTTGTGATAACTTATGTGGAATTTCTTTCTCATTCAAAACTCAAATGTCAAAATTAAAAATTCCAACTCGTGGAGACTCTATAGGAGAGCATAGCATTGCTCATGTGGGTTTACCAGCTTGGAACTGTTGATGGGAGCAGACAGCTTTCTCTTCCTCCCATGGAACGACTGGTGGTTTTGAACAGCCGACTTTGTGGTTAGCAACTCAGTGCATAAGACTGAACAATACTTTAAACAAATGTTTGCATATTTACTGTCTAAATTTCCATGCTAACTAGAAAATGGCTTTATGGAACTTAGCGTTTTTAATAGTTTACTAGATCATGTTTATAAATAGCCTGAGGGTTATCACATGAAGCTAGATAATTAATATTGGGAAGGACAGCTATTTTGTTATCCCTTGGAGGTTGATACTCTTGTCCATTAGAGCACTTGAGAACTCAAGCTCTCCCTGTATCAGCATCAGGTGGGCAACAGTCCACACTACAGAAATGAGGTACAATATTTAAAGTGACCTGGTTTATTTACTCATGTCAAATTACATTTTGCCTGTGTCTTTTTTTACTGTTGCACTAATGATACAGCACAAAGAAGGAAAGTTCATTGGAAATGTGAAATGTACATATTTGACTACTAAGATATGAGGAAGCCTAAAACTTTACTACTTGTTTTTAAATTTTATTTTGGGACTTTATAATTGCCATAAATGATTAGCTTAATTGAATGAAAATAAAAGACTATTATTTTGACTGGAAGACGCTTATGTGCCAGTATGCCTCTTCTCATAAAATGCTTTGTCCATTGTACAATTCCTCCTTTATGAGCCAATGGTGCATAGACACAGTCAATAAAGTACGGTTCTATTTTTGGCACAGACTATGAGAACCAGCTACTGATGAACTCTTCTGCGCAGTGTATAGAGGGACATGCAGTGGCTTTCTTTGACTTGTAACGGAAAGTTCTAGTGTTTGGAAGATCTGTTATCTATGATTGTAATTGAAAATTATTTCTTTCATAAAATTATTTTTTTTAGTTGCATTTGAGTCTTTCTTTGGGTTCTGGAGGTGAAGAATCAGACAAAGGAAAACAAGAAATGATTGCAATTCATTCTGTCAACCTGCTGTTGAAAAGCATAGGTGCTACTCTGACTGACATGGACGACCTCATATTTCAGTAAGGACTGTGCTTGATCATACTGGGAGGCTTTTGTACCAAGGTCATGTTTCCAGGATTTTTCTCTTTTTGATCCTTAGAGGTCAAATTCTAATTTGATCTCTTTCTAATTCTACTTATGGGTATACTTATTTTATTTATAAGAAAAGTTAAAGAACCTTTATGTTTTCTTTGATTATCTATTTCTAAGGAATATAATAATATTGAAGGAAAAGTTATTTGAGGAAAATTTAATTATTTCAGCATATTACACATTTTTTCTATATGTTTTAGAACGAAGTTATATTTAGAAATATGTAGTGATTAGATAAATGAGCTTTTGATGTAATCATACAATGTCTATACAGAGAATAAGAATGCATTGCTACATTTAATATGAGAATATATGTTTAAAAATTGATATTTAAAAATTGAATGTATGTTTATTGAATTTTGGAATAAAAATCTATTCCCCACTTCACATGTATACTATCAAATCTCAGAGTAATTGAAAGATTTTTTAAAAAGTCAATTGTTATCCAGTTGCTGAATAGAAAAAGTCTTTTTAAGCATAAAATCAATGGAAAAAATTCCAATGGGAAATAATAAATTTAACCATGTAAAGATTAATCACTATAACAAAATATTATAAGCAATTATAGAAAAAGAACTGAGAAATATAATGATGAGCATGACAGAGAACATTTCATAGTTTTCATATTAATTTTTAAAACTTCAAGACTTCAACAGCATAATGGCCAGAAGATGGTAATAATTTACACAAGAGAAGAAAGGCTTCAAAAAAAGTAGAAGAAATTCAGTCTTTTCATTTCATTTTTCTACAAATGATTTTGAAGTCTCCAATATAGATACTAGATAAGCACTTCTATACTTGAGGGGAATGAGTTTGAGAAATGGAAACACCCCCCCCCCCATTTTTGTTGTGGTTTATGATTAGGGTAAGTAGAAAGTGAATATAGCAAGAGCCTTAAATATTTTTGCCTCAGTCATTCTGTCTTGAGATTTTAATCCAGAAACTAGTCTTGAATGAAAAAAGACCATAAGATACATCTCAAAAGCCTAATTGACTGCCACCCAGTCCATTCTGACCCATCACCACCGTGGGTAGGACAGAGTGGGGCTGGCCCTGTGGGAGTGGGAGTGGGGGCAGGGATTGAGGCTATATGTATTTACTGGAGCAGAAAGTCTCTTCTTTCTCTAATTGGTGGATTTCAACTGCTTACTTTGTGCTTAGCACCCCAACACAGAACCCACTATGCGACCAGTTTCTCGTAAGAAGATACATATGAAACACTCATTATTGTACCAAAGATTGGAGCTCTCTGACAGCAGAGGAATTGTTCATTATGAAAATACCCACGTGGTAGAATGTTGTACACCACTAGAAATAGTTTTATAGAATTTTAAATAACATGGAGAAATATCCACAGTGCTGAACATGGAAGTGGCAATAGAGAATGTTTTAAATAATTTACAATTGCAAGGAAAAGCAAATGAATAGTGGGAAAAGATGAAAAAAAATCCACAAGGTAGAAGATTATGGATGACTTTTTAAAACCTTGTTGCTTGTATTTGTGTAAGATTATTGCAAATGCTCTGTGTTTATAATGATTGCTTGCCCATCATATTACGCTATCAATCCACAATTATTTGTGGCATATGTGCAAAGTTAATTGTGAAAGAATTAGCTGTGATTCATTTTAGGTTAAGGATTGCTTTTTAAGAATATTAGTCTTTGTGAAATTTTCACTTTTAAGAATTTTAGTCCTTGTGAAATTTTCATTTTTCTCTTCTCAGACTTGCTTATTATGAAATTCGCTATCAGTTTTACAAGAGAGATCAGCTCATTTGGAGTGTGGTTAGACATTACACTGAACAGGTAATTCCCTTGTACAGTAGCTCTTAAGAAACATGCTTCTTAAAGTACCTGCATAAAGCACAGCTATGAGATTGTACAGTGTGTGATAAATCTGCCTGGATTACCTCTCCCACTAATCTCCTTGCCTAGTACTTTTTTGGAATGGTTAACTTCATACTTATCTTTACTTATTTATCCTGATCAACACCTTGAACATTTTTCCTCCAGGGCCTTCCCCCATTGTGGTTACCATTTTGGGAGAGAATAGTGATTTAGATTGGAATTCATTGCAGTTCGTTTATTTGGTGAGGGTAGTTTCTAAAGAAAATCTAGTGAAATCTGTGACCGGAAATCCAAGCCAGGTTGCTCCTCCCCATGCCTCTGGTGTTCTGTGGTTCAGCTGTCACAGAATGTCACATAGTTGTTAAAGGCCACATGGCTGCCATTACTATGTCCCTAGAATTCAAGGTGATAAGCTTGCTTTTCTTCCTTTCATGGAAGATCTTACTCTTACGATGGATATGGATAGACATTATGGTTATTACATGTTGAAATACTGATATTTTCACTTGTTTCAGTTACTGCTTATTCCCTACCTACTGAATTTTTTGGACCATAAGGTACACCCAGTCTTTAGAGCAGAAAAACAAGAAAAATATTCTGAACCAAATAATCCCAATATACTAAAATATTTACTAAAATAAAGCAAACTATTATAATATTTAACAGTTAAACTCAACAGGGGTGTTGGCCATCATCATTTTCATTAACAAAAGAGGGGAGGTGTGCACTGTGCCGATCATGTGGCATGACTGACATTGAGACTCCAGGAGGCGGGACTTCTTCTGAACATACAGCAATCCACAGCATGCAAACGGCAGTGGACAGTAAGCGGGCATATAGGATCATAAACACATGTTCTGGGATACCACACCTTTGGACTATAACACGCACCCTCATTTTCTCCCCACTTTTGGGAGGGGAAGTACGTCTTATAGTCAACAAATACAGTAATTGGATAGTGATGCTAAGGTAAAACTATAAATAGCAAGATTGAATTATGTATTTGTGTAGTATAGATTGTCGATCATGCAAGGTCAATATAAACTCCCATTTTATAAGTGAGAAAACAGACCTATTGAAGCAAGGTGATTTTCCAGCGTCATATCCAGGGTCCGAGGCAGAGTGTGCCTCACACCCATGCAGAATTTCAGCATATTGTTAGTTCCGACTCACCGCCAAGGAAGGAAACACTCCACAGAAGGAAACACTGCCCAGCCCTGCACCATCCTCACAAGTGTGTCTAATAGAGCAAAAGGCCAACCAGGAGCTGTGATGGCTGTTGCCATAGTCTGCTTTCATGACCATAGGTCTCATTGAGTCACCCTTCACTGTCCTCCTCCACTTTGCATCTCAGAAGAGTTGCAAAGGATTTAATTAATTTACTTTTTTCTTTCTTTTAGTTCTTGAAACAGATGTATGTCCTTGTGTTGGGTTTAGATGTGCTTGGAAACCCATATGGATTAATTAGAGGTCTGTCTGAAGGAGTTGAAGCTTTATTCTATGAGCCCTTCCAGGTATTCCTTTTTTTAAAAAAAACATAGGGGTAGAGAAATGGGTTTTTATGTCTTTACAAGCTAATTATCATTTGCATTTTAATTGTATCTGTCTGTAAATGGAATAATGGTCAAATAACAAGATACATTGCGGTGACACTGAAAGATTGTTGTCAGATTAGTTGAGTTTTTCAGGCAATAAAATATGCCCAGGATTTCATGTCATCATCAGAGTGATTGGGATATTCGCTAGAATAAGACAATTTCAGACTCTTTCACCACCACAGAGAATAGATTAATGGAGCCTTAGAAGATTACTGACTTTTTTTCACATTTAAGCTTTAATTTAACTCGAAATACTTACCTGTTTAATGGCACAGAGGCCCGAAGTATGATGCTTTAGAAGGTTAAAGGAAAGAGAATGAAGGGGGAAACAAGAAAGCCCAACAGAAGGGGCCACGCTGGTACTCAGCTTTGCCACCAGTGTGGTTGGCTGCCCACATCGATAGCACTTGGTTCTAAGAGGCCAGCTACAAACGGTGATGCAGACCAGTGATTTTCTTCTACTTGGTTTTTCTCCTTAGAGAATTTGTTGAGATCATGTGGGGTGAAAGTGCTCTTAATTATCATCAATAGATATTCTTCAGTTTTTTAAAGTAATGGGTAAAAATTATGGCATCTGAATGTTAGGGTGTTTAATTATAGATTCTTCATCATGGAAACCCTGAAATACTGGATTAAAAGTCTTGTATATATTTAAACATTAAATACATATCCTTATTAAACTTCCTACCCCCCACTTTTTTGATAATGCCAGGGTGCTGTGCAGGGCCCTGAAGAATTTGCTGAGGGTTTAGTGATTGGAGTAAGAAGCCTCTTTGGACACACAGTAGGTTTGTATCATATACTTGTATGTGTAAGTATATATATATGTATGTATATGTTTCATGTAGTTACTGCAAAGTATATTGTTTATAAAAATGCTTATAATTCATAAAACAGATCAGTTTTATGAAAACACTTATAAAAGACTTATAAGACTGACTTCTTCACTTAGTTTTTTTTAAGTCTTTGTAGCACTGAATTAATGCCCTTTAAATCGTTTAATTCTTCTTGAGAATTGAGAAATGTAGTTGTTGTCAGATGGTGTCGAGTTGGTTCCAACTCCCACCCAGTGTTGGCTCCGAACATTGCCCAACCCTGTGCCGTGCTCACCGCCACTCAGCTTCAGCCCAGCTTTGCGGCTATGGTGTCAATCCATCGTGTCAAGGGTCTGCCTCTTTTTTGCTGACCTGTTATTTTACCAAACATGATGCCATTTTCTAGGAACTGATCTTTCCTGATTCTGTACATGTCCAAAATACGTGAAACAATGTCTCTCTCTCCCTGCTTTTGAGGAGCAGGGGGAATTAGGAAGAATACATTTCTGGATTTTTTATGTATAAGAAAGAATTTTAAACACATCTTAGGTTAAAGCAAGAAACCCTAGTGGCCATTAATGAAAAGGTTGGCAATTGAAATTGGGCAGCCTTTGTGGGGGAAAGACCCTGTTGTCTGCTTTCACAAGTGGTCTTGGTGGCACTGTGGCTAGGTGTTGGGCTCCTACCTACTAGACGTTCAAATTCAGCAGCCACTCTGCAAGAGAGATGAGGATGCATGTTCCCGTAAAGTGCCACAATCTTGGATACCCTGTCAGGCAATGGGTTTGAATTTGGTCAGTTGGCTTCCATAAAAAAAGATTTTAGCCTAGAACCCTGTATCAGGCAATAGTCGTCCAGTGCCTGAGGTCACTGGGAGTCAGAATGAAGTGACGCCCGCAGCCACAGCAGCAGCTTGAGTCTGAAGACCTTATAGACTGTGTATTGTGATCCTTGTGGCTTATCTGGGCCTTGGCAGGTGGTGCCGCAGGCGTCGTCTCTAGAATCACCGGCTCTGTGGGAAAAGGCTTGGCAGCAATCACAATGGACAAGGAATATCAGCAGAAAAGAAGAGAGGAGATGGGTCGGCAGCCTAAAGATTTTGGAGACAGCCTAGCCAGAGGAGGAAAGGGCTTGTTGCAAGTAAGTCTCTGCTGAATCTTCAAAAAACCCTCAGCCTTTGCATATGCTGTGAAGCATGTTCTCTAGCTGCTGCTTCAAGATCTGAGGCAGTGCATGTGACTCGCAGATTAAGGTAGCCATAACAATACATTATGGGATTTCTGTTAAATTTCACCACTAGATCTATTTTCAAAATGACCAGACTTCGTTTGGCTTATGAACTGAGGTGATGCTGTGCCAATGGCAGGCTAGCATTATGGCGAAAGGAGAAGTAAGCAGCTGAGAGTGTGCTCAGTGATGGTCATGGAGGGAGGGGGGTGCGTCTGCTCACCCTCCTTAAACCGTTCTTACAGAAAAGATGTACGCAAATAAGTGTGGCAAACCAGATGCTGTCTCCTTACTTTTCAGTACCTGAATATAAAAATAAAACATGAATACTCTTCTCTTTATACATAGCTTAAGCATTATAGATAAAACTAAAATGGTCTTGGATTGTTTCTTTATCTCTGCTCAATGGTATCTAAGCTTTGCAGTTCAGTCTGTATCTTTCAGTCATCTTTGTATACATTTGTATATGAGAAGCTCTGTAATCTGGTGGGTTATGCATTGGGCTGTTAAACTCAAGGTCTGCAGTTTGAAACCACCAGCCACTCTATGGGAGAAAGATGAGGCATTCTTTTTTTTAAATCATTTTATTGGGAGCTCTTACAACTCTTATCACAATCCATACACCCATCCATTGTATCAAGCACTTTTGTACATTTGTTTCCCTCATCGTTTTCAAAACCACTTGCTTTCCACTTGAGCCCCTGGTATCCACTCCTCATTTTCCCCCATCGTCCCCACTCTGGTCCTCTCCCTCCTGAACCCCTGGTAATTTATAAATTATTATTATTTTGCCATATCTTACACCATCCGGCAACTCACCCACTTCTCCACTGTCCGTCCCCCACTCTATGCCCATAGTAATTTACGAACTAGGAAAAATACAAGGGCAGTTCTACTCTTTGGTTGCAATTGATGTGATCACAGTAAGCTATAGTAGTTATTATTACTTGATAATTATTAAGAATATACACATGAAGGCTTTAATTTTTTACATAATTTTTGCACACTACCACTGTGTTTGGAAAGGGCTCACCTCCTTTGAAGCACTTTGTCAGGAAATTGGCTACCCTGGGGAGGATCTTTCCACTTTCACTTTCCACAAGTTACAAATTAACTTTGTTAAATCTCATGATTAAATTTTAATTATTACTTGACTCATTTTACTCATGCAGAAACCAAAAAAGACCCACTTGAGTCAATCATTGTTACTGTGTTAGTCTACGTAGACTAGAGAAACAAATCCATGGAAACTCTTATGTGTATAAAAAAGAGGTTTATATACAAGAGCGATTGAACATTGAGAAAACATCCCAGCCCAGGCCAGATCAAGTCCATAAGTCCAATATCAGCCCATATGTCTAGTATCAGTATATAAAATCCTCTTTAGTATCATGAAACACATGTAATGTTCCCAAATGCAGGAAGAACACAGGCCATTGAGTAGAAATTCTTTGACTATGTCTTCCAGGGTGTGAGCAGAGACTCTCCCCCCTCCAAAGAGAAAATACCAGAAATTCCCAGAATCCTTAGGGAAAAATTATGCCCATACAGAAATCTGATTGACTATGACCCGATTGACATAGTAGACTCCACTTCACTTTAATCCTCAAATTGACAAATGATTATATATCTATCACAGTTACATAGTTGATTAGTGCCAGAGACAAATTTAGAGTCTTTTCAAGTTCTTTATCATAGAAAATTTTACTCCTACAAGGCAAGTTCATTTAAAATGTGCCATGCTAGAATGTTTTTAAAACCACAGTGTATGTTGCTTATATTCTGGAGTAAGTTCTGAATTTTATTTTTCCTTCAAGTTATTTTTGCTATATCAATAGAGACCTCTAGTGGTTGGCTTAAAACAAAACACCTCCCATTCAGATGATACTTTATGATTGGTTTCTCTTCTAGGGGGTTTTTGGTGGAGTGACTGGAATAATAACAAAGCCGGTGGAAGGTAAGATCTGAAGGGGTGATGCATGGTGAACTTAACCGTCATTATCATTACTAGATTATTGATTAAGAGATTTACCAACTGACTTTTGATATTCATAGTCTCAAAATTAATACATAATGAATATACAAAAGACTAAGTGGTGAATTGTGACCCAGACTTTGCATGCTATTTTCATCAGGCCTGTGGCTATGTGCTAGGTTATTTAGGCCCTTACTAGCAATTGACTCATTTATCAATGATTTTTCAATAACCTCATTTTAAATCTCCTTAGTAATAATCTCACCTCTCTTCTATGTAGAAATGTGTCCAGTGATTCTAAAATTCATATGTAATTTCAGGGTACCCCAGATAATCAAAACAACAATGAAAATGAATTAAATTTGAGTGCTCACATTTCCCAATTTTAAAACATACTGTGAAACTACTGCACTTAAGATAGCCTAGTGCAGGTATAAGAGCAGACGCATAAGCCAATGGAATAGAAGGCAAAGTTTAGAAATAAACCCTCAATTATACTAAGATATTTCACATAGAAAATAGTGCTCAGAAACCTGGATACTCACATGTCAAGGAAGGGAATTAGATACCTCCCTCAGACTGTTCTCAAAAATTATATCAAATGGGTCATAAACTTAATGTCGGAGCTTGAAAGTATATAATTCTTTTGAAAGAAGATAGTGTTAAATATAGGGTTAAATCTTTATGACTTTGAGTTAGCACAAATCTTCCTATATAATACACCAAACAGGCACAAACTGAAGTGAAGCACCATTGGTAATAATGTGCAGACATCTACATGGAAGATTAGTTAATATAACTACTAAGATTTAACAAGCACTCCCAAATGTCAACAGATGACGGAATTGAAGATATTTCACCAACTGTTGTAGCCTGGAATTAATCAAACATGCTATCAAAATTGATAGATAAATTTCTGGCAATTGGAATGCAAAAGTTGGAAACAGACAAGGAATTTGGTTGTCAGAAAATATGGCCAATGTTATACAAGTGTTGCTGTAGATTATGTTTAATTCATTGAGATTACTGCTATTTCAACAATAAAAACAAGATTTTACATGACCTCACTGGATGAAATACTTAAAAGTTATTTGTGGAAAGAGACTTTGGAAAGAAACTCTGTCAGTCACCATAAAGGTAGGGGTCATTTGTGGAACAGATCATCAATTTTACTCATGAAAGTTCAAGTTGAAGCTGAGGAAAATGAAACTATGAGTGACAAAATATGACCAAGAGTTTATCCTATCTGAATTTAGAGACCACGTCAATATTACATTTGACACATGGAACACTAATGACGAAAGATCAGACAAGTTGTGAGAAGACTTCAAATGCAAAGAAAGAAAAATTAAAAATACAGGTGTAACGGCAAGAGTTTTGTTTACTCTTTTGCCGTCTGCCGTGCATGGACTTTTACTTAATAGGTATCGGAATCCGTGGCAAGAACTTTAGCAAGCATAATTCACAACTATATTTATATAAAGAAATATAGTTTATTTAGAGAAATGAATACAAGATAGAGAAACAAAGTAAGTATAACTGGATAAGCAACAACATGACCACTAGGCGTTCAGTCTTACAGCAGGAGTAAAGCGGGAGTTTCATCACCGTCTTACAGCAGGAATAAGACTGGAGTTCATTCATCAAGCTACATGCCGTGTAGCTCCTGCTGCCTCTAAGCTGCTTCTGCTTCTTTCTAAGCATTCTGCTTCTGCTTCTACACTAAGCATCTAAGTGTCTAAGCTTCTACGCGCCGAAGATTCTACGCTTCTATCAGGAATGGCCTGTCTTTTTTATCGGTGTTCAGACAAAGGTGGCTACTTGCCCAGGTTTTGCATGGATACCATAACATCTGGTGCTTACATAACTATGCCCAGACCTTGGCCAGAGGTCCAGGACAGTATATGCGTTGCCAGTGTCTCTTGAATAGTTCAGTAACATCCTCCTATTTTGTCCCAGAACACTGGCCAGATGTCAAGAACAAAATAAAGGGGAAAGCTTAGGTCATCATGCCTTTTTGTAAGGGTTATAGCTTTAACCCAAACCTTCCCATAACTTTTCTCCATACAACAGGAAAGAAAGATAAGCTCATATTGGATTCCCTAAAGGGTTCTGAATCTTGTTCTTAAACATGAGAAGCTATCAGAGCTTAAATTGTGAACACTTGGTTTGCAGAAGGCTAAGCTGGATGACAGTGGAAGCCCAAAATCCATTTTCAGGGTCCATACATGCTTTATGTCTCTGGCAAATCCTCTCTGAGCATAGATGAGGGATGTGAATTGCCCTGTTATCAGACAGAGCATTGTAAAGTCGACTATGGCAGACAAAGGTAATATCATTTGATCACCCCTTTGACTCACTTTATCCCTGTTTCAGTTTTTAAAAAAACTGAAGAGAAAATACATGTAAATCCCCTCCTACCATGGGTCAGGGATGTGAATAGTCTTCCTAACATGCAGAATGCATTAGAAAGTGAATTGGTGAAGATGTAGTTAGGTTAAGTTGTAGCACTCTGTCATTTGATCTCCCTACGATCCATTTAAATTTATTCTAATTTTTAATATTTTTTACTTTTGTACTGAAGTTTTTACCATTTTTACTAACGTTTTTTTAAACAACAGTTTTCTTTATATGAAATCGAGGCTAGGTAAATCTACAGAGATAGTAACTGGATTAATGGTTCCTTGCTCAGAGGGTGTCTTAGGAAAGCAAAGTGAAGTGTTAGAACGAATGGTGCAAACACCTGGAATTAGAAAAACAAAAGGTGCAAGCACATTTGGCATTGCACAAACCGAAGTAGAAATTCAAGTCTTGGGATATAATATTGAAGGATTCGATAAGGAAAATATTGAATGATGCAGAAAGCATCGAAAAAGAGAGGAAGGGGATAAATATGAGAGGTACTGTATCAAAAATAATTGGTTAACATTCATCCGATTCAGAGTTAGTATATATAATCAAGAACCAAGGGTACTCAGGGAAGATACCCTTTGAAATCTGTTTAACTTTTATTTTATTATTTCTTTCATTCACTTTATTTTCAACAGTTTTATTGTTATGTCATTTACATTTCATACAATCCAATAGTTCGGTCACATGAAGAGCTGTACAATCATCACCAAAATCAGTTGTCGAACAGTTTCTTCTATCTCGTACTCATCATTGTTAGCGCTTCATTTCCCAATTTTCCCTGCCATGTCTCCAAGGAACCAATTAAAAAATAGACTAAGGCTATTAAGACTTTATCTAAAAAACTTTGACATGTTCTTCAAAGGAAGAGCCAGCCTGGGAAGGAAGGCATTAGGCTTGGCAAAGTAGAAGGTCAGTGGGAAAAGAAGACCCCCAGAAAGATGGTTTGACACGAGGGCTGCAGCAGTGGACTCAACCAGACCAACAACCGAAGGATGAAGCAAGACTGGGCAGTTGTTTAGACGGCTATATGGCCTAAGACTGACGAGATGTCACCCAACAGTGAGGACGTTTAAGTGGGATGTGGAAGAGGTGAAACTTAAACCTACACTGCTGATGTAAAATGGTGTAATTCTTCAGGAGGTATACATAAAGTAACTTTGTCAACAGAAATAATATTCTAAGATATGTTTCCTACAGAAATGAAAACATAGTTACACAAAAACCTTTACATAAATGCTCAGAGCAGTATTAAAGTTTAAAAAACTGGGAAGAACTCAAATGTTCATCACTTGCTGCATAGTTAACTAGAATCTTATCTGTGCATACAATAGAATATTACTCACCCAAAAATAGGATCTGAAATGCTGATAATATCACTAAATGGGTGTACCTTAAAAACATAGTGATAATTTTTTTTTTTTACCAACCCAATCACAGGAGACATTTGTATGAAATGTCCAGAATTCATCCAAGGTCCAAAGCGATAGAAAGCCGGCTAGGAAAGATGGAAGAAGGGGAGTGGAATACTTAGGACTGGTGTATAGGGCGATTGGGGAAAGTGAAAAGTGATTGCTCAGGAGTACTTATGGAAATAGTTGCTCGTACTGCACAACACTGCATTTACTAAAGCCCATTTGATGTATATGACTCCCACCCATAGCTATGGATTTGTATAGCCCCAAGACTACTGAGAGAGTTTGGGAAAACATGGATGCTGGGTTCTCTCCACAGTTTCTGAGTCAGTAGCTCTGAGGTGGAGCCCCATAATTTGCTTTTCTACTAGGTCCATACTTTGAGAGCTCGTATCTTATTATGCTAGGGCTAAATTTAACTTCTTGAGAAAGCCCTTTAAAGACTAGAAGCCGCCCGGGTCAAACAGCTCAGTTCATGGCTCAGGTGTTTGTTGCATTCAGATGTGCTTATTTTAAATTATTTCTTCATTTATTCATTGTATTTGCCTTTCTAAAGGTGCCAAAAAAGAGGGAGCTGCTGGATTCTTTAAAGGAATTGGAAAAGGGCTTGTAGGTGCTGTGGCTCGTCCTACAGGGGGAATTATAGATATGGCTAGCAGCACCTTCCAAGGAATTCAGAGGTAATTGCGTACATACTATGTATAAGGGATGTGTCCGTGTCTGTATGCTGAGTGTTGCTGAGGACACATAATAAGTTAACTCCTTTGCCTGTAAGGACCTTAAAGATTAAGGGGCAGATTCACATGGTAGAGTGCAACCAGAAAGGACACGACCTTTTCTTATGGTTTGATTTTTCATTCATTCAACAAATGTTTTCTGGTACTTATTATATGCCAGGCACTGTGCAGAACATCAAGGATACAAGAAGTAGATAGCCTGTTGTTGTCATTGCTACTTGTGGCTGTTGAGTGGGCTTCGAATCTTTAGTGAGCCCTTAGCATCACTTCTGTGCTGCTAGAAGCCGTGTCACCAGTATTTCAAATACCAGCAAGTTGTAGCTGAGCTCACAGCCTGCTGTCTGCATGTATTGTTTTGGTATTTTCTTTAAAAAAGGGGGAGGTAGGTTTGAGGGAGTAGAACAGACATGTTTGTAATATTTGTTGTATCATTTTGCTCAAGCTGTTTTAAGCTACTTAGGTTGCTTTATCAAATACTGATGTATTGTGAGATGTAACAGAGTTTAATCACTGTATCCATGCGTAAAGTTTTGAAAAGTTTTGACATACTTGGTTACCTTATTTGGCTTAATGTAGGGCAGCAGAATCAACTGAGGAAGTGTCCAGCCTCCGTCCCCCTCGCCTGATTCACGAAGATGGTATCATTCGGCCATATGACAGGCAGGAATCTGAAGGCTCTGAATTATTTGAGGTCAGTTTTATTCTTTTTGATCATGACCAGAATTTTATGGGTTATTATTGCTTTTTAAGTTCCTTATTAGGAACTTTATTGAGAGTGCACTAGGAACATGGTTTGTACAGTAGGATTTGAATATCTGGTTTTTACTGTAGCATAATACGGGAAAAGAAAATCACTTTTCATTCTCACAAGAACAAAGTGCTTTGGTACAGAAAGAAAGATCGTAGAAGCAGCTGTGGGCTGTATGACCATTTCCATGGTAGCTCATTTAGTTAACACTGGATCATTGGAAATTCACTATTTCCTTTTCTTAGGACCAAATTAATTTATTTGTATATTTTTAAGTTTAATTTTTTAAAAGGATTTTTTCTTATATTTTAGACCTTACTGCGTTTAAATGATATGGGTATTTTTATAAATTACTGTTCTCCCGTGACTGACTTTCTTCCAAAAGAAATTTATTAATATTTTCATACTTTGATTTTTAAATAAAGTGATTAATTCTTCATTGTGCTTAGCCTGTGGATTTTATTATATGTGATTATATTTTATCTTTCTGCATGCTTCTAACTTTATTTTCTTTCTTTTTCTGCCTACACAGCAAGAACTGGAAATACAGGAGTAAATGTTTCCTATACTACTACTTGATTTCATCCTTAAAATTCAAAACAAAACTTTGGTTATTAGTTGACTATATTTGAATTATGTAGGTTGAGGGTCAGTTTTAATGAGATTTCTATCTGTCTATATCTATTTTTTTTTCCACATCACTGCCTTGGTGGGAGTAGGAAGCCCAGCTTTGCTCCTGGAGAGCTGCTGCTGGATTTGAACCATCAACCCTGTGGGCCTCCGTTCCACACACAACCACTGGACCACCAGGGCTCAGCTCTGTGTATATCTATTTTTTACAAGTCTCACCTTCATCGGATTCTTCTGTTAGTAGGGGTTCCACTATGAATAAAGCCAGTGACATTCCTGATAATTCTGAACAGGAATAAGAAACCAACATAAAGATTAAAGATGTAGGGAATCAATTCTCTTGTCCATTAAGTGACTTGAAAGACTTTATTGAGCTCTAGAAACACCTGTTTTGTTATCATTTAAAAATTTTACATCTTTTCTTATGATAGTCATGTGCATTAAATGTAAAAAAAGAAAATTAAGGGATAACTGTGTTCAAATCTAGTGACTGTGTCCCTTATGTTTGTGAATCCTAATGATGGAATTCCATAGCTTGTTGATTCATAAACCATCTTAATTTACTGAATTTACGAGACTGCTAATTGGTGCCTATAGTTAAAAATACCATCTATGTTGGATCTATAATTAGACATAAATATCGAGAATATTTTCCTGCACTCTTTTTTTGTTGCTTTAAATGCTCAGTGCTCTTGCTAAATAAATGGCAATCATTTTATAGTTATGTTATACACAATCCCAGCTTTTAGTATTTATGCTTGACAAGACTTGAATCTCCTTGTTGGTTATACTTATTTCATGATTGTTAAGATTTGATTAATAGAAATAGAAGTTGAACATGTAATTAGGGAAATTGCTTATGTGATACTTGCATATATAGGCATCATTTTTATAATCCAACAATATTTGCTTTTAAGTCCTGACAAAGGATTCATTATCTTAATGAGAAAAATAGACTAAATTATCACTTTTATACTAATGCTTGTACAGTAGATTTTAAAGATGATAAGTGCTGCTTAGAATTTTTTTTTTAGTAGACGATAGGAATGTTTCATTTGACTTAGCAGTATTTAAGTATTTAGTTAGAAAATCTCCTGTTATCCTGCTATGGAAACCAAAGCAAAGACTTTTATTTAATGTATAGTGTATTTGAAGAGAATGAAATTATTATTTATAATTGTTAATTTGGAATATACAAGGGGGTACACCAAGAAAACTGGATTTTTTTCCCCTCCCAAAGCTATGTATTTAAGTTTTATTTACAAAACAACCTTATCACCATCAAACTGCTCTCCATTGCACTTAATACATTTGTCAAATCCACGGTTCCATTCTTGGAAATATTTTTCAAACTTATCTATTTGCTTGGATGGCTGACAGCCCCTCCTTCATTTGTTTCTTTGGGGAGGGGGTATCACTGCCCTCCGGTGGCCGTGGGAGCTACCCAGCGCTGCTCCTGAGAGCCGCCGCAAGATTTGAACTGCCAAGCCGGCGAGCCGCAGTCCCGCATTCAACCACTGACGTCACCGGGACTCAGCCTCTCATTTTTTTCTTTATGGCATCAAATCACTGTCCTTACATATCCCTCTGCATTTGCTGAAACAAAAGGAAGTCACAGGGAGAGAGGTCAGGTGTGTGAGGCAGAAAGGCATGCTGTTCTAGTTCATTGAGATAGCTGCATGAGCAGGTGTGTGGTGACAAAACCAGTCTCCCATCTGCCACAAATCTAGTATTTTTTGTCATACATTGTTATACAATCTTTTCAAAGCCTCTAAATAGGAAGTTTGATTAACCAAATGTAATATGAGTGGACGTTTTTATCTGTTCAGGAAGTTGATGGATTTCCAGAACAAGGTTTGTCATCAATCAACATTTCACATTTTTTGAAATGAAAAACTTCTTGTACACTGACGTTTTCCTGTAGTGCTGACCTTGTGAGCTGTGTTTGACATCACAACAGTTTCTGTGGCATTTTTCCCTGAGCAGGAAACAAAATTTCACAGCTGCATGCTTAAAAAAAAAAAAAATCAGCCATCACAAAAAATGAGATTCAAGTGAAACTGCTTTTACAAAAAAAATTCACTGTGACCAGAGAGATGCCACTGGGTATACTAACTCAGAGGGAGTTTCTTGATGCTTGCCTTGTGGGAAAAATGCATACGAAGAAAGCAGTGCTCTCCCCAACATGATTCCGTTGTGTTTTTTTTGTGTGTATGAGAGGGGGTTACCCCCTCATATATAAAACTAAGTGTTGAAAAGTCTAGATTGAAGCAAGAAGGATATCCAAAGACAGCCTGGAACTGTATTTGACAAACTTCTTGTGCCTAGCTAACTGAGGGTCACAAAACTGTCACATACATATAAAGCTTCCTGTGAGACTCAAGCACATTAGCTAAGTAGATATGTTGCATAAATCATCACTAATGGCTGAGCCCCGGTGGCGTAGTGGTTGTGCGCAGGACTGCGGCCCACTGGGATGGAGGTTCAAATCCAGCAGCAGCTCCACAGGAGCAAAAAGGCTGAGCCTTCTACTCCCACCACCAGAGGGCAGTGATGCCAAAAAAAGACAGGTTAAAAAAATCATCACTAATAATAACCCTCCCTTAGGTAAATGTAATGATTGTTAATTTTTTCTGGATATATTTATATTTTAATAAGACTTTTTAAGAACTCTTTTAACATATTAAATTTTTCTTCTTACTGTTTGTTTCTCTGTTAATGTTACCTTTTCTCAGATGACTATGATTTCCAAAAGCCACACTTCGTTAAAGCACTACTAATAGAAAGCCTTGTAGTATTTTAGCAAGTTATAGTTATCTTGGGTTTTTGTTTGTGGTTAAGATATTAGACAAACTTTTAAACTTTAACTTATTGTTATGTCCACTAGAAGAAGAAGAAGAATGATTGTATATGAATGAGAAATTTTGGTTTTTCACCCTATGGTTAGCAAGATTAGGCATGGATGATTAAAAACCAAGCCATGTCTTCTGTTACGATCACTTAGTTGGATAGCAAATATTTATTACTGACTGTTGGATATTTTCCCCTTGGTGCATCCAAAGACTTCTATCCCTATGTAACCAACTATAACAAAATGTATAAATATTAAGATAGCACTGCAATATAAAATGATATTTTCCTAGACTTTAGGTATGGAAACATGCTACATAATTTATTTGTGGATGTTTTGAGTTATCCCTTTTCTATTTATCCCCTAGTATTCTTCTGTGCTCTTTAATAACAAGGCTTTGAAAGTTACAAAATCATATGGTATGTTTTCATAGCATATGTTTCTTATTTATAATCTGTCTCTCTTCACCCATTTTTCTGTTGTCTGCCCCTCCTGGAAGAGGGTTATATGTAGATCATTGTGATCGGTTCTCCCCCACCTTCCCCTTCCCCTTCGAGTATGGCTACTCTCATTCTTTTCCATGTTCTTTAAATTGCCCTAGCAATCTTAATTTTGTATGACCATCCATTGTGGTAACCTTGTTTGCATATTAGTTCTTCATTGTTGGCATTGAAATAGTTTCCCTTATTTTACTAACACATGATAAACATTGAAAATGAAATTATTCAGTTAAGAGATTTGCTAAATATTACCAGGCTATTAAATATGAATCCTGGAAAGGATCTTGAATATTTTGGTAACTAATCTTGACTACTGTCCTAGGATCTTAATAGCTTAATCTCAGAAGGCAGTGTATTTTAGCACCACTGAAAAACCCAGGTTTTTAAAATAGTGTTTCACGCAAAAGAAAGATGCTGTCGTCTGCTTCCATAAAGATATGTAGTCTTGAGAACTCAAGTAGGCAGCTGTAACTTTGTCCTATTGAGTTGCTGTGAGTTGAAACCAACACAGTGGCAGTGGGGTTGGGTTTAGGTGGTAGAGAGACCCACATTAAAGCCCTGAGATCAGCCACCATCTCCGAAGGAAGCACTGTTCATTCTTCCTTTAAAATGCAGTGGTCAAGAGATGTGGTTGCTCTGTAACGCATCCATTGCCCTTGTTTTTCAAGTGGGAGATTATATTTCTAGTAGGGTTCCAACCCATATTTTTCCTGTTTCACATAGTTTCGGCTCACACAATTTTAAAAATTCAGATATGCTCATGTCTGAGCCCCTGAGAGAACTGGGAAGAACCCAAGTGGAGCCCTAGCTTGAAGTGCAATTCTCTGTTAACAGAAACACATCAACATTGGAGAGGGAGTTAATAGTTGATGATAAATTATAGAGATAAAAATTGGATTTGCTTCCCATTTTTCCCCTTTGAAAAAGTAAGGCATAAAAATGATTTTTATCCCATTTACACACCCAAAATATAAAACATATGACTATTGATATGAAATCTGGATCCACTCTTCTCTGATACTCATTCTGAAGATGAAACTCCAATTCTTTCCCAGGGACTCATCTTCCTTGCTTATGAATTTTGTAATTCTAAAGGAATGACTGGGGACCAAGTGTATTGAGGCATTGAGTTGATAGTGTTCTAAGTGTGCTTTCCTTGCTTATGATATTATCCTTTTAATGATAATTCTTGTATTCTTGGTTGTAAATTTTTAAGGTTTTATTTATTATGTATTTATTAAGTGTACTTACATTCTGCATTTTTAAGTATTTCAAAATCACACATTATAGATAAACTCAATAATATTAGCAATCTTAATAGAATAATAATTTTGTTTTTAATGTCAGTGTATTGACTAGTGTAATAATCATTTTGATCTAGTTGAAATGGAAAGTAAATGTATTTTAATGTGATATCATTTATACTTGCTTGTATATGTCCTTAGCAATGAATACTGCCAGCTCTTTTGAAACTGAGAAATTTTTCGTGTTTGCATTAATCCTGTCATTAAATTTTCTTTTCCTGTCAGTGATATAATTCCATACAGAAATATGCTTCTTGTGCATGTTTAATCTCAACAGTAAATATGTTTTCCTGGGCTCTTAGTATGTGTGTAATATGGACCTATATGGAAATCAATGGTTCCTAACCTTTGAGAGAGATCATAGATCCCTTAAAAAAATAAAAGATAAAAAAGCTGACTGCTCCTTTGAAAAAAGTTACAGAAATCCAGTTTCAGGTTGTATATTCTGTTGCACTTGGGTTCATAGATCCCTGCTATGACAAAGTAGCAGATGTTCTGCTATGTCATGTTAATGTATCAGTTCTCTATTAATATGCACTCATTTGCTTATTAATGAAAATGTGTGATGGTTTCTGGTAGGTATTTTTAAGTATTTCAAAGTTATTATGACTTGAAATACGTTTTACCTGGAAAATCACTTGGTAAGCATTTAATATATATTTGTCTTGTAAGATAACAGTGAAAGTTAATTTATGAACAAGAAGAAGAGACTTATAGATACCACTATAACATTCCAGGAACTAAGACGGGAACCTTTATGGTTGGTTACAAATAGGTATTGATTTCAAGTGACATTAAAAAAAAATTGGCTTATTTTATCGTAGATTAATATTGTTTGTCATAGATTATTATGTAGACTTGTGCTTTTGTTTTTAATAGATCTTTGTTAAAATTAACTAGCACCTTTATTATAATTAACTAATACAAACGATTGGAAATACTATTTGGATGTTTTCCCAAATCTTAAACCTTGTTTCCTTTTCAGAATCATGTCAAAAAGCTAGAAGAAGAGACATACAGATACCACTGTAACATTCCGGGAACTAAGAAGGGAACCTTTATGGTTACAAATAGGTATTGACTTCAAATGATATTAAAAAATTGGCTTATTTTATCATAGATTAATATTGCTACTCAATGTTGCCTTTTTTGGTTGCCATTGGCTTGATAGATTTTTCTTCATCCTTTGATCCTGTTTTTGTTTGTGAGTTTGAGGTGTATTTCTTGAAGACAGCATATTGATGACTCGTTCCCTAATCCAGTCTGATGCTTTGTCTTTTGGTGCATTTAATCCATTGTTGTTATTGATAAATGTGAACGTGTTGGTGTCATTTTATAGTATTTGTATTTGGTACGTTGGGTGTGTGTGTTTATTTTTGTCTTTGGTCTCCCTCTAGATCTGTGGTGATTTTTAGTGTTGATTTCTGGGAGGCATTGTACATTGGGGTGGTTTCATGTTTGTATGTCATTGAGTTTCTGACCATAGAAGTCCAGTTTATATATATATATATATATTTTTTTTTAATTTTATTGGGGGCTCTTACAGCTACTACAACATTCAGTACATCATTTGTATCAAGCACATTTGCACACATATTTCCACATACATTTCCCAATATTTTCCACTTGAGCCCTTGATACAAGCTCCTTTAAAAAAAAAACCCTCCCCTTTCCCTCCCCGCCCCCCTTTTTAAAAAAATTAATCATTTTATTGGGGGGGCCGTACTACTCCCATCACAATCCCTAACAACATCAGTTGTATTCAGGCCACTTTTACACACCCATTGCCATCATCACTCTCAAAACATTCTCCCTCCCTCCAGGCCCCCATTATCTGCTCCCTATATTACCCTTCCTCCCCCCCTTCCCCTTGAACCCTTAGTAATTTACAAATTATTTTTTCATCCTGTACACTGTACAATGTGT